>CM056574.1:7772500-8020000 GCA_029721435.1 Gymnothorax reevesii | reverse complement strand
AATGCTGACCTCTGAGCGTTTAAGCATAGCTTTAGCTGACCCCACTTACGTCCAGCTCAAACTATTTCCTGCAGTGTTCCTCTAGCGCCTTCCGTTTATGTCTGCAGAGTTATGTTTATTCTGATTATTTTATCTTTGTTTGACCCGGTGCAGTCACGTTCAGATTGACCCCTTTATCACTCAGCCTGCAGCCTTGGTATTAAGGTGCTTCATTGGTACACAGAGGGTTGTTGGTTCACACATCTGTGTAAGATAACGGCTGCTGTTCGGGCCCTGACTGAGGGTGCTTTCACACTCGGGACATGGGCACAGATCCAAGTAAACTTGACCCTAAAGTCCGGTTTATTTGGTAAGTTTCAGCCCAAGTGTTCCATGCTCGAGCACAGTGTGTGAGTCCACTTGGAAGAGGTGGTGTTGGGTTCATCCGCCCACGTACCAACTGTTAAAGTAACCAAACTTGAGCACGGAAGTGAACTATTACATGACATCTAACCTACTTGAATCTTTTGCTCTCACACATATTGCGGAAAAAGGATCTCTCTGGTCAAACAGAGAAATTAAATATTTGCTCGAAATGTGGGCAGATGAAGAATAATTAATCACAGCTGGATACTTCACACAGAAACGCAGAGATTTATGGAATAATTCAGGAGTATTAACATTTGCGTGGTTATCGCAGAACAATAGAACAGTGCCGTGACAAACTAAAGAAAATGTGGCTGCAGTATCTTAAAGGTGCGGAACACGGCGTGAAAGTCTGGGAGTTTAAGTGATGAAAAAGATTAAAGCCACAGCCTCTTCTTCTTTGTGTATATTTCTCTATTTAAAAACCACCCAGTTGCATACTGCCCCCTACTGTATCGGAATTATGATAAAATAAACCATACTCGGGTACGGTAGGACATTGCTTGTGTGAAAGCTGACCAGCAGAGGGAGAGGGGAGGGGGGACGATCGTACTGTCGCACGGTACAGAACAATCATACCTAATGTGAAAGCGCCCAAAGACCCTTAACCCCTCCTGACTCTGAGGGGACTGGTTCCTGCTTCTTCTAATCAACTGTGAGTCTCTGAATCCAAACATTGACTGAAGAACAGAATTAGCGATTGTGAGCCCTAGAGCTTAAGTGTCTGAACTGAATGTACTATAATGCACTTCATGCTTCTATGTTATTTGCAAATCATGGTTTCTTTGGCCAGAGAGCTGGGCCTTTGTGGCCTAAAACTTTGGACTCATTCATGATTTTTCAGCCATTACAGGTTACATCATCCATCATTCTTATCCTATTTATTTGTAGTTGGGGAGCTGGAGCCAATCCCAGCTGCCACTGGTCTACTGCAGGAACATACTCCGGTCAGACATCCATCCATCATCCATTAGCAAAGCCAAACTAAAATCTGACGGAGCTCCCTCTATGACTGGAGTTAGTCTCGGAATTACCTGTGTCTACTTAGAAACAACTATCAAGAAAAAAGTGATGTCAGAACTTTAAACGGTGGAATGGACAGAAATATAAGTAGCCGTATCAAGGACGACGCGCCTTTATTGATTATAAACAAAGGACTGCAGCCAGGCTGAGAATCCTGCATAATATGCCTATGAGCATCACTTAGGGTTTCAGGCAGTGTGGGGCGTTAGAAGCACAGTCTCTGGTCCCTGGGGAATCACTCCGGAGGCAAAGCTAACTGAATCTGTCAGGACCCCTCCGGCCATTTCCTGCCTACAAGCACACTGAGGCTCATGGGATATGCTGAGGATCATGGGAGCATGATTTATGCCCTCACTGGGCGGGGGCTTATGTAACCTCAGACCTCAGATAGTAGGATTAGCAGTGATACTCATAGATATGAACGGTAGCAGAGATGGTTTGATTTGAAAGGTCAGGTGCTTGCATTAGCCATAACTCCCACAGAAAAGAATTATGGGAGAATGATTGAACAGGTCAGATGCTGGAATTATTCACAGCGCCTATGGAAGTGAATAGTGCTGTCATATCCTGAGTGAGTCCTTATTTGTTTTTCTCCGCAGTCCTGCCGTCTGTGTCAGTTTCAGCGCCGTTGCTTTAACTGATTAGTTATTGTCTTGTTTTACTCCCCTCTCCCCACAGTCTTCTGCATGTTCACACACCCCATCTCCCATTCTTATTCACTGCAGTTTTGTGTATTTAAGTCCCTGTGTTCTGTTTCCTTCTCGCTGGATTGTTAATTTCTCTTCATTGTGCTTTGAGCCTGTTTGGTCTCAGTGCTCTGAATCTTCTGTCTTTGGTATTACAGTAAAGTCAGAGCAAACCAGTAACTCTTGACTCAGGATTGTTCTCCCTATGTCAACGGCTCCTAGAGTGGTGTCTTCCTGATCCTTTAAGCCAGGGGTGTCCAATCTTATCCGTAAAGGGCCGATGTGGGTGCAGGTTTTTGTTCTAGCCAGCAGTGCTACTGCACTTGATTCCACTAATTAACTAATCAGGGGTTTCAATCAGGACCTTGGTGGGTAGAATCAGGTGTGTTAGTGTTGGGTTCTAACAGAAACCAGCACCCACACCGGCCCTTTCTGGATAAGATTGGACACCCGTGCTTTAAGCCTTGGGGTTCGAGAATGCGCACAGTCCAGCGTGCTCCTTTACCCGCAGTTTGCCTTATCGGTACTGACCTCAGACCAGTCTTTGACCACAGCTTGCTTCTTCCTCTTTGATGCCGTCGCCCCTTCCCTGACTCAGACTGCCTTGACCACTTTATTGACTACTGCCTTTCTAGATTTTATGATCATTATTAGTATTTTTTATTTATTTTATTTTATTTTTTGCACCAATTGTGACTTCTTCATCATTATTAAAGCGCCCTCGTGACTTTTCAGTGGATCTGACCCTGGTTCTGCGAGGCTTGTGCATCAAACGCCGGTGATGTGTGTGGAGGACAGGAAGTTGAGGACTGGACTCAAGTGACAAGGATGGACTTGGTTGCATTTATTATGCCTACTGCGCAGCAGCAAGGCACAAACGCAGCAACACATGAAGTTAAAGTGCTGACGTAAGCAACAAACAGCTCTATTTTCAAGAGTTAGAATATATATATATGCTTAATGCAGGAGAATAACACTTAATGCAGGAGAGCTGAGGGTGCGCTGTGCAAGTTTGTTTAATTTCTGCGCGATTATATTTTGGTCTCAATTCGCCGACATCTCTCCACGATCCTTTTGCTGCCTACCCCTAAATTCACTGTACGAGAAACCCAGGCTCTGGAGACCGCACAGGCGTCACAAACTGCAAATAAACACAAGGGGCACAGGCTGTGCCCCATAACATAACAAACCGTCCCGGCCGATCACCGGAAAAAGTTGACAGTTATGGAAGCATGGGAAGGAGGGAGGGGCGGGCTACTTCTGTTTTGTTCAAATGTCAACAGAAGTGAAAATAAACAAACTTGCATGGTGCACCTTTGATAGTACATGCTAATGCAGGAGATACACACTTAATGCAGAAGAATAAGTCTATACAAGGCTAGAGTTACAACACCAGCATGGGGCTTACGCCGTTTTCACGACTTCGCCAAGACTAAGTGCAAGGCTCAGTCTTAAATAGCTCAACACCACCATACAGGGGAAATGAACAGCAGGTGTATATAATGATAGCAGGACTGAGGAATGCGGTCCGGGTCTTCATAGACCGGTGAGTGTGGGGCCTTACAGGTTCCTTCTCTGTCTCTCATAAAAGGTACAAGAACTTATTTGATTAGACTGGTCAGATTCCTTCATTTCCATATCAATCATAAATATGCTCCAGTCAGATTGTGAAATCAGTCAATGCGTGAAATTCCTAAAAATGTCCCTCATTTCATAAAATGGTGAGGGCAAAACTTCAGTAATTTCACAAAATGAAGAAAAAATTTTTGTTGTGTCAGGAAATTACTCGTTTCACAATCTGACTGTGACAGATATTAGAAGCGGCAACTGTTAGCAAGTCTTCTAATCTGAGAGAACGGCTGTGTTCAGGATTATGTTTTATAATAATTCAAAAGGGGTGTTCGACAGGTTAAAATCCAGAGAAAAATAAGAGTGAAATACATAGAAAAAGAAATGTAATCAATGCTAATCCGGAACTTCATTATGGACGCAATTTAGACACTGACAACGAATATTGAATTCTCAATTTTTTTGTTTGTTTGTTTGTTTTTGATTTAATGAATTATTTGTTTACCCAATGGATGGATAATCAAGTCAATTCATGACCTCTAACATTTATCTGGTTAATAATTACGGTTACATCATGTCATTGTAATTGTTTGCACTGAAAGATTTCTCAACAGAAGAACACAGCACATCACGGTACATCCAAGCCGTACGACTATTGAATAACATTATTCTCCCATCCATTGTATTTACTCTTATTGACGTGCCTCGAACCAGCAGAATCTGTAGTGTAAGTTACTGCTGAGAGGGAGCTAGTGGCCATTATTAATGAGCAGAAACATTTGATATCCAGTAATACGGATGAATCCAGGCAACATCCATCACAAATTCGCACGTATTAAGTTTGACAGCAGTCCTTACTTCATTGTACTTACAAAGGTCTGGGTCAAGCGAGGTGATTTCCAAACTCATAATTCTACCAATAAATCACAGAGGAGCTCAGAGCTCCTTAAAATGATTTTTTAGCACAGAAACATTCCATAGTTCTTCCTGCTTTCTGTCCACAGGCTGTGCTGTAAACTCGCAATCAGGGGAAGGTCGAAACCGCCAATGTTAACCTCTGGTGAGAGATGTTCTTCCTTTAGTGCCGCGAAAATCACATCTATTCACAGAGAACTGTACGGAACATTTTATATCTTTGATTAAAATTGAATTAGGGAATTCAATAAGGGCCAAACTTTACACAATTTTCAAAATTCAGGTTTTACACACTTTATGCTCTTTCTGTGACATTGGAGTGCAAGAGGGTCACAACACCTTTGTGTAAATGTAGTTTTTCTTAACGTAATTTACACAGTGAGTTCAAGAGCTGGACCCCAGTTGCAGGTAATTCTGCCTCGGCTGATAAGTCCCTCTCCGTGATCTCCCAGACCTCCTTGAAAACACCTGAGTTATTGCTTCTGCGACCACCATGTAAAGCACTCTGTAAGTGAAGAGAAGTGTTCAGGTTATCAGCGGACTTCAGAAATGACATTGAGTTTTCTGCAACAAAGTCCTCACAAGTCACAGCCAGGTTATGCCTCAGACAGCCTAATGTCAGGGCTATTACTCATCCACTGAGCTGAAATTAAATCATCCCTTGTGTCCATATCTTGTCATTTGTTACCTCTGTTGGGACACTATATGTGTTTAAAACATGAAGTCATGACCACACTTTGTAGAAAAAAGTAAAATGTTCTCCTGCAAAAATTTCCTTATTGAATTTCCCAGCAGGAATTCCTAATTTACTTTGAGTGAGAAAGGTTTTACAGAGAATCTGTGATAATATTGCAGGTGTCCAGGCTTTAATTATGTGTCATCATTTGCTAAGAGGTCATCAAGCTTCAGTCATCTGGTGTGACCGACACTTCCTCGATCTTTCAACTCATACCAGTGGCATGTTTCTCTCTGGAGATTTTGATTACTGAAATGAAAATGTATGTGAAAATCTTGGGGTTTGAATCACGGCTGGCAGCCACGGTCGTCCTTTATCAACAAGCCCCATTAGATACAGTCTGGCGCATCCATTTTGGCTCTAATGAGCATCGTAATGCATGGGTTACAGTCTCTTACAGGAAAACGACTTAACTTACAGACTGAGAAAAAAACAATAAAACAAAAAAACATGTCTGTGTTCATTTTGAACGCAGTTCTCTGATAGGTCATACTCTCCAAATTGACAGCACAAGCGGGATGAGATGTTTCATGTGCGTTATTGTTTGTGGGGCTACACGGGCTTTTCGATGTCAAATTAATATGACCCTCATCGCTAGATGCAATTTAACGGGATATATGTGTAGCTCACTGGATACACCAACCAGTAAATTGCCTCTGCTTCTGGTTTTGTTTACGACCACCTTATAAAGGTGGTTATAAAGCTTATATGCTTATAAAGGCATGAAGTGGCCTTTTACATACTGTTACCGCCTCCTCCACACCTCCCTCGCCAATCCAATGGACTCATGCATACATCTCGCGCACGACAGCGTGCAAATCATGTGCGATCTCTCAAAGCTGCTTACATCACTGCCAATACGGATTTCTGCCAAATGCATAACAAAAGCGCTGCCTTATCGTCTTCCCTGCAGTGTTAAGACAGGAAGTAAATCAAGTGCTACTGTTGAAAGGCTGACATAAGAGAAATGCTTTCGTGCTGTAGAAAATAATATAAATAAAATAAAACATGATAAGGTCACAACACCACAGGCGCGTGATTTTGTGTTTAAGTGCCTAATAATCCAGAGGCCTCAGCAGGATGGTGTGCCCGGTGTTAAGTGTTTTAGTTCATTTTTTATTTTAAGGTCAGGTGTAAAATGAAAAGTGCCATGTGCCACGGTTACTGCGGTGACAGCGTGGTAACGAAGACGCCCACACTGTCGCCACGTCTTTTCATGGCATTATTGTCCGCCGTGAAGGTTTCGCCATCTTCAGCCTTGCCGTAGTTGCGGGAGTCACGGCTCTCATGTGCTGGTTTCTCTGAGAGTTCACGTGCTTTGCTCGTTTAGCACTGCCATGTAAGAATCGCTATTAGCAGAACCTGTTAAATCCAATCGAAGTTAATTTTACATTCTTTGGTCATGAGTTGAGTGATGCGAGAGAAAAAGGAAAGATGGCGAAAAAAATCTAATTTTGTTGACATTGCCAGATGTCAGCTGAACGTTGTTTGTATGTTGCAGAGGAGTTGGGCCAAGAACATCATTCTGTATTTTGCAAAACAGCTTGTTGAAAGCTTGATTCCACCCACAAAATTGATAAGGGACCATTTAGACACCAAATGCTGGAATGGAGGGAAAAGGCTTTATTGGAAAAACTAAAATCAGGCACGAGGGCCAACAAAAAACTCCACCCAAAGGGTTGCCAAAACACAAACTAAAGAGAGCTACACAGAGCTATAAACAAAGGATCAAAAACGAGGAAAACAAAGGCCACTGGAAACTCTTCATAAACAGAAAAGAACAACAATGCTAAGAATACAGACGGCTTTATACAAAATGACTACAAAAGCAAGACTTGGGAACATGAGCTAGATAGAACCAGAACTGCAAACAAGAACCTGGACTTGAGACTCTGTTTGCCAGCCAACTTCCACCGCATCCAGATAAAGGGTAAGAAATCAAGACATGAGGGGCAACACCTGGAGGAGGAGAAACAGGAGGCAGGGCAAGATCATGACATGGACAGAGATTGGTTGACAAGACTTGCTCATTAAGGGAATGAGCGGCTCAGCTTAAGTGCCAATTAAGTTTGCAGTTTGAAAGCAGCATGAATGTTAAGAACAGAAAAGCACAGCAAGATCTTGAAATAGCAAAGCAGGAATCATGACAATAAACTCCCTGTCTAAATTAGTAATATTAGTAATGTGCCTATTTAAGAATTACACCACCCAGTGAGTGTTAGTAAATGTTAGAAACTTAAAAAAAGTTAATTGTCAATTAAGCTTAGACAGCCCCGAATCAGCACAGCAGAGAAGGAAGAGGGAAATACCAAAGCCAACCAGAGCTCTGAAATGTGCAACAACGAAGGCACGGGGCGGAACGCAGACAAGCGGTAGAGTGGCTTGGCAGACCTGGCAAAAACAAAAACATGGAAAAGTAAAAACATGGACAATGAACATGAATTATGAAATACTTGATCCTGATATAAGAAACTGTTAAAACTGTGGCATGAACTATGAGCATGAACTATGAACTATGGAACATGAAACTGTTAAAACCATAAATGCTGTCCTGGCCAAAGGACCCCAGAACACAACACAAAATATTGAATGTTTAAAATTGAAATATTACAGTAAAACACACAACCCCACAGTAACACCTTTCCGCCTAAATTTACAATAAAATCATCACTGGCCATTGACCACTCAACCCCCACCCCCCCCTTCCCCCTTCAAGCTGCTGAAAGGCTGGACAATTTGTCTCTGAACAGTCTGTCTGTAAACGGGAAAACTACACCACCTGCTGAAGAGCTGGTTTTTAATGTAATGCCATCGTGCGCTGAACTTACACAGGAAGCGTTTGCTGATTGCTGGTGATTGTTCTGCTGCTGCGGCTTGAGAACTTCATTCTCAGTTAATATTTCAGTGAACTGCAAACCGTATATTAGATATGCTGTAAGACTTTGTTGTTTTTTATTTGTTTACTGTGTTGTAGTTGGGAAAGGTCAAAGTTTATCGCACAACCACTGAATGTACTGAAGCAAGCAGTTGTTTTACGTTCACACAAGCATACATAAACACACACACACTCACCAAATCAGACACAAACACACACACACACACACACACACCAAATCGCACATGAACACAGGCCCACACACATACACAGTAATACACGCACACTCTCACAAAAAACACAAACACACACATACACAGGCACACAAACGCACTCTCTCTCACACACACACACACACACACACACACACACAGAGGCATGCACTCGTAAACAATATGTGTGTGTTCCTCAGGGGTGTGATTGTGCACAGGAACAATCGGTGAGTCATGTGGATCTGCAGAAAAGCACATTTTCGTTTCGCGGAACCTTGCTGTGGCATCCCAGGTGAAATGCATCATATTGTCGGAACATAATTGCGGGTGTCGCGTTACTTTTTTGTCAAGGCAAAAAAAAAAGAAAGAAACAAAGAGAAAAAGGGAAAAACAGTATTTTAAAATGGCTAATAAAAATCCAGGAAAACACGCAGCCAATATCTGACCTCAGCAGGTCGTCCCTGTGAAACTGCAGTCTCACTCATAACCAGACACAACCCCTCCTCTCAACACCGCCTCACTGAGCGTTTCTGCGCCTTTTCTTCTTCTGAGGATACTTCTGCTCGCGGAGAGGCTGTTTTCATCACTGAAGAGGAGACTGGAGGCCGACCCTCAGCAGAAGCCCGGCGATCGAGGGGACGGGGGAGAGGGGCGGAGCTAGTGTGTGTGGGGAGGAGAAATGTGATGAAACACAAACAAGGCAATACAGAAATATAATACCATAACCTGCTTTCAGTTATTGGATATTATTGACTTATTTTGAGCAGGAGTCCATCCATCCTGTGGAGGGGGGGGTATGGGGGTGGAGCCTATCCAAACAGACCTGTAATGCAAGGCATCGATAGGCTATGGAAAACCTTCCAAACATTCACAGGGCTCACGCATCATTCTCTCACACACTCACACCTGTCAGCCATTCAGACTCTCTGGTTGCCCAGGATTGTTGGGGTTTCTTGAGGTAACTCCACACAGGAAGGCCACAGGCTGGATTGGAACACCTGACCTCTAAGCTCAGAGGCAACATTACTACCCATGCAGCTCCATGGTGCCAATGAACTGGGCTACAAACGGCATTTCCAAACAAGCCACAAAATGTGCTTTGCCTTTTTTTATTTCAACGTGTTAAAATTTGTCATTTCAACTTAAATTGTGACATTTTTGCAGCTTAAAGGAGAAGTTATAAATTGACTTGACTTTCGTCTCAAAAAATGCTGCAATCAGAGAGGATGCAAACACTGAATAAAGCAATATACTATTTTAGAATTTGATTTGATTTGTAAGATATAATTTATATATTTTTTTTTAATTAAAATTGATTTGAAAGGTATTATGTTTTTGAAATGTAATTTGATTGGTTCGGCATGCAGTACACCCAGGTGTTTGGTCAGCTGTGGCGATTACACCTCTCAGCTGCTGACAGTATCGCTCTCTGCACTGAGCGGATACCTACACTACACTGGTAGCCTGATACACTGACCTGCTCCCTCAGGACAGGACTGACCAACAGTGGACCTCAGATATGTGTTCTCTTCTATTGGCTGTGCGTATTTAACATTGGCACACCTCTGCTGTATCCAAGCGAGGGCGTCTACGTACTTAAGTCACTGTGATGTGCCTCCAAAACAGCCCTCCCCCAGTCATTTTCCGGAACATTCTCACCCCCGCTGGTGTCACAGATTAATTCTGGCACAAAATGGTTGCCGGGCCCTGCTTTCCCTGCTTATATAGCACACGTGTGGAGAAGGATTACGTGTCAAAACGACACTGAGTGCCCTTCAAAGAGATCTACTCCAAGCCTCGGTACGGTAAAAGTGTGTGGAGTTAAATGAACTCTCACAGAGTTACAGCAAGATCAAATACAAGAGTACACAAACAGTTTCTTGTGTAGTTTAATTACTTTGGCAAGTTTGTCAGAAGTACTCAGATTTGTATACTGTAAAATAGCCAGTATTAATTTAACTGTAACTCCATTAGGGAGTATGTGTGCTCTGTCGGAGTTGATTTAACACTGTACATTTTCTGACATGGTTGCATATTTATACACAGTAAACACCATAATTTATTGGAAACTGACACTTTTTTGTTATTTTGAGTTAATCACCAGATCTGAATCCAGTTGAACATGTATTTTACATACTGAAGAGGCTGAAGGTAAAAAAAAGAGTCTCTGAAACAAGCAGGAACTGAAGATGGCTGTAGTACAGACCTGGCAGGGCATCACCAGGGAATGTACTTTTAGCATCCAGTAGGCTTATGATGTTTATGTGTCGCTGGCTTCAAGCAGTCATTGCAAAGGATATCCCCGTTGAACTGACTGTGGGAAGCAAGAGAGTTATTATTGAACGTTCGTGGATTTGGGTGCCATGAATTGTTTCATCGATGTTGAGTGGGCTAGGAGGCACTCTATTTCCACCTGTTCTCACAGCCGCGCTCTGTGAGAACTTTGGACTGTCTCCCGCTTGGAACGGGAGTTATAACTGAAGTTTCTGAACCCCTAAATATGTTCATTTAATCTGGTGGCCATTCTGAGGAGGTTCGTTTTTTTATATCAGTTCCCCTGCTTTTCCCATTGTTCTAGGGCTTTCTTTTCTACGGGAACATAGACCTTGCATCACTTGGGGGGAACACAATAATCCTATCCTCCTCTGGGGCACCAATTGTAGGTCTCATTGTAGAGATAATACGAATTGTTTTCCCAGACATCAACCTATTTGGCAGGCTAAACTAGAAAAAGGGGCAGAGGAGGGGTTGGAGTGGGATCCTCAATTTGTTTGGCGACAGCCAGAGGACGATTACCTTTTAGAGGATTTTTTCGATTCTGAATCAGTCACTGAGATCTTAGATTTTGAACAGGTTGATGAATTTGGGGCCACCCTGAACTTTAGTTTGCCTTCTAATGTCCCTAATGATTATGCTGATCCCCCTGAGGTTTTTAATAAATAATGAGCATCAACGTTACCTCCCCATTGTCCGTACGATTGCAAGATCAATCTCTACCCTGGTACTACTCCTCCTAGACGTTTGCTATTCTCGCTGTCAGGACCTGAGCGTAAGGCCATGCGAGATCATATTCAGGAAGCTCTTGCTAATGGTTTTATTCGGCCGTCCCCGTCTCCTGCCAGAGCTGGATTTTTTTTTTTTGTGGGAAAACAGGATGGCAGTCTAAGACCCTGTATTGATTATAAGGGTTTGAATAAGATCACCATTAAAAACCGATACCCCCTTCCGTTAATGAATTATTCATTTGAACGTCTGCAGGAGGCGTCATTTTTTACCAAACTAGATCTCAGTAATGCTTATAACTTAGTTCGCATTCGGGAGGGAAACGAATGGAAAACGACATTTAATATGCATGACGGAAACTGGGAATATTTGGTCATGCCGTTCGGATTGGTTAACAACCCCTCAGTTCTTCAAGTCCTCCGAGAGATGTTGGAGAAATTTGTCTTCATTTATCTTGACGACATTTTGATTTTCTCTTCAACACTCTCAGACCACGGACAGACGTCAGACGTGCTTGAGGCCCTTCATAATGCCAAGCTTTTTGTCAAGGCCAAGAAATGTGTTTTTCACGCCCAGACTGTCTCATTACTTGCCTTTTTTGTTTCCAAGGGGTCGGTCCACATGAACCCAGACAAGGTGGCTGCGGTCAGGAATTGGCCTGCCCCTCAAAGTGTTAAAGAGGTCTAGCGCTTCATGGGCTTTGCTAATTTTTACAGGAGGTTTATCTGTAATTTTGGTGCGGTTGCTTCCCCCATCATTGCACTCACTAAGTAGAACACCTCCACAGTGTTTTTTTGGTCGCCAGCAGCTGAGGCTGCTTTTCAGGAATTAAAGAAACATTTTAGCTCAGAGCCCATTCTGGTTTTGCCTGATCCCTCACTCTCATTTGTGGTGGAGATGGAGGCTTCAGAAGTTAGTGTGGGCGCTATTTTGTCCCAGCGCCCCCTTTGGGATAATAAGCTACACCCATGCGCATACTTCTCCCGGTCTTTGTACGCCGCAGAACGGAATTACAGCATCGGTGACCGGGAGTTCAAGTTAGCGCTTGAAGAGTGGCGCCACTGGTTGGAGGGAGCTGAACACCCTTTTGTGGTATGTACAGACCATAAAAATCACCAGTATATTCAGCAAACCAAGTGACATAATTCCCAGCAGGCACAGGTGGTCATCGTTCTTAAACCGCTTTAACTTTACGCTGACCTACCGCATCAAGCCTGATGCCTTGTCACGAATTTACGACCGCTCTGATCACAATCCTACCCCAGAGCCAGTTATTTCGGCTGCTCAGATTGTGGCACCCATTCAATGGGAGGTTGAGGCGGTAGATTCAGGAGGCTTTGAAGACTGATCCCGGTCCTGGGGGGGAGCCTCCTGGCTGTTTGTTTGTCCTGCCTAGAGTTAGGCCACAGGTCCTCCAGTGGGGACACTCTTCCCACTTGGCAGGGCACCCGGGGGCCCATCGGACTAATCAGTTCCCGGCCCGACGTTTTTGGTGGCCGGATATGATGAGGGACATTTGGGAATTTTTTGCTGCCTGTGGCATCTGGTCCAGGAACAAAACTTCCCACCTCCCTCCCTCTGGTCTGCTGTGACCATTGCCTATTCCCAAGCGCCCTTTGATGGATATTGCCTTAGATTTAACTATGGGACTGCCTGTGTCTGAAGACAACACAGTCATCCTGGTTGTGGTTGACCTTTTTTCCAAGGCCGCTCATTTTATCTCACTGCCTAAGTTGCCTTCAGCGCGGGAGACGACCCTTCTTGTGGTTAACCATGTGTTCCGACTGCATGGGCTTCCACAAGATATGGTCTCTGACCGGGGTCCTCAGTTTTCACCCAGATTCTGGTGAGCGTTTTGTAAACAGCTGGGGGCCACTGTGAGTCTCTCATCTGGGTTCCACCTAGAGACTAATGGACCGACTGAGCGGACTAATCAATCATTTGATAACACTCTCCGATGTTTAGCAGTAGATAATCCAGCTTCATGGAGGCGATTTTTAGCATGGGTCGAGTATTCCCATAACTCACTGAGGAATTCCTCCATGGGTCTTTCCCCATTTGAAGCTCGGGTGGGTTGCCAATCCTCACTGTTTCCTGAGACTGAGAATGACTCCGAGGTTCCCTTAGTCAACCATTTCATGCGTCGCTGTAGGTCAGTTTGGACCAGGGTTCGTTCTACTCTATTGCACTCGGGGCTCAAACAAAAATCCGCCACCGATAGAAGGCGTTGTTTGGCCCCATCTTATTGGGTCGGTCAGAGAGTTTGGCTATCTACCCGGGACCTCCCCTTGAGGGTAAAATCCAGAAAACTGGCCCCCCGCTATATTAGCCCATTCAAGATTGTGCGGAAGATCAATCCGGTCACCGTCCGATTAAAGCTCCCTAGATTTTTGTGCATCCATTCGTCATCCCACATCTCTCGAATTAAGCCGCTTAGCACTAGCATCCTGGCGCCTGCCGACACACTCCCGCCGCCACCGCGAATGGTGGAGGGGGGGCCAGTTTACACCATGCGTCGCATTCTGGCTGAGAGTCGTGTTGGTCGTGGGGTCTAATTTCTTGTCGACTAGGAGGGATTTGGTCCCGAGGAGCGCTGCTGGGTTCCTTCTCGGGATATTCTGGATCCCACACTCATTTCTGAGTTCCATGCAAAGGGTTCCCTGGGGACTTCTGGAGCTGTCCCTTAGAGAGAGGGGTCCTGTCATGGTTTTGGAGGCTGGCGGTGGCTTTGGGAGCTTTCTTTGTTGCTCTTCTGTTGAGCTCGCGTTGCTTCCTTATTTTTACTCGGACTGGATCTGGGTCCTTTGGAAGCGCGAGTCTCCCTCTCTTCTTTTGTCTGTGTTTGTCTCTTATTTTGCTTATTTCCTTTCATTCCGGCCACAGCATTTGGGCGTGTCGAAAAATCAACCATCACAGGATATGCTGCCAAATATGAAAAATTAAAGCTTTATTCTACATTAATTAGAACTGTCCAATATTTCTATTTGTCCATAAATGGGAAGGACTATATACTTCATATGCTGTCATTTCTAATTAGTCCATCTGATATGGAAAATAAACACATAAAAATTAGAGCTAACAGTTTGCACTGGAACCTCAGTATTGTCATTTCAATCTTAATGTGCTTGAGTGGAGAACCAAAATAATAAATCTGTCTCTGTCCAATGAATTATGGGAGCTCACTGTATTTATCTGGAAATAAACTTCTAGTTACTAAAAAAATGTATTTTATATTGCCTGCGCAGTAAAAACAGCAGGGCACATCGAGATAAAGGCTCATAAGCAGTGGTGCACATCTACACTGACATTTTTCCTCTGTGCTTTGGGGAAGAAAAAAGTTAACATGTATTCGCTGCTGTTATTAAAAAAAAAACAAAAAAAAAAAACAAATGTGGGCAACTACTGCAACTCCACACACTCATAGTTCACCCGATTATACATATAAAGGTGCAGAGATGACTCGATTTACGGGGCTACGGTCACGTGATCACGCAAGGGGCATTTGCATGGCACACGCAGCCTCATACACACTTCACAAAGAAAGAAAGCACTGCCTCGACAATCATGACAGAGAATAGAGACAAGATGTGGCAAATATTCAGCATATTTCAGGTTAATCACAGCATTCACCCACTCTTTCTAACCTGCAGGCAATTGAGAGTCTCCAGTTCGCCTCACATGCATGAATTTGGTCTGTTTGGCGGAAATCGGAGAACCCCGAGGAAACCCACACAGAGAGAACACGCAAACTCCACAGAGAGAAGCCCTAGGCTGGATTAGAATCACTGACTGTGAATAAATTTGGACTGTGTAACAGCTCCTAAAAAGTGAGGCCAAAACATCTTGATTGCCATCTAGTGGCTGACTGCAGTACAAGTTAAAACCCCACCCCCTCCATGTAAGTGGATGGGATATGGGCTGCTCCAAAAAAAAATAAAGCGTATGTCAACTAACATGTTTTTTTTTCTCTGAAGTTGCTTTTAGTCAGTCTTTGTTGTTCTGCGCCACGCTGATGTCTGTTCATGTGTTCATTTATTTGATGAGTTTGGTCCTATTTAGTCATTTGATACTGTAACAAGGGAGTGTAAAGTCATAATTGAATGATGTGATTGACAATGACTCTTAAGAGAGGATGTCGCCCTCTGGCTTATTTCTGGGAAGTCTTCGGCGCTGGAATGTGACTGTCATGAAGACACATAACGTTAACATCACACATATATACGTTATACTATATATGTACTATATATAATCCAAAATGATTTTCAACGACTAAAAAAAGTTGGCAGAATAATATCTGTGCTCCGAACACAGCATCATGTACTGTTTGCAGCAATGCCATTGATAATATTAAAGCCAGCTAGCTAACTACTTAGCAAGCTAGTTTAGTAAGATTCTATGTTCACCGTGACTTAGGTAGCAACGGATATTGTAAAAAAAAAGGAATCTTTTCACTCAGAACACAGCTTTACTGCTAAAAGTACAAAACACCATGTTTAGCATAAAGAGCCTTTTGAACAGTTAAAAATGGTTAGCTTGCTAGCTACCAGACCAGTAAGTTGAGATTCAGTAACAGGTCACTTTGCTAGTGAGTTAGCTGGCATGGGTATTCAGACTTAATGTTAAAAAGCGTGATAGCAGGGAGCCCAGTTACCTACTGTTGCTATTTCCAGTATTTTGGGGGATTGTCACCGATTTTGAATACGGTTTGTATGAGATAGTCAAACATAATCAATGTATTTGCCACCTAGCAAATTAATACTTAGCAGTTGACACGAATTAGGATAGCCAGGCAGGAGCACCAGACATTGGTATGGGAGCAAAGCAATGTAGCTACTGCTATAGACTACTATCTTTGCCTCATATACAGTAAATGGACTTGAAAAGCTAGAAACCCTTTAACAAGCTTTAAGCTGCGGCAGAATGGTGCTTTCAATTGGCCTGAAATTTGGCTACGTGTCCAAAGAAGAAACTGTCCAGCAAATTACCCCTGTTCTCTTGTCAAACAATAACGCTGCTAGCTAGTCTGCAAAAACAGTTCAGGGATGTGCTAGCAACTGAGTAGAGCGGGTGTATGAGTGGTACCTCGATACAGCAGCTCAACCCCCCCCCTCCCATCATCAGACTCAAGCTACAAACGTGCAAGATGACGGCGTCGGTATGAAGGAAATTTAGGCTTTCAGTAAAGTGTGAGAGATGAGTTGTCCATCTTTATATTCAGTCTAGATTTTAACCTACAACCCTCTTATTGTGAGGAAACAGTGCCTCCCTCTGTGTATCTATGCCTCCTTATTTATTTACTTATTTATTTATTACTTTTCCAACCTCACTGCCTTGACGACAGATGCTTGTGCACCTGCATTATGTCGTTACCAGCTGAGTCGTACATCAAACCCTGTCAGGGCATTTTTTTAACGCCTTCCCCTCGCCCCCCTCTAGCTGTGCTTCTCTGCGCTGTATGTGGAAGGAGAGGCTGTATGAGGGGTGAGGTGGGGGGGCTCCCGGTTTCTTCTCGCTGCTAATTATAGCTCGCTGTGGCTGTCCTGCTCACAGCGGAAACGCCCTTGTCTGTGCGGCAGCGAATCGCGGGGTGAGCTGCGGCCGATATTTCAGTGCATCTCTACAGTCCAACACACACCTGTCAGGAGGGACGGATATCACACAGCAGCCACATCCACACTGGGCCCTGTAGCTGATACACACACACATACACACACACACACGCACACACACACACACACACACACACACACACACACACACACAGACACACACACAGGGACACCCATGCACACACGCTCACATACACCCACACATATGCGAGCGCATACGCGCGCACACACACATACGCACATACAGACACACAAACACACACACATATACATATATGCTCACATACAAACACGTTCACACACATGCACACATATGCATAAACACATGCAAAAATGCACTCACTTGAACACCCACTCATGCACACTGAGACACACCCATACAGTCATACACACATTCACATACACGCATGCACGCACACATACACACAGGCAGACAAACACACACGCGCGCACACATGTGCATTCTTGCACTCGAATGCACACACAAATGCACACACAGACACACCCAAATACATGTGCACACACTCACTCACACTCACAAACATGCACGCACATGCACACACAAAAATGTATTCACATACCTAGACACAGACACACACCCTTAGGTACATCTCGACAGGTTGAAAGAGTCCATACCGGGGGAAAGAGAGATGGTGGTGGGGTTGGGGGGGGGGGGGTGCCCCTTCATCTCTCCTTCTTTGAGCTGATATTTTCTTCATGGTTTTCAACAGATGAATTTTCCTCCCTTTCTCTGTCGTATCTCCTGAATTGCTCAGTGGTCAGACCATCACGAGTCCCCTCAAGGGTCCAGTGTGTGTGTGTGTGTGTGTGTGTGTGTGTGTGTGGAAGGGGGGTGGGTACAGGGAACTACAATTCGTAACAAGAGTGTGTCACAACTGCGGCTGTGACTGAGGGATAAGACACAGAGAGTTAGAGAGCGAGGGCGGGGGTAATGAGGGTGGAGAATACAAAAAGGAAATTAGGGAGGTGAAAATGAGAAGGAGAGAGAGAGAGAGAGAGAGAGAGAGAGAGAGAGAGAGAGAATAATCAGCATCTCCATCACAGACGCAGTTTTGGGAAAATACCAAATCAAAAGGAAAGACTGCTGCACAGAATAAAAACTAGGGGAAACACCCACACCCTCTTTTTTCATCCTGAGTGCCAACGCGCCTAAAAAGTTTTTCAATTATTTCGATTTTTTATCATTATTTTTGTTTAAAATGCGCAACGGTATAATACGGGAATAAGACGGTATAATACGAGCTGAAATTAAGGTGGGGAAGTACTGGCTAGCTCGCGCCACTCTCTAAGAGACCTTGTGCGCGTGGAGCGCTCCCGCTCTCTCTCTCTCTCTCTCTCTCTCTCTCTCTCTCTCTCTCTCTCTCTCTCTCTCTCCCTCCCCTCATCCCGCCGCCGCTCCAGCAGGCACCAGCTGGGCTTCTCTCCGACGACGAGCGAAAATTCGAGGAAAACGAATATCGAACAGCAGTCAAGAGAAGACAAAACGGAAATACAGAGAGCGAGAGAGGGAGAAAGTGCGCGGGTTCGGGGAAAGAGGGATAAAACGCATCATTTCCCGCCCGTTCGCGATCTCAAGTCTCCGCCGCGCGAAAAACTGAGGCGCCTCACTGAAGCGGACTGTAGCGCGCGCAGGGCTGTGCGCTCCTCCAGCCAGCTAATCTCGTGGACTAAAGGACCGCGCGCCGCGTTTCAAGGTAAGGAGCGAAAAGCTCTTCTCGCGCTTCCTGCACGAGCTCTTTCAGAGCTGCGATGTCCTGTCTGTCACACGCTCCACGGGGAGCAAAAGAACCGATTGGTACGTAAATCCAGCTATTTAGCGGTTTTTGCGTTTTTTCAAATGCATGTTAAATTTGAATGCGAAAGTTGTAATTGATCTGTCTTGATCCATGGTGCGTGGCGACTAAAGGTCATTTTTAGATTAAATTGACAGCACGCGCCAGACCGTTGGCCACTTTAAGCTGAAGGGCGATGCCAAGCATTTAAGATTCTTTTACGTTTCTCATTGCGTTTGAGCTGCTGCCTGCGAGGGGATGTTGGAGGTTGAAAAGCCTAATTAACGGCAGGAGTGTTTGTTGCCAACTGCACGAAACGTTTGGCTCTGGATCCGGGCTCGGGGATGCAGCGGGTTGGCATGCGGTTGGTTTTGAGCCGTTGAGTCGGCTGCATATCCTCAAATTTGCCGTGAGGCGCGCGGTGCTGAGACCTTTTTGGAAAGGGGACGAGTGAGACCACAGGAAATTGGTTTTATTTCATCGCTGTGCAGTCAGCATAATCACAGCAGTGTCATCCTCATTTTTGGGGGGTGTGAAACGGGGAGCTGCTTCATTAAAATAAAGGAACGTGTCGTTTTCGGTGCGCGAGCGGTTGTGTGCGTGTTGCGTGCGTGTGTTGGGTGGCGAGGCGGGGTGGGGTTGTGTCGGGGAGGGAGGTGGGTGGATGGTGGTGGTGGTGGGGGGTGGTGATGGAAAATTCTCTGAAGTTATTTCTTAAATTTTCTCGGGATTGGTTTTGCTTAAGGTGTCCCTGTTTTGTCAAGAAGTCCATCACTAGTCGAGCTCGCGAGGGGCAGAGCGCGCGAGTCCGAGCCCCTTGGATGGGCTGCTTGAAACATTTATGTTCGCATTGCGCGCGTCTGCATCCTGGCTGCCCTGAAATATTTGAAATACTTCAATTATAAATAAGCTTTGTTATGGAAGCCAAAGCTCTACAGCACGTACATCTCCCCTGCCCGCGCCCCTCTGAACCGAATCCGGTCTCTTCAGGGACGTGCAGTTCCTTGCCCTCGGTAAAGAGATGTCATGCTGGGGAGTGATCGGGGGGCTGCGCTGGCCTGGGCGCGGGGAGATGACTCGGGTCTACGGGGGAAATTTTTACACTGAGAGCTGTTTTGATCTGATGCGACTATTCAGTCGAGTGCCTATAGGGGAGGCACTAAGAGATTTTTAGCACGAGTCTGTACTGAAGAAAAACTGTGTCACTTGTTATTTACATACTTTCCTTACAGAGGGCCTTCTCATCATACGCCTAAAAATGTGATTTTTTAAATCTTTTGGGTGTAATAAAATAAAATGAATTATAATAATGAGGAATAGCAATTCTCAAATCATTATTTTGGCACGTGACGCTTGATTGAATTGTTGAATAGATGAGGGATTATGTCCCCGCACGCAGGTACAGCCTGCGGAGTTTGCGCAGACGCTGTGCTTTTCGCGTGTGGGCTGAGAATGGCGAGCGGAGCGGCTCTTCGTTTGATGTTTTATTAAGCGTTAACCGTGGGTGAGCCGGTGCCCAGCGCTCGTGCTGGATGTGCACGCTAAGCACAGTGTGGCCGGGCGTGGGGAGTGCTATTGCGCGTGGCTTTGCTGGGGATTAGCACTTACTGTTACAATCCCTGTTTTTTCATTCTACTAATTATCTCTATTCGGGGGAGTGCTTGCGTGCATGTGTGAGTTCTTGCAAAAGCTGGCGTATGTTTCTTGGTGTATCTGGGTGCATCGGTAATGGGTATTGACAGCAAATATGTGTTTGTGTGTGTGTGTGTGTGTGTCTGTGTGTGTGCATTTGTGTGTGTATTGGGGTGACGAGTTTGGAGTTTGACAGTAGGTTGTGTTATCAACAATACATCTTTTTGATATGTTGAGTGCGCATTTCACTCAATGCTATTATGAACAGCACATAGGATGTTATGATGTTGGGCTCAGGGTATTGTGATGTAGAGCATGAGGTATTGTGACATAGTACACAATATGTTTTGATGTCGTTCACCAGCCATTGTGACGTAGAACACCAGATATGGTGATACAGAGCACAGCAATTTCTGAGTTAGTGCACAGGATGTTGTGATGTCAAACACCGGATTTAGTGATGTAGGCCTGAAGATAGTGTTATTGAGCACTGGATTTTATGTTGTAGACCGTATGATGTTGTGATATGGAATACATAATATTGTGATGTAGGGTTAGGAAATTGTGACATGGCGCATAGGATGATGTGATGTATAGTACAAGATGTTATGATGTAGTGCACACAGGATAATGTGATGTAGAGCCCAGGATGTTGTGATATCGAGCTCGGTATATTGTGATGTCAGGTTCAGGAAATTATGTTATAGAACATCAGATGATGTGATATTGAGCATAGAATGTTGTAATGTAATGCACCGGATAGGGCTTACGTAATGCTTAGGATATTTTGATATAGAGCACAGGATTTTATGATGTAGAGCAGATAATGCTGTGATAGTGTAGTGTACTAGATATTGTGTTGCAATATTGTGACATAGAGCATAGGATGATGTGATATTAAGCACTGGATGTTGTGATGCAGTGCGCAGGATGTTGTAGATTAGTGCACTGGATATTGTGTTGTAGGGTTCAGGAAATTGTGATATAGAGCGTGAGATGATGTGATGTAGAGCTCAGGATCTTGTGATATAGTGCACAGGATATTGTGATGTCGTGTACAAGATGTTGTGATATCTGATTCAAGATATAGCATTGGATGATGTGATTTAGAGAACCAGATGTTGTAATATAGCGCATAGGATATTGTGATGTCGTGCTCTGGAATCTGTGAGTGCTGGATGGTTTATGATGTAGACCACACAATGTTGTGATGTACAGCACAGAATGTCGCGATACAGAGCACATTATATTGTATTTTATTTATTTTTTATTTAGATTTATTTCAGCAGGGGGGCTGACTGAGACCATGTCTTCTTTTCAGCAGGGCCCTGCATTACAAACAAGTATTTTAGGGTTCAGAAAATTGTAATATATTGCTTAGGATGATGTGATGTAGCACGCAGGATGTTGTGATGTAAAGCACAGAATGTTGTGATGTGGCACACAGTGTGTTGCACATTTTTCCTGATTTCCTTCCTTCTAAACCACATCCATTTATTTGACTTTCACCAAATTTCTGTTCACTTTTTCAATTTGGTTCAGCCCAGTATTATTTCAGTTATTAAGTATCTTGCACCTTGTACAGAAGAATTGCCACAAAGATGCCTTTGAGAAAAAGCTAATGTTTTTGTCCCACCCATCTTTAACTAAACCTTCATCTACCAATCATAACCCCTTTCACACCTGAGGGCAAGTAGCTGTAAGAATGTGAGGCTTTTCCAATATGGTTGTGTAGCATGCAATTCCTTTTGGGACAATTCCATTTTTGTCCTATAGGACAGTGGATGGTGCTGATATTAGTTAACTTTCAAACCTTAGAGTAAGCATTAGGCGCATTAAGCACCTCTTTTTACAGTGGGGTGAAAATATTTGGGCACCCCTGGTTTAAATGTCTGTTACAATTAATCTCCAAGTGATTGAAAGCATACCTGAACACTAAATGCTACAAAGTTAAACATGACTCCTTCTGCAAAATTAAAAGCAAGATTTATTTTTAATTTAATTTTTATGAGTTTTAAAATGATAAGAAAGGACAAAAAGGGGCCTGTGCAAAAGTTTGGGAACCCTTTTTGATTATTCTTGGTTACCTTTTAAGAGGATTATTACTAAGGTCCAGACCCAGGTGATTTACTCGTTAGGGCTTCAATGAGCCAGGTGAATATAATTCCAGGGTTGAACTATATATTCTGAGGTAACTCCATGCCTTCTAAAGTATCCGACTGTAGTGGCTGTTGTGTGTGTCTGGTGTTAAAAACCATGTGTTCCTCTAAACAGTTGTCCAAGGATGTCAAAATCAAGATAATTCACTTCCACCAACAAGGAGAGGGCTACAAAAAACTCTCGCAATGTTTCAAACTACCCATTTCTACTGTCAGAAACATTGTAAGAAGATGGAAAATAAATGGAACCATTGAAGAATCAAGGCAAGATCCGCAAGACCAAGATAAATCTCAGATAGAATGGTCCGAGATCTGGTGAGAAATGCTCAGAGGAACCACACATCACTGCAAAAGAACTGCAAAAAAGAGTAGCAGACACAGGTCTGGTTGTTCACAGGACAACAATACAGCGTACCTTAAACAACAAAGACCTACATGGCTGAGTTGCAAGAAAGACGCCTTTCCTACGTCCTCAACACAAAATTAAGCGTCTGAAGTACGCAGAAGAGGACCTTGAAAAACCTCAAGCCGATCAGAACAATATGCTTTGGACTTATGAAACTAAAATTTAACTGTTTATCCAGAACAAAAGACAGTCTGTTTGGAGAAAAAAGGGTGAAGGATTTGTAGAGAAGAACACGTTTCCAACTGTTAAGCCTGGAGGTGGATCCATGATGCTTTGGGGTTGTGTAGCAGCTGGGGGCCACAGGCAATATTGTGCGGGTGGAGGGAAGAATGGATTCCACCAAATATCATGACATTCTAGAGGCTAATGTTCAAAGCTCAGTCCAGAAATTGAAGTTGAAGAGACGCTGCGTATGCCAGCAATTATTGCTGGAATATTGAATATTGAATATTATTGAAAATCTGTGGAGTGACCTCAAGCATGCTGTGCATGCTAGAAGGCCGAAGAATAATTTTGAGGTAAGGTGTTCTGTCAGGAAGAGTGGGGAAAAATTCCAAAGACAAGAATGGGAAGACTCTTAGCTGGCTACAGGAGGCGTTTGCAAGCTGTTATAGCTGCCCGAGGAGGAGTCGCAAAGCACTAGCTGACAGGGGTCCCAAACTTTTGCACAAGGCCTTTTTCCTTGTTTTTTTGTTTTTCTGAAACTCTAAAAAGTTAAAAATAAAAATGATTCTTGCTTTATAATGTGATTAAATGTGTGATGATTAACTTTGTAGCATTTAGTGTTCAGGTTGTGCTTCAATCACTTGGAGATTAATTGGAACAGATATTTAAACCAGGGGTGCCCAATCCAACCCCCCCACCCCCCCACCCACTGTATTGGTACGCATAAGAATGATACAGATTTACGCTTTTTCTTTTTAAAGACTCGCCGAATCGCACAAATATGTCAAAAATAACCATTTACCGGTAATTGGCAGCATTTAGTTCTAATTGTCCGTTTAAGTGCTGGAATCACATGCTACAGAGGGCAAATCTGAGCAAGAGGGGATTTTGAGGACTCAAGGGAATTTGAAGGGTTAAACTGAGACCAAGCTGTCCTCAAACAGCAGAATAAAGATTTTCCTCAGACTTTCATCAAGGCTGTGTCTGCCCTGGATTGTTTTTTTTTGTTTTCAGATGCTGTCCCAAAATAAACAAGAAGCCGCAAAAAAATGATTTTGTCGGAGGCCTAGATTGATTGTGGCCTATCATGTAATGTGCAATGCTGGCATTCTGCTATTCCGCGCTAAATATGGGCGCGAAACACCTTCCTCATTTGCCAT
The DNA here is from genome assembly GCA_029721435.1 of Gymnothorax reevesii. NCBI lineage: Eukaryota > Metazoa > Chordata > Actinopteri > Anguilliformes > Muraenidae > Gymnothorax > Gymnothorax reevesii. The sequence continues at coordinate 7,995,652 of CM056574.1, read as the reverse complement.
TAATCAACGCTCAGATGCTGGACTGTTAATGCCGCCTGTTCCTCTGAGCTAATTTTTCACTCGTCGGTGTAGGCAGGGTTTAGACCTAGCATTAGCATTAGCGTTAGCACTATTTCTGAATGAAGTTGTAGCCAGCGTGGATTAGCATCGCTGATGGAGTTCCTCTCCTGTGTTCATTCCTGCAACATCAAGGCTGTCAGCCTTCAGGCTTCAAGCTAACGCACTCGTACTTGTACATGTGCGTGCACGCAAATGCTTACATACATGTGCATACATGCTAAACGTGCGTTTAAGCACAAAGATGAGCGCACGCGTGTGCTTTTTATAGATAGGCTCATGCACTATATGCACTTAAACTGACTCATCTCTCCCTGTAAGAAGAGCCCCGCATGCACCTTTCTGCTGCAGGATAGTGTAATGAAAGCTCTGCTCGCTCGCTCTCTCTCTCTCTCTCTCTCTATCTCGCTCGCTCTCTCTCTCTCTCTCTCTCTTTCTCTGAGTGACATGAGGAAGTGGCGGGAGAGCCAATGCATTTACGCTGGAAAGGGTCTCACTCTGTGCTTTAGCTCAGAAAATCAGATTTTTTCACGCGATTCCAGGATGAAGAGACATCCCAGCGGAGTCTCGCTGACATTTTTTCAGACCTGCTAGGGGATCCTCTCCCACTCTAGGGGGCGCTGCGGCACACTGATTACAAACTCGTTCTCACCGAAATGGCGGCTGTAAATTACTGCAAATTATGGAAACGTTCAGCGAAACATAAATAACAAATCGAGCTCAGGGCTGGCGATACGCGACATATGGCAACACATGTTGCTCCAAGACCTGTATGTACCTTTTAGCATTAATGGTGCCTTCACATATGTGTAAGTTGCCTATGCCTTGAGCACTAATACACCCCCATACCATCACAGATGCTGGCTTTTGAACTTTGCGCCTATAACAATTTGAAATGTGGACTCGTCAGACCACGGAACACTTTTCTACTTTGCATCAGTCCATCTCAGATGAGCTTGGGCCCAACGAAGCCGGCGGCGTTTCTGGGTGCTGTTGATAAATGGCTTTTGCTTTTCATTGTTGAGTTTTAACTTGCACTTGCAGATGTAGCGATGAACTGTAGTTACTGACAGTAGTTTTCTGAAGTGTTCCTGAGCCCATGTGGTGATGTCCTTTACACACTGATGTCGGTTTTTGATGCAGTACCGCCTGAGGGATTGAGGGTCACTGCCATTCAATGTTGGTTTTTCGGCTTTGTCACTTACGTGCAGTGATTTCTCCAGATTCTCTGAACCTTTTGAGGATATTACGGACCATAGATGTTGAAATCCCTAAATTTCTTGCAATAGCTCGTTGAGGAATGTTGTTTTTAAACTGTTCGATAATCAGCTCATGCATTTGTTCACTAAGTGGTGACCCTCGCCCCATCCTTGTTTGTGAATGACAGAGCATTTCAGGGAAGCTGCTTTTATACCCAATCATGGCACCCACTTATTCCCAATTAGCCCGTTCACCTGTGGGATGTTCCAAATAAGTGTTTGATGAGCATTCCTCAACTCTCTCAGTCTTTTTTGCCACTTGTGCCAGCTTTTTTGAAACATGTTGCAGGCATCAAATTCCAAATGAGCTAATATTTGCAAAAAATTACAAAGTTTACCTGTTCGAACATTAAGTAACTTGTCTTTGCAGTGTATTCAATTGAATATAGGTTGAAAAGGATTTGCAAATCATTGTATTCTGTTTTTATTTACGATTTACACAACGTGCCAACTTCACTGGTTTTGGGTTTTGTAAAAAGAAACCTGAGATTATAAATTAATACCATACCTTCCATGCATGGAGGGCATAACTTCCTCAATCCCGCAAATACAATCGGTTTTATAGCCAAAAATGCACCTGTCACACACGTAACGCGGTGTTACATGTGCGACATTTGACATTACATGTGTGACCTAAGTACAAAGCCTATGCTATTACAGGACATTAATGACCTGTGTCCTTTATCTTTAGGCTAATAAAGGTTTAGTTCACACTTCTGTCAAAAGATGGTCTCGGTTATCTCAATCCAGAACAACAACAATGAATACTGCCTTCAACATGAAGGTCAGCCACCCCATCACTGGACCTAAATATTTTGCCAGATTTATGCAACTTTGATGGGTATATCCATGTGCAAAGCAGGACAGAATTTAGGTGTAATATCATGGAATATGTAATGTTCAGAAAGTTATGTGAAAATGCTGTTAGTTGGATCAACCCCTTCGCGCAGAAGCCAAATATGCTATTTATGCGTTACCCTATTTAATGCCTTATGATTCAAGATTTAACTTCATAGAAAGGGGGAATATGGCTTAACTGAGATAATACACTTGCAGCATTTAGTATTCCATTGTATTTCGGTTTATTTTCATGATTTTGGTAGAGCGGTGTTTCCCAAACCTCTCCTGCGTACCCCTTGTCCTACATGCTTTAGATCTCTCCCTGCTCCAGCCCAGGTGATTCAAATGATTCACTTATCAAGCAGCTTCTGAGGTTAATTATGACCTGATCATTTGAATCACCTGTTTTTTTTTCCTGATCATTTCTGGGATCTTTCGCTCTGGGACACAAGTATTCTTCATCTGAGCATTAAATCTTATTTGGCTTCGAAAGAGGAGGCCAAATAAGACAGCCCTCCAGGTGGCTCCTTAAACACACACAGCCCTAAAAATGGCACACTGTCAAATCATTTTAACACAAATCAACTTTTGATGCATGAAACTCAATATGAATGAATGCTTTTCTGGTTTACTGTAGCAAAAGTTTATCAATATAGGCACAGCCGGACATCAATGGTCACCAGTAGCCTCTCCAGACCAAAAACATGCCTTTTCTCCATGACAGAGCTCAGAGTTTCATACATTTTTCTACAAAGCCGCATCAGCAAGCACTCTTACTCATTAAAGGAACTGCTTTTTTTACCGTCAGAACGTTGACTCAGACGGAAAGTTTGCTGTTTAGAATTCCAAAGGTGACTAAAACTAATCTGTGAAATGTTAATGTTGTTCGCCTATGTCCACCCCGTTAATACTGCCAAACCCAATATTCTGATCATGAACATTGGGGAGTACAAAGGATGTACGTTAAACACCTCCATGCTTACTTACAAGGACCTACAGTGGCCACAGATATGATTTAATTTAAATGAAATGGACTTAACCATTGCAGGATTCGCACACGGTCACACTCGTAACGCATGCAAATGAGGTCGTAGTATGCAAGTGAGCAACATATTTTTATTAAAGTTTTAATTAATGCAAGCAGGAATAACTATTGCTGAAGTTCATGAAGCTTAAGTGTCAGAATGTTCTTTCAAATCCCAAAACTTTTGGGATGTAAATTAAATGTAGTGATTGACCTATTTTCTGAGTCGCACACGTAACGCAGCCTCTGTCTGGTCCTGTACTTCCAATGTTTTAGGCAAAGATGTAGTTAATGCACCACATTGATAGGGAAGCCCTGGTAACTTGTGGTTGTCCAACATTGATCCCCATCTGCAACCCAATAAAAGTATTTACAAATGTCACACACGTAACGTGACAATCACCCTAAAGTGTCGCTTATTTATGTCTAAGGAATGCTGTTTTGATATTTTGAACACATGTACATGTGTATTTGCACCTTGAATTCCCGCGGTGCTGCTTATTTTAGATTGTGACAGTTTTTGTTTTAATCATTAAATGTTCATCTTCGTTCATTATCATTACCAGTAGTAATTTCTTTCACAGTAAAAAATATTCTGTATGATAAAAATAAGTCCTGAATGTTCACTCATTCACTGCCTGAGCCAGGTGAGTGGCTTGGGTAGAACCAACTGAAACTTACTAATTCCTGTCCAGTTACTGAGTTGCTACACTGTAAGTGGCCTTAGCTGTAAGTGGGACCCAGTTGGTAAGTCCAAGTAGTTTTAATACTGCAATGCTACTGTAACTCAACTGCTTTGGTCTTCATTAGACGATGTTAATTAGAGTTAGCACTATTAGCTAAGTGTTCTAGGAGCTGAAAATATAAAGTTAAAATGCATATAATACAGACATTTTTGTGAAGTTTTATTTTTGCTACCCAGTTCTGAAGAATGCTACAGACTTCGAAAGACATGCGTAGCGTTTTATGCTACGCAGTTATTTTTGCTTAATCCCAGCCCTGAAGCTGCATTAGTGCTTTACACTGCTCGTAAACTGAGGGGGCGTTTTGGTTCATCAGAACCTCGAAGGTATTTTTTTATAAATTTGAGACTTGCGGCAGGAGTGATGTGCGCTGTGAACAATGAGCAGGAAATAACAGCCGTTTTGGAGTCGTATTCCGACTGAGCTCCTCTCCATCAGAGGGTGAAAAGCGCAGAGAATAATAAGACACGGCGAGTCGATCCTATATGAAATATAATATAGGAGCTCTTATAGTGAGGGAGCGTGGGTATTTTTAGCCAGCGAGCCCATTAGCACTGGTAATCAATACTCTCTTCCTCTGTTAGCGGGACGCTGGGCAGAGCCAGGCAGCCCTCGGTCGGTCCGGTGATGGATGTGGCCGTATGGAGTCTGATGACCCGAGGGGAAGGGATGGGGGTGGTGTGGGGCATTAGGGTGGAGTTCCTGGTGTTTCTGGAGTTTTCCCCACTGGGTTTTCTGTGGATTTGGGAGTTAAAGGACATAACATAAAATAGCATATGAAACAACATATTAAAGAACAGGACATAACAGGAAATCGGATGATATAGCTTGACATAGGTTGAGTTCACTCATGTATTCATCACGTCATGTTACCATGATTTAGCTGCTGCTTACAAAGCGACAAACAGCTTAGGTTAGCATGGGCCAGTCAGCTCTGGATGTCTCTCAGTCAGAGGTTAAGGGTCTTGCTCAATTTCCCAACTGCAGAACTAATTTTTGCTGTAGTTAGACTGGAACTTCAACCCACAAGCTCTTGCCTCCTGGTCCAGCACTTTGGCTTCTCTCTCTCCTACATCCCTCACTCCGAACCCCCGCCACACGTCTGCCTTGCTGGCTGTAACCCCCGCCACACATCTGGTAGATGCTAACAGGCTCCTGGCAGATTGTAGGACAGGCGGAATGTGTCCGGATCGTTCTGTTTGGATGGTCAGGTGGCAACCGGTTGGCTGCGCCAGGTTTTGCCGGGCAGCGAATCAGAGGCCTGAGGCCGGGCGGCTGTAGCTAAGCCGACTGAACCCCAGAGCTTCTGCCGGGGAGCAGCTCGTTCGCTAAAGAGCTGCAGATCGATGTCTTTCTCCTCGCTGCGTTTTGTTTTTCGAAACGGAATTATCCCAAATGAGGAGTCCGGGCCAAACGTGCAGGTGCGCTCTCGTGTTCTGATTAGAGCGGATGACGAACCGACCCTGTGTCTGCTCAAATTCAGCATCATCTGTAACGCTCTTTGAAGCACATCAGCGCTTCAGTGTGTTTGATGACCGACTCAAACTTCGCAAAATTTGTAACTCTCTGTGGAGCAAATCAGTGTGTCTGGTGTGTCTGCTTTAAAATCTTTAACACTCTCCGGTGTAAATCGGAGTGTTTGGTGTCTCTAGGTGCAAATTCAGTGAAATCTTGAACACTTTCTGGAGTAAATTGTTGTGTTTGTTGTCTGTGCGCAAATTCAGTAAAATCTTTAACACTCTGGAGTAAATCAGTGCCTCTGACATCACTTCTCAAATACAGCAAAATATTTAACACTCTGTGGGGTAAATCACTGTGTTTGGTGCCTCTACTGTACTCTGATTCCGTACATTTTCAACACTCTTTGGAATTGATCAGTTTGTTTGGTGTCTCTGCTCAGGTTCAAAATCATTGTTAACATTTAGTTATTTAGTGCGTTTGGTCTCAGCTTAAATTCAGTAAAATCGCTAACACTCTGTGGAGTTGAGCAGTTTGCCCAATGTCTTTGCTCAAATTCAGTGAGATCTTTAACAGTCTCTGGAGTTATTCAGTTTGTTTAGTGTCTCTGCTCAACAATAACATCATTGTTGACACTCACCAGAGGTAATTAGCATGTCTGGTATCCATACTTGATTTCATATCATTATAAGCACTTACAGCCATACAGAACCCAGAAGAAGAAAGAGGCCACGCCCATCCCCCTGCTCTTTACAGAGTTTTTGACAAAGGCTCCATAAGAAAAGCTCTCATTACAATTGAAATTTTGCCGTTGTGCAAAAAATGTGTTGGGCTACACACATAATGTGCAGATTGCAGTAAAGGCATGAGGTCATGTGACGGTGCACACATGTGGCTCAGAAAATGCTGGCATCGTAAGGTCATATGACTCGGCTGTGGTGTGGGATGGAGAATGCTCACACTGCGAAGTCATGCGGCTCAACTCAGATGTGTCCAGTGAATGCCAGAACAGTAAGGTCATGTGACTCAGCTCTGGTGTGGGACGGAGAATAATACCATGGTAAGGTCATGTGACTCAGCTCGGTTCTGGGACAGCAAATGCTACCGCACTCAGGTCATGTGACTCAGCTCAAGGGAGGGACAATGACGGTGGGACTGCAGGGTGGCAGAATGAGTTTATCCGGCTTTGTTCCTGAGACTTTCCATTACGTGTTACAGTTTGCCTTCCTCACTTTGGTTGCTTAGTGCGTAAGAATTCAGGCGATGCTCTTGAATGGAGCGGCTAACTTACGGTGGGCTAAGTTCATGAAATGATTCATTTCCAGCCTCTTATGCCACAGCAGAGCCTTTAAAAAAAATGAAATCCGACTTTTGTCCTTCAGGACAGATCACAAATCACTCCTCCCGGCTTCAAGACGTCTGGCCGTCCCGCCGCCCCTCGGTGGCACCGATGCGATTATTTCGCCGCCGGTGACCCAGCCGACACTCCCTCCTTCAGGCGATAACAATTCAACGCGCTGGATCCTTTTCTGTTACCGCCGGCAGGTTTTGGGTTAACGCCTGGAGGAAGGCGGCGGTAATTGGGGTCAGATGAAACCTGCGCGATAGAAGGAGCGGCGGCAGGGACTCGGAGGGTGTGGGTGTGGGTGTGTGGGGGGGGAGGTTTTTATGGCGGTGGCTGTCAGGGGGTCACGCCGAGGGAGGGACCGGTCTCAGACGGCGGCGGTAAATCTGCGGCAAATGAAAGGGCTGCTTTTCCTCTGAACACAAAAGGCGGGCGGCTGAGCCGTAAGCCGAGAGGAAACAAGGCGAGGTGGAAAAATAAAATGAAAAAGCCTGACGGAGGGAGGATTGACCCGCACTTCGACCTCCGGCCCACTCTGCCGCCGTCCTCCCGCACAGGATTATGGGTAGTTTTATGGGCTGCAGTTTCAGTCTCGGTGCGGCCCTGGATGGGCTTGTTGGGATCTAGACTAAGAGAGAGGGCTTCGCCAGCGGGAGCTGGGGTCGGACTGCAGAATCAATTTCCAGCGATGGCTTTTCTCTCCGGTGGCCTCCCCACCCCGCACTGCATTTTCCTCTGTTGATCCAATGGCAGGGTTTGGGGGATGTCTTGTGTGCGGACCTGTTTTATGTGGGTAATTTGTTCACCCGACACGCGTTAGATAACCTCGAAGTGGGCTCTTGTCAGAAGGCAGACGCAGATGGCTGCAGTCGCAGTTTTTATTACGGTATGATAACCTCACGCTCCTGTGATGTAGTAGCTATATCCTCGTCGAGCCCCAGAAAAAAAGAACATTGCTATATATATATGTCCCGCCACCATCTTTGTCCCATTTACATATCGAGCCCTGATCTATGGCCGATCCAAAGCCCCATTTTCTGTCCTGTCCGCTACATCAGTGCCATCGGAGCTATATTTTTACATTAAGGCCCATCCTCTGCCCGTAATAGGATGTCTAAGAGAGACTTTCTGCACATAAACAAATCAATAGTGCATTTTTCTGTTCTGATAATGATTAATTCTTTATGCTGGACGGTCTGTGCACAGGACATTTGCAGTTCTTTGCTCTATGGTCGACACAGCCGAAAAACAGTATATTAAGCAATATATTAAAACATAATATTACTCTACATGACATTTAGCGCGGACTGTAATGAGGCAGACTATTTTCGAACGCCTAAACTAAAGGCTAAACAATAATTTCCGGCTCTTTCCGCTGGAGGAATAAAATGTCAACATTAGAATGGGCACGACAGAAATTACATTCATTAAAAAAGGCTTCAATAACATTTCATATTGATATTTTGGATATTGTCTGAAATTGACATTAGGCCTATCGGACGTGGTGCTCTCAAGCGTAATGCTTTGAAAGCAAGAAAATCAATTTTTATGTCCATATTATTATTATGATTATTATTATTGCAGCGCCACATGCTAACATGTAATAATAGATGCTCATTCTCCGCTTCCTGAAAATGATAAAATGCAAATTGGCATCACTGATCTCGCCTCAGGGCTCCTGGCCTGTTTTTTTTTTTTTTTTATATTTGAGGGACATTGGGGAACATTTGGGTCAGAACCGGAGCTGTGTGCTGACGGGAAGTGATGATGAGGACATTCAGCAGGCTTCTTAGAACATATTTATGGGTCTGGTGGAGGTTGGGGCTGGTTTATCGGGCCGGAGCAGATCTGTACCAGGTCGACTGCTCCGTGGTCCTAATCTGTCCATTACACCACGTATAAATCCAGAAATACAGTCAGTGTGCGACCGTGTGCTCCCTGGTAAAGTACATTCTGGTAAACACAGGAATGATCTTGACAGGGTGTTGGGCTGCTAGTCGTGTTTTGAATGTATTTTTTCTTCTTTTTACTATTTAAATTTGGCATTCCCCCCCCCGAATCTGGAATGCCCAATTCGAGAATATGTACAATTCTTGCTCGTTGCCAGCTCAGGAGACAGAGACAGTTCACGGCTCTCCTCCGAAACTTGTGCCTGTCAGCCCCTGCATCTTTACCCTCATTGGTCAAAACGTTCGCAAGTTCAGAGCGAGGGCGGAGGATACCCGCTGGGCCCTCTTTCAGAAAGAAGGATTACTGAGTTAGCTGGGCCCCATTTCACAAAGCAGGATTACTGAGTTAGCTGGGCCCCATTTCACAAAGCAGGATTAAAGAGTTAGCTGGTCCCTGTTTCGCAAAGCAGGATTACTGAGTTAGCTGGTCCCTGTTTCGCAAAGCAGGATTATCGAGTTAGCTGGGCCCTGTTTTGCAAAGCAGGATTACTGAGTTAGCTGGTCCCTGTTTCACAAAGCAGGATAACTGAGTTAGTTAGGCCCTGGTTTTTCATTCAGTGTATTTCACCTGCTATATTAATAATCCTGCTTCATGATGTGCTGTAACAATTGAGGGTATCGCCAATACGCAAAAAATGCCCGGATGTTGCAATCGTGCCCCGTTTCAGATGCATTAGTTCGGTGACCCAGTCACTTCCGGTCTCTGCAGAGCCCAACAGTAATTGAACTGTAGTCATTAAGGCCATGGGTCGTTACTGTGAAGCGTCCATGTGTTCATCGAACGAAAATAAGTGGAAAAAACCTCAGAAATACCCCCGGATGAGAGGCTTATAAGCACAATGATCGAATATATGTATGCGTGTGTGCAAGGCTGAGCCGCAGTTAGCTGATGTTAAATGATAGCCGTGATCTCAGCAATGCACCGGAAGTGAGTGGGTTCCGGATGTAGCAAGATATTTTGCCGAAAGCGCTACATCCGGGCATTTTTTGCATATTGGCGATACCGAATATTACTGGCTGAGAGTCCTGGCCATATGGGTTAAAGCTGCACTGATCTGACTTCCTCAGTCCCGATGCCAATACCAATACTGATACCAATACTTTGGCTTTGATTATTGGCCGATACTGAGTACCAAATTGAGAATTGTGTTTAAAGAATAGATTTTGGAAGAGACTCAATCTGGTAAAGACTGGGGTCATTGTTTGATGTATGAGTCAATATCAGGATTGACTTAACAAAATGTCATGAATAAATGCATAGAAAGGAATGTACATAATTGCTGTTTATTAAAATAGGCACGTTTTCACCAAAACCAAACCATTCAGTATCGTCAATAGTCAGTATCGGACCAATCTTAGTATCGGTATCAGTACTGGTATCAAAATCAGTGCGTCTTCTGAGTGGAGGTCATGGAATGGCACAAACAGGTTATCTTGGCGATTTAGAGCCATGTTGAGATCCATCAGTGGTGGCTTTTAGCGAAAGTCCTATAAATCCGCCAAGGGCCTCGGGGGAGCAGGAGGGAGGGACGGTTTATGACGCCGCCAACGCAAGTGGCCCCATAATTCACCTGGAGTCGTACCCCCAGATTTAAAGACCCTGACAGCCACAAACCAGGGATCCCAACTGCCAAGCGAGCTGTCACATCACTGTTAAGTGCCCCCTAATACTGTCTTCTGCACGGATGTGATTGTGTGTGTGAGTGCGCGCGTGTTGTCCGTGTTTACCTACCATTGTGGGGACAAAATGTCCCCATAAGACCTGGAATTTCAGATTTCTTTATCTTTATGGGGACATTTTCAGGTCCCCATGAGGAAATTTAGCTATTTCAGGGTTAGGTATTAAGGTTAGGGTTAGGGTTAGGTATCTACTGTTGTGGGTTATGGTCAGGGAATGGGGTTAGGGAATGAATGGAGGTTTATGGAATGTCCACACAAGACATGAAAACCCATATTGTGTGTATGTGTGTGTGTGTGTGTGTGTGTGTGCGTGTGTGTGTGTGTGAGATCCATTACAATATCAGTCTTTATTGAGAGGCCCTGTAAATGTGCCCACTGCACTGATGTAATTTTCACGAGCAGTTGTGTGCTGCCTGGTCAGATGTGTTAAAGCTCGACGGGCATGAGGATTTGACAGAAAGAGTTTTAATGACGGTAAAATCATTCTATTCAGGAAGACAGTTTGACTGGAATCATTACTGCAGAGATAGACATAACGCAGGTGAGTGCGGGGATTCTGCAAACTCTGTAAATTAGCTACAGTTTCTCCCACATCTATCATTATAATAAAACTGTGCAGGGTGTGAATTATAACGGCTTTTTTTCTTGCCAGTAGAATCGCGGGGAGGCTTCGCCCTCACGTGTGAATACGGCGGGTGTGAGGGCTGGAGTTTAAGCGCCGACGCTGCAGAAACGCCGTTTTCCTGCCGTTCAGGAGGATGTGCCACTGAGGTACGGTGCTGTAGGGCATCTCTGCCGACTGCAGAACCTGTCAGGGAGAGCGTCCGCACGCCGGCAGGAGAGGTCTCTCCGTACGCAATTATACGCTCATCCGTGGGCTTCGGACTGCGAGAAACGTCACGCCGCGTTTCCGCTCCCGTCACTCGCTGTGTTTTTCTCCTCGCTGAAGCCTCGCTGTGACCCAGAGGCCGGATAACATGGATTCTGATTGATTTACGCCAGGGAACATCCTGCTCTTCTTCTGTGGAGCTCAGCGCTTCCCAAATCTGGCCCTGGAGTCCACATCCAGCCCTGGTTTCTCTCCTTCCAGGCAGTTAAGTGAGTAGCCTTTATTCCTGATTGGTCAGACGGTCATCACACCTGACTTGCAGGTAAAGGGAGGAAAGAGAATGAGCAGTGCTCAGCCCTCACGGATCGTGATTTGAGGAGCCCTGGAGCTTGTATATAAATTATGGTTAAATTGGGCAGCATGGTGGTGCCGTGGTTAGTGCTGCTACCTCACAGAGAGAAGGTTAGGGGTTCAAATCCAGCCTTTTTATGTGGAGTTGGCATGTCCTCCCCGTGTTTGTTTGGGTTTTCTCTGGTACTCCGGTTTCCTCCCACAGTCCAAACACATGCACATTAGGCTAACTGGAGACGCTAAATTTCCCTGAGGTGCAAGGTGCGTGAATGGTGCTTGCGTCCAGTGATGGGTTGGTAAGCTGTCCTGGGTGGGTCCCTGCCTTTCGCCTGTAGTCAGCTGGGATCGGCTCCAGCTCCCCTGCAACCCTGGTGAGGAAGAGGCGGTCTAGAGAACGGATGACGGCCCAATCACAATTCTTGAATCTGCTCTCTCTAGTGGAGAACTCAAGGCTCTAAAACAGCATTCTCTTCCAACAACCCTAGTTTGCTAATTAGCCTAATTCTTTAATCAGAAGTTAGAGCCAATGGCCTGTGCTCACAAAAGATTTAACATAAGAACACTGATCTCGGATCAGATCTGCCACCTCACTTGTAATGAAAAGGTTAGTTTAAGGATGAGAGGAAGCTGATCTTTGTTCAGCAGATCTTCTCCCGGAGGTTTGTGAATGACTGAAAACACTTGGTCGCGTTCATGGGTGTGGCGGGGGTATGTTTACGTTCTGATCTCGTTACGCCTCTGTTACCAAGTGATCGATGCTAACGGTATTCCGATGTGACACGAATCACGCAACAGGCTAAATTCATTTTCTTTACTGTATTTTTTTCATTGAAAATGTCCTTTAAACAATTTAATTAATGTTCCAATGAGGAGTAATATCGACGATTGCTTTTTCACGCGGAGGTGAATTGCAGCGATTGCTGGTGTTTGTGCACTTGTCTCGTTAATTGCATTGCCCTCCATTTCGCTGCTTAAAACAGTCCCTGCTTTCCATTACCGAAGTCACCGTGCGCTGAAAGACTCGACTATGCGGAGCATTTTGTTCCGTTAATAAAACAGATAATGGATCACTTTGCGTTGCATAATTCAGTTTGATTGATTCGGACTTGTAGTGAAGCCACAGCCACTGCATCACCTGTCCTCTCTCATCGCACCATTACTGAGAGGAGATTTATACCTGTGACATAAGGACTCACCAGTTTTTACTGAACCTTTATTGTCTTGTTTATATTACATTACATTACATTACAGGTACTTAGCAGACGCTCTTATCCAGAGCGACGTACAAAAGTGCATAAGAACAGTACAAAAGTGCAGACCTCCTAGGAGACAAGTAAAAGTGCTAACAGTAAGTGACAGAACACATTCCATTGTTACAGATCTAGACTATTAACAAAAAGGCAAGGTCAACGGCAAGTGAACAAAATGGCAACAAGGTTAAGTGCAGAGGCAAGTGCAACAAAGAGCAATAAAATGAGTGCAATAGGTCAAGTGCAACAAAGGGGCGGGAAAATCAAGTAAACTGACGAGAGTGCAACAAAATGACGGGAAACCAAATCAAGTGATACAGTCAGGAAGTAAACAGAATAAAGTGCAACAAATCGAAAGGATGGAGGGACAGGAATCAAGGCAGTGGAGTAGGGGAGAGGTGGAGCCTGAAGAGGTGGGTTTTCAGGCGGTGAAGATGCTCAAGGATTCTGCCGTTCTGACCTCGATAGGTAGATCATTCCACCAACGAGGTGCCAGGACAGACAGCAGCCTTGAGCGGGAAGGGGAGGAGCGGAGAGGGGGAGGAGCCAGGCGACCAGAAGTAGCAGAGCGGAGTGCTCTGGCAGGGGTGTAGGGTCTGAACAGTCTCTGGATGTAGGCTGGAGCAGTCTTGTTGACTCCCTGATAGGCTAGCACCAAAGTCTTGAATTTGATGCGAGCAGCAACAGGGAGCCAGTGGAGCTTTGTGAGCAGGGGGGTGACGTGGGAGTGTCTTGGGAGTTTGTGGACCAGGCGAGCTGCAGCGTTCTGGATGAGCTGCAGGGGTCTGATGGCAGATGCTGGGAGGCCGGCGAGGAGGGCGTTGCAGTAGTCCAGGCGGGAGAGGATCAGCGCTTGGACTAGGAGCTGCGTTGAGTAGCTGGTGAGGAAGGGCCGGATTCTACGGATGTTGAAGAGGAAGAACCTGCAGGTCCGGGTCACTGCAGCGATGTTCACAGCAGAGGAGAGCCTGTCGTCAAACAGGACCCCAAGGTTCTTCACACGCCGCGAGGGGGAGATGGTGGTATCCCCCAGAGTGATGGTCAGATCCAGGAGAGGGGAGGATGGAGCAGGGATGTAGATCATCTCCGTCTTCGTTGGGTTGAGCTTTATATAACCCCTTAGTGTACTATAGTTCTCTCTGTGGCAGCGTCCACATACTTTTATATTAACCTGCGGAGGCCCATAAGTATTAGGATGTCACAAATTTTAATGGACTGTAATTCTCTAATCCTAACGCGATGTAGATATCTGAGCCTATACATTCCAATTAAATTGTCAGCTCATCGGATTATTACCAGCTATAGTGCAGACTATATGGACCAGATATTACATCCATATTGTTACTCAATTACTCAACTCAATTACTGCCCTTTGAAATTGCATCTCTTTCCAAGTACTGACAGAACTCACTGCATGAGTTGTGCATATATTGCGCGGTGCCCTTGAACATCTGCTCTCGATCGGAGCGATAACAGAGTGCACATGTCTCGTCTTGTGTAATATGAAAGGAGTATTAAAATGTGTGTCGTCTGATGTTCCCACCACATCCTGTGCCCGGTCAAATGAAACACTGCGCCGTCAAAGATTGATTTCATTTCTGGAAGCTCGTTCATTTGGAGTCAGATGAAGCTCGACATTGATTTAGTGCAATCGGAGGTAATAAAAACTTCATTCGCCGACATTACGATCCAGCCGTCCCTCTCAAAAACTGAATCTAATAAACGTGCCAAAGGATATAGATTATCAAATCAAGCTAAGATGGGTAAGAGACTTCCAAACTCTCCTGTAAACAGCCTTAGCATGACTTTGAGTGGGGAGAAAAGAATTTGTTTCTTATCCGAACATAAAAATAATGGCACTTCCCCGAGTTCTGCCATTAGCCGAGCGTTAGCACGTTTTCTGCCGTGATTGACGCGAATTGCCGTTCAGCGGAACAGCCGTGTTGTTCACGACATGCTGTTTATAATAGCGAACGTGCAAGTCATTCACCCTTCCCACGGTTAAGACGAGCGGAGCGTACAGCACGCAGGAAGAGTCAATCCCTTGAGTTAGCACCTGGAGATCAATGCCAGCGCAGCACATCTAAAGCCCGTGGGCTCAAGGCCACATTTGATTTCCTCTTCGCACTTCTTTTATTTCAGTTTGTCCGCCGAGACTTCATTATTTCCAACTTATTCCCAGCTATTGTTGAAAGGACTGAAGACGTGCGTGCCTCGAGTCTGAGGAATGGCTTTGATGAAGCATGACAACGCGCGGCGTCCTGGAGCCACCGAAAGCTTTGGTGCGCTGGCAGAGAAATTCCAGACGGGGTGAGACGCATGATAAGGAGAACACTCTGTGCATCTCCACTCCTGCCGCATCTTTCTGATACTCGAATGGCTTTTATAATGCCCCATAGTGCCTTTTAAACAGAACACCTCGCCCATGCCTTATAATGCCTCATCAATATCCCAGTAACATTTATGATGCTCTATGATGATGCATTATTAATATCTGACTGGCAT
Organism: Gymnothorax reevesii; assembly: GCA_029721435.1. Taxonomy (NCBI): domain Eukaryota; kingdom Metazoa; phylum Chordata; class Actinopteri; order Anguilliformes; family Muraenidae; genus Gymnothorax; species Gymnothorax reevesii. The sequence continues at coordinate 7,980,362 of CM056574.1, read as the reverse complement.
GTACAATGTCACACTCATTGCTTAAAATGCCTTATGGATATTCCACTTGAGTTTGGAATGGCTTATAATGCATTTTTAAAATCTGACTGGCATGTATAATGCCACTCTGAATGCCTATAATGCATTATTAATATCCCACTTGAATTCATAGTGCCTTATAATGTATTATTATTATTATCTCCCTGGGATGTATAAGGATTCACCCACTGCTTATAATGCAATATAAATATCCTAATAACATTTGTTATGCCCTATAATGCCTTTATAAACTCCCACAGCCATTCGTACTGCCTCTCTCATGCCTTATAATGCCTTATAAATATTGTGCTTGCATTTGTAATGCCTCGAGATACATTACGAATATCTCAGTAGCATCTACAATGCCTCACCCATATTTATAACGTATAAATATCCCAATAGCATTTGTAAAGCCCTTTTTCATCTCCCACTGGCATGTGCCTTGACATTAATTAGCCTGACGACACCATGTTAATATCTCATTGGCATTTATAATGTTTACCTAGGTCTTATAATGCCTTATAATGCCTTATAACTCAGGGAGAAGGGCTGGCAGCGAAAGCACAGATTATTTCCTATAACTCCTAAATTCCCCCTGTTCCGTGCATGATGTTTCGGCCAAAACTTGAAAGCAAGCCCTTGTGGCCCGACGTGAGGCTCTGGCCTATTTATTTATTAATTTTTTGCTCTCCGAAGAGAGATTTTCAAGTCACGTATCCTCGAGAAGGAGAAGAGAAAACTTCTCTGGCTTCCCGCTGGTCTTCTGAGCTGCCAGACAGCCGGGGACCAGAGGACTATATTTACAGGGGAAAAAAAAAAATAGAATAAAATAAAATAAGCCTCCAGTGACCACAGATTAGAGCGGGTTAAGAAAATAACATAACTGTCACAGATTTCTTTCCAATCTTTTTTTGGCTAGGTGCTGCCGAGCTGAATTAGAAGGCATATTCCATTCTTTATGACTTGGCTTCCCTTTTTTAAATAAAATGGCGATACTTGTGGTGCGTTATCTGATCGTCGATTATTTAGCTGGGATTATTGACCGTTATTCACATGTTAAATCTCTGCTCTTTTCTGAGGTTCAGTTTCTTTAGAGATCGAAGCAAACCTTTTTCAACCTTTTTTTTCACGAATACCACACAGGGACAGTTCCTCATTCTTTTGGTCCCCCCTCTGTAATTTTCCTGCGAATCATACAGGCTGCTTAAACTCGGCGGTTGGTTTTATTCCCTGATTGGTTTTGTCGTTTTGGTGCCCTAATGGAGCGGCCAAACTGCAAGTGCCTTTTCAGGCCTGGTCTAATGAGATGAAATTTCACTGATGCGTTTCCTCCTGCTAATTCCATGAGAATTTGCTTAACACCGCCATTCTGACAACCCGTTACATCTCTGGGCTCTTTGTGTGTGAGATCTCCCACTTCAGCCGGTGAATATGCCTAAAATTACTATCCAAAAGAAATCCGCGCTCTATCTGTGCATTCAGTGGTGCTCCGCAAACCCAGCAAAGCGCACTTAAAAAAAAATCTCAATCTGTCATGCTAATTTCATATTGATGGCGCTGGCTTGCTTTTTCCCAGCAGTTTATGTTTGTATAAATGTCCTTTGGGCTTGGGAGCCGGCTAATATCATAGAGAGTGCAATAAATCACTGCCGCTACTTTGTGAAATACAAAAAAAATGCAGTTGGGACATTCTGTTCCATTCAGATACAAAGCTTCATGACTGCAGTCTTATGGGCTGAATACTAAAATAGGATAGATAAAAAAATATATATAAATAAATAAATAAAAAAAAACTTTGCTATGGCAACAGTATGGCTGTGGTAGCAGGTGCTAGAGACGCTCGTCAAAGCAGGCACTGTCTTCAAATTCAGTGCACACAGATTGCGTCGCACTACAGTGGCCAGTAGTTTCATGAAATGATTGCGTCTGGTTTCGTCAGTTTTTTTTGCGGATTTTCGCAGAAATGCAATCCCTTGAGTAAAAAACTTACAGATTTATTCATCAGTGCTTCATTTTCCACGTTGAGAGTCTTACACAGGTTTGTGATGACTCTGTGGAAAACCCATGATTAGAATTTGGAAGATTATTATCAGGCAACCTTGCACTAGCTTGAAAAGAACATTTTTTGAAGTGGCTATCAAAATGCTTATTTTATATCACAAGCCCAATTCCGAAATAGTTGGGACAAAGTGCAAATTGTGAATAAAATCAAAACGCAATGACTTTCAAATCACACCAGCCAGTATTTTATTCACAATAGACCAGAGATAACATAGCAAATGTTGAAACTGAAAAATTTTACAATTTTATCCACAAAATGTGCTCATTTCAAATTTGATGGCTGCTACAGGTCTCAAAAAAGTTGAGACAGGGGCCTGTTTACCATGGTGTAGCATTCCCTCTTCTTTTTAACACAGAGTGGAGGCGTCTGGGCATTGAGGGGAAAAGTTTCTTAAGTTTAGCCATCGAAATTTGATCCCACTCTTGTGTAATACAGGCTTCCAGCTGCTGGAGTGTTTTGGGTCTCCAAAAACGTCTTGAAGGACTTTTCGTTTAATTATGCGCCAAATGTTCTCAATCGGTGAAAGATCAGGACTGCAGGCTGGCCAGTTCAGCACACGGACTCTTCTACTATGAAGCCATGCTGTTGTAATAGCTGCAGTATGTGGTTTTGCATTGTACTGCTGAAATACACAAGGCCTTCCTTGGAACAGATGTCATCTGGAGGGGAGCATATGTTGCCCTAAAACCTTAGTATACCTTTCAGCATTCATGGTGCTTTTTAAAACATTCAAGTGTCCCAGCCCATATGCACTAACGCATCTCCATACCATCAGAGATGCTGGTTTTTGAGCTGAACGCTGATTACAGGAGGGGTGGTCTTTCTCCTCTTTAGTCTGGAGGACACAACGCTCATGATTTCCAGCAAGACTGTCAAATTTAGACTTTGTTGACCACAGGACACTTTGCCACTTTGCTACCGTCCATTTTAAATGAGCCTTGGCCCACAGAACACAGCGGCACTTCTGGATCTGAAATTTCTGAGGCTACAGGCACATACCGCTGCGGGAGGTGAGTGACACATTTACCGGAACCTAAGCAACACCAACATGTTGAAAATGTTCAAAAGGTGGAATTTCACTGGGTTCCTTCGGTGTTGAAGTATTCCCGAACACAAGTTCTTTAGCTGCAGAGCAGCGCCCTTCGGTCGGCGCTTTGGTTGGTAGAGGGTTGGTGCGGAGCTCGTCACTATCATGGTGAAGTCACTTGATTTACTTTATGTTCCTATCCAGTCGGCTTTTTATTCTTGAGAACTTCTTTAATAAACGGTTTGAGGAACATACAAAAGTATTTGCCGACAGAACACGACTTATAATTGAAGGAACATCAAGTTGGCTTTTTCCATATACGTGTATATCCAATTAATATTTTACATACAAATCAAATGTTATTATCACCAAGTTTTTCTTGGAGATTCTGTACCCGCCATTTTTGCTTATTGTTATTTAATTGACTTATTTGACTTGTTATTGTTATTTATTTGATTGACTTTCATTCAACAAACATTCTGATTCGCTTATTTCGCTCAATGCCATTACGTCACAGAACGCAAAACCCGGCTCAAGTGTACAGACGTTGTCTAAGGAATGCAAACCGCATGAGATGTCTGTAAAGGAGTTTTGGTTTCCTTCAGGTACTCTGGTTTCCTCTCACAGTCCAAACACATGCATTTTTGGCTCAGCGGAGACTATAAATTGCTCATGGGTGTGAGTGAATGGTGTGTCCGTCCAGTGATGGAGTGGTGAGCTGTCCAGGGTGTGTCTTTCGCCAATAGTCAGCTGCGATAGGCTCCACCTCCCCCGCGACCCTAGTGAGGATGATGTGGTATCAATAATGTATGGATAATATGTGTATATAAGGTTTTTTTATTGTGATGTTTCCACACAAATACGCCCAGCAAACATTTGATTGTCAGTGTTTCAGCCAGAACACAGATCCGTTCAAAAATTGCTCAACTGAACAGACAGGCCAAGCACAAGATGGGCAGGGACTGTTCATAAATGTATTCACTGAACGTCCATGGATAAATCAGCAAGCTAACAGCTGTTTTGTGTCATCGGATAAGTCTTGCGTCGGTGTCACGGTTTTTTAATTCGAACAGTGTATTATGTATTCTGTTCGACTCACAAGTACCCAACCAGCTCTCAGCGAAGCCTAAATCTACTGCACAAGCTGTGAAAGGTCCCCTGTTTAACCCTTCTGATTTTCATTGAATTTCCCATTTAATTGGTAAAAAGTCAGGAAAAGCATTTTTTTTTCTCAGATTGTTGGACAATATCACTCACATTCTGTATCTGCTAGTTGCAGAGCTTTGCTGAAGTTGCATCACCTTATACTGAGATAAATATTCAAACCCAGGACGCCATGTTTTTATGACCATAGCGTTACATCAAATGGATATATCTAGATCTTATGCATAATTTTAAACACATTTTGCAGGACATATTTGGATCTTTAAATACTGTACCTTGAGATACCCACTATAATGTAAAATAGACCTTTAGTTCCACAGGTTTGAGTTCAGCAGCTGTATTTGATGAACCCACATAAGGGATTGCGGAGTTGAGGAGGTTAAGGGGCGATTGGCCCTTTATTTGAGGAGAGTGCTTTTATCTCGGAGCTGAATTCTGACAGTTAATGTCTGTGACATTTTGAAAATGTTACGATCTTTGACAGCTTCACACTAAAGCTCCTTGTTCTGAACTTTTCTCCTGTGTGTGTCGCCCTCAATCCATTTGAGCGGAAGCATTCCACCGTTACCATCTTGGCGTGAAAAAACTAACCTCTCCTTCATCACCAAATTTATCCCTCTCTCCTCTCCGCCACCTATTTTTTGGCGTTCAACCTTTTCTGGGGGTAATCCTCCTGCCCTCAGGCCCCCGCACCTCCCTCCGCGGTGAGGACAGGGAACACTGCCGCCAGCGTCAAGGTGTCAGACAGGGACACGGTTATTTTTGGGAGAATGTAACCTCTGAGTACGCATCAGCAGCTGGAGCCTGTTACAGTTGTCTGAATATTCGAACTGCAATTGATTGAGATGCAGCGTTATCTGCGGTTCAGCCTTGCGCAGTGTCGGCTATGTTTGATTGATATGCAACATTAGCCTCAGTTGATCCAAGTGCAACGTTAATTGCTGTTGAATGACCTGCCTTGTTGGCTGCAGCTGACCCGCGCGCAGTATTAGCTGCGGAGGGTATAACGCGCTTCCCATATTTGCCGAAATTAATCTAAGTGCTGTATTCGCTGCAGTTTATCCAGTGCAAAATTAACTGTGCAACACTGCTGGACATGTGATAGTCTCTGGATTTGATTCAAATGCAAAGTCAGCAGTCTGTGATTCAAGTGCAATATCAGGGGCAGTTGATAGACCTGCAGTTTTTCGCGGCAGTTGATCCAGCGCAACATTAACTGTGCAGCATTGATTGACATGTGATAGTCTCTGGATTTGATTCAAGTGCAGTGTTGACTGCAAGTGATAGGAGCACTATATTAGATGTAGTTTATTGGCATCAGCTGCCGTTGATCCGAATGCAGTGATACCCTCAGTGAATTAGCTATATCGCCTGCAGCCGGGCAAAGTGCGTTACGAGTGACAATTGATCCACGTGCAATCAATAATGCAGTTGATTTTCATGCGCCACAGTGGTTGCAGCTGACATTCAAAATGAGCTGCAGTTGATCCATGGACAGCATTGGGTGATTTAGTCTTCATGTTTGCATGACATAACCAATCCGTAATTTCATTTTGAGACCAGGACTGTAAACTTTCAGATCATGTAATGAAAAGACCCAACTGTAATGGGAACACATGCCAAAATTGCTGATTGGTGCGACTGCAGCACTCACCACATGCAACCTGCGTATCGGTGTGAATTTACATTTATAAAGCTTTGCTGATAGACATGTTGAGACCTCAGAGGGATTCTGGCTCGTTGGAGCTCCCTTCTTGATGTTTGTTCATGCGGTGATTTATGTGGCGAGCTAAGATCTAAGGAAGAAGCCAATGATATGGCGAGCAGGTTGTTACACGAGTGCATACGTTCGGAAACCATGATATCTCGCTCGTTGTGGCCATGGTGATGACGTAGAAAAAAAAAACGAGCACTAGCAACAGTTTGTCCTCAGATCTGGGGAATTTGTCTCCTATCTAAAAACGTGTTTGGGATGGAAATTAGGGGCATAAATTGTGTCGTCTGAACCTGGTATTAGTTTACTTGATACTGGGGTAAACACTCTCTACCGTGATACACACTTATGAAGTTCACATCACATTTGACGGCAGTGATAATCCGAGACTTATGTTCTGCGTCTGTGTTCCTCTCAACTCAATTATCTGATTGCTTTTTTTGAAGCGATTCTCGCACGGTCAATACCCATCTAGGAGTTGGCTATTTCTGATGGACTCGTGCTTTATCATCTTGAGCGCGGTGCGAAAAGCCTTGCCTTGCTTTTCTTCAGACGGCGCCTGTAAATGCCAAGTCAATTAAATCTTTCTTTTTGGACTCTCTGTTCTTGTCTGAGAAGGAAACGGGATCCTGCTGGGAATAACAGGATGAGAATTCGTGTCTACCTGGATCAGCGTGTCCGCAGGTACCTCTGTACTGAGCCTGAGCGAATACTTCACTCTGTGCGTGAGTCAGGGCTGGTTTCTGATTGGTTATTTATTTCAGGAAATCGGACTGTGATTGGCTCTGGCTCGGAAAGTCCCTCTGAATAAATTCTCCTCAGGACTGGTGCTGGTGTTTGCCATTAAACTTTGATGCAAATGCGAGTGTTATTTTTAAATTTGTGAGGTTTGGTTTGCAAGGTAATTCTTAAGATGATTCTGACAAATTTTGCCAAACGCTGTTTCTGAATAATTGGCTCTGGTATTCCACACTTAGTTTGCATTTAAGGTTAGGGGTCAGTCAGATGTTTGCTTGTGCTTTATCATAAAATGTTCTGTGCATGCGAATAATACTCACATTCACTTGCCAGCTAGCATTCACACTGATTTATTCATGCATAACTTGCACACTCACAGTTACACACTTGCTTGCATTCACACACAGGTCTAGTCATGTGCAGAACACACTCTTACGTGCACACACAAGCGTACAGTCACATGCAGGTTTGCCGAGAACCCATTCCTGTGAACGCACATTTGTGCATACTAATATAAGTACACTCATTTACAGAGCACACACTGTAAAGGAATTGTCTGATGACGCATGGTTATAACCTTTTTATAAGGCTGTAGTGACATGGTGCTTAAGACTGAATTGTGTTTTAATAAAGTTTATTGATGACGCATCCGGTGACCTCGTGCAATATGGGGTTGTGGCTGTTTGCCTCTTCATCCAAATTTAAACTGTTTAAGAGAAAGAGGCTGTCAGCAAAATGACATACAGGATAATTAACTGAATAGTCCGCCACAGAGGGCAATCATGAATAACTTCCCATGACGAAAGCGACGGAACGGCTCTATTATGTTGTGTAATAATGGCTGCTTTGATGAAATTTGACAGATTCTCACATCGATTGATGGTTGTTGACATCAGCAGTTGAATAAGAATGCGGGCAAAGCGTCAAATTATTGCTGTGAATCATTTTAACTCTCCATTTATCACTTCATTTTTTTTTAACCCCGTCTCCTGCGATGACTGTGGAAAGCATGACAGAGCCCACATGCTTCCTTGTTCTTTGTGTGAACTGTGACATTGTTTATTTGAGAATTAGCGGCGAATGTGAACTTTGCGTGTTTAGCGTGGCAGGTCTAATTTCAGTTTGCGCGTTGCAGTGTTAAAATGACTCATCAGGCATAATTTCTCTCGCTGATGTTATGCGCGGGTTTTCGTCAGTTACTGTATTCTAAGCCTGCATTCCTACAGTCATTGAAAAGCTCAGAGAAGCGCGTAAGAGCTGAAGCAGATGTGAGCGGCTTATTAGCGTCAATCCATCCCTACTTGTCTGCTCCTCCAATGACGCTGAGCAGTTACGTTCTGTCAGTGTTCAGTTTGAATAAAATGCGTTTAATTGGAGGGATTGAAAAGCGGAATCAGCTCGACCTCGTTTTCTTGATTCGTGCTATAATCAAAGTCAAAAGCGTGGAACGTAGCTCGGGAACGCTTTTTAAATTCTCTTGGCGGGAGCGAGCCACGGCGCTCAAGAGGCAGTGATTCCTGCTTTGTGACGGGTGTGCCTGGGAGTGGATCGCAATTGCGCGTACCTGCAACCAGATTCCCCGCACTGTGTTGGAGAGACGTGTGGACATGGCAACCACACCCAAAAATAATACTTAATTTTTGTATGTATGTGTAATCGGATGATTCCCTGACCCTCTCCTCTCGGTTACCTCAGCAGTAATGGAGTCTTTCCTCTCCACCATGGGGTGGCGCACAGATCCATAGTTCTGGAAGCCCTCAAACATGTGTCAAACACATCCCTACTGCAGATCCATCTCCATTAGAGTCTCTTTGGCTGGTATCTAAAATTCAAATCCTGGAGGGGTGCTGTGTCTGCTGGTTTATGATGTGCTCCTGCGCCGAGGAGCTGAATTTAACTCATTGATTAGCTGAGGAGTCCCCATGGCTTGTACTCAAGGCCAGACCTGACTGAAAGAGAATGATGAAAACCAGCTGAAACATCGGCTCTACTGGAGTGGAGGTAGAGCGCTCACTGCCGAAGCGCTGTCGTTGAACTGTTTCTGTGTTTCTGCTTGTGTGTGTGTGCGCGCGCACGTGTGTGTATGTGTTTGTCTTTGTCTGTTTGTGTGTGCGCGCGCGCGTGCGTATGTGTGTGTGTTACTGCATCCCCACCTTGGCCCACATCACTGCACCAACCAATCAGATAATTCCCCAGGCCCGGCCCGCGATTGGCCGGCGCTGTGCTACAGCCAGACGATTGGCCGCCAGAGAAATGTCATCAAGCCGGAGCAAATTGATTAGTTTGTAACAAGCAGGGATAAATGAGGACATCTGCTCGGCGTAAGAGGAGGAACGGAGCGCGCTCTGTGTGCTGAAGCGTAAAGCCCACAAACAAATCAACTTCCTGCAAGGCCTCTAATCCAGAGCTCTGAGCCTCACGGCTGGAGGGTAAGAGCGAGCCCTCGCCTGCTTGCACCGTGCGAGTAACGATTGCTGTCGCTGGGCGTGTAAAACAAGCTTTCACGCAAGTTTGTGGGTGGTGAAGGGGAAGTAGTCATTGCGTGTCGTGTAGGCTGTGTGCGTGTGCGTGTAAGGGGGTGTTGCCATGTCATCGAGACATTACAGCCAAACACTCCTACTTTCACCAAAGAGCTGATGCTTCTGCTTCTTCCTCTTTGGTTATTTAATCTTTCTTTGTGCTTTTTATCTTGGCTCCCTGCCTGTGTATACGACCGTAAATATCTGTCGAGGTGAGCACCTTTTGTGAGTCGCGGAGCACCTCGCCGGCTTACACAGACACAAGTTTTGGTTGCGAGCCCAGTTCTTAAAAAAGAAAAGAGGAAATGAAATGAAAGAGGGGTGACAGAGATACCAGGAGAGCTGCCATAACTGACCCCTCGATCAGCGCTTATTTCTGTATATAAATGATTCAGGGCAAACATTCACTGGTACCTGTCAAAGGAAAAGTGGCTGAAGTGGCTTTTTCAGGGAAGATGATCTGTAGCCATGGCAGAAGTCTCCCCCCTGTGACTGCGAGAGTTCCTGTTACGTGTATATCGGTAATAGTGCTTTTCTCGCTAATGACGAATTAACACATGAGCGATTCTTGATTAACCCCTTAAACTCGAGCGGCCCCAGTACCAGGGGCGGTTGTTACGCATAATAATTGTATCTCCCCGACGATGATAGTTGGGAGATACTATGGTTTAGTTCCGGGGCCGCCACGCCCGCAGAGGTTTTCTGTTCCAGGCTCTGGAAGCGACAATTATTACAGGAATTTTTTCTAATTTTGCACAGGCAAAGAGATTTATTTATTTCTTGACAACTGTCAAGACTGATTTATGGCAATTTTGGACATCCAATATGGCTGCCAGTGGCCATTTTGTCTGAAATTTGGGGATTGGGGAGATACACGACTCGGTCCCTGCTGTGAGGGAGTTATGTAGGCACTGTTTGTTTCCTAATCCCAACATCGTCCTGCAGCTTATCCACTTTACGCGAAGAAACTTGGCAAAAAGCTCATGTTGACCATTTTTTATTCAACTGAACACAATTCAAGCACCAAGCAAGTGAATAACATGTAGCAAAACACATGATAAAATCATATCAGCGCTGAGTCGCCAGCATTTCTACTGAATTTGTGCTATGCCGTACTAACGATACCTCAAATGAAAGAGGAAAGTCCACAGAATCCTCTAATGTCTGCCCTGTCATTTTAAACCGACACCACACTCAAAGAACTGCAGGCAAACACTTTACAGCAGGAGTCACCGACCCTGTTCCCGGAGGGCATCCATCCTGTAGGTTTCTGCTCTACTTCCTGTTCGGCACACCTGAGTCAATTAATTAGCTACTTAACAAGATTACGAGCTTGGCAATTAACTTGCTAATTAGTTGAATCAGGTGTGCTTAATAGGAGGTAGAGGTAGAGCTTACCTTTTTATTCATACTTTATGTGCTTTAAAAAAAAAAAAAAAAGATAAACCTGCTCCAGTGGAGTCAAACTTAATTTTCTTTGTATTATCTTCGAATGGGAAATTGTATTGGCTACAGGACTGGCAGAAGTAATAGTAATAAATTATTTTAAATTCTAAAAATTATAAAGTGGTTGTATTTGGATGGTATGTATGCCTGTAGTGACATATTACTGTTTCGTAACTGAAAATATTAAACGGCACAGAGCGTCAGCTTGGAGAGTCCGCCTAGACATTCCCGAACTAAAACCTCTAATTTTGCTCTGATTTACTTGGTTAGAATAAACTTTGGCACAAATAATGGTGAGATTCTGTGCTGGAATTTTTTAGGGGTTTCTGTAATGTACCGATCAGGAACCAGTCACGAGAACCAGGCAATGTAGTAGAACTTGCTTTATTAATAAAGGGGGAGGACCCCCGCAGGGCAGAAGGCAAAAGTACAAAGTCTACTCTCCAAAAATCAAAATCCAGTTGGGCAAAAATAGTATCAAAAACCAGGGCACCAATCACAGTTCTCGTAGTCGGACAGAAATGGGTCTGGTTCACAGGAATAGTTCTTTCAGAGAAGCAAAGCCAGAATCCAAAGGGCGTAATCCGAATCGTTACCAGGGCAGCAAACAGATCTCGTAGTCCGGCAGAAAATGGTAAAAAAACACAGATACAACAATAATCCAAAAATCACAAAGGCAAAAATCATAAGTCGGGCAATCCAGTAAGAAAGATAAACACTGAGTAATCAAGGCGAGAAACATAGCACAAGAAGACTAGGGAAAACGATCTGACGAAGAGTGGCGGTGAAAAGACATGACAGTATAAAGACAGTATAAAGTATGCCTAATATACACTTCAGGGAAGATCACATGGGGAGAATCACAGGTGCAGATAGTGAGACTGATTACAAGGGGAAGGCACAGGAGGAAAAATCTAATTACAAATGCCAAAATGCAGTCAGGGATCACAAGACAAACCTATGTACAAAACAACAGCTCCGGTTAAGGAGTACTAAAGCGTAAAGATTAAAGAAAAGGAAAGCATGAAGTATTAGTGGAGATCCACAGAAAACTGCAGCAGAGATAATTAGGAAAAGGCAAGGAGGCGGATACTAGAATTGGGCGTCTGCTGAGAGATCGTTAGTCAATTAGTATGTGCAGCTATACAATCCCGAGTGTATATTAGTAAGCTAGAAAAAATATACAATGTTAATCAGGGTTAGTAATTAATCGAAAACAACAAACTGTTAGTATGGTTAGTAGATAGCAAAAGAGAGAGGAAGGAAGAACACGAGGTAATGAAAGAAGGTTGAAACCCAGAAACCAGTAAATCACCCGAATGAGTGGCACACAAGACTAGGGACCGTGGGCAAAGACCTACAGAAGACAAGACTGGTAGACGAAGTGCAATGCATGGAAACTGAGGCATGGCTATGAATACTATGAACATGAAAAATAATAAAACATGAATATCCAAATATCAATACACAATACACAAGAATGATCAGACATGAGCAAAAAGCAGAATCACAACAGTTTCAGACTGCAACTGAATACTTTTAAGACAGATAAAAGTAAAACTTTGTTTGGTGCCAAAAAGATGTTAAATTTATGCAGTGTTCCATCTTCGTACATTTTTTCCACCATGACAAAAATCCCCAAGGTTTTACCGTTGTGATGATACCAAGATTATTCATGTCAACTAATTTGATGCAGAGATATAGTCATTTCATTTTGGGCATGTCATTTTCAAGCCAGAGGCTCAGGGCTTTAGGGGTTAAGAGGCACTGGCACAGATTTGTTTTTTTAATATACTCTCTTACTGTTGATTTGTCAATAAAAGATTTGGGTCATACTGCTTCCTGGAGTTTATGAGTGTTTTCTTACACTGTCTTAAAACTACTGAGACATGGTCATCCCAGCCCTAATTACAGTTGTCTTGGCTGTCGTGCTATTGCTTCTGAAAGGAGAGTCAGAGATGGCAAGAGTGAATTTACCATCCATCAGAAACAGCAAACTGGCCATACCACAGTAAGGTCACCATAGCACTAAATTAAAATACATAAACAGTCTGCAGTGACTCTATAGCCTCCCTACTAATTCTTAAAGAACAATGTAGCCTAAAACCTGGGTGAACTTATAGGAATACATACAGTTGGCCCTGCTTAAGGAGTCTATTCTCCGACTGAATAGATTCTGCAGTGGAACCGTATCTCAAAAGACGGAGTTGAGTGCTGATGACAGTACTAAGTTGCCTAGGTAACAAGTCCAACTGTCACGTTGGCCTTGTGCTCTCCTCAAAAAGAACTGGTTTGCGGCTGTGCTGCTGCCATGGCAACGCTCCAGTTATTAATCCTGTTAGCATCCCATTTGCATGCTAGTTAGCATCCATTGTAGCCTTCAAATTAACAGCCCTGTTAAAATAGTAGTTTGCATCCATGTTAACCTTTGAGTTAGCAACCCTGTTAATGTTGTAGTTAGCATCCATGTTAGCCGTCCGGTTAGCAGCCCTGTTAATTTTGTAGCTTGCATCCATGTTAGCCACCCTGTGTCAGTTAATCAGAGAGGGCTATTCCATCGTCGAACAGCAATCATTTCTCCTGGTTCTTGGATATCCATTGATCATTATGTCCACATGTAATTATTTGAAGTACCTTTTCATTTTGGGTGGCTGTTTGTGCTTATTTTTCGCAAAAAAGTCACATCTGCCATAATGACAGCACAAATGGGAAATTTTTAGAGCATATGACGGAGACATTACGAACAGAATGTACAATGTTCAGTTTGCAGTTGATGCTCTCTGTGAGTTGTTTGGAACAATTGTTACAAAAATATTTATCTGTTCTGAAGATTTTTGTGAGGAACAGTATTTTCCGGAGTAGGAATGGAAATTGGACACGACAGCTCCTGAACATTATGGAAATGCTTTGTGTCAGCTGAGGTCACATCTTAGTAACTTCACTCAGATAGTGAAAAACAGCCATCTGCTCTCTTTCACATCCTGCCTTACACAGAGACCCACAGAACTGCCTCCTGCTCGGGCCTGTCACTTGGCAGCAGGGCTCGTCATTTTGACTGTGAGAGAATGCAGTCTCCGCCTGTCGATGCTTACTGAAGCCCTGTGTGCAGAGTGAAAAATGATGTTTGTGTTCCTTTGTATCTGATCAAGTCCTTCCCGCTATCTCAGCTAAACACAACGCGCCAGCCTCTCCCTCTTATACAATCCTTTTTCTTAAGCATTTTAAAATCCTGTAAAATCTTAACCTCAGTGTCCCTGATAAAACTTTGGGGAGCCAAAGTTTTTCAGCTTCGCAGCCTCAGTAATTGGCTGTGTTCGTCATGGAGGATGTGAGTGGATATTCCTGGGGGCTTGTCGTGGTGGATTAACGGTGTTTTTTGAATGTTTCCAGCCTGTGGGAAAGGCTCCTTTTTGAGAGTATAAAGTATGCCATCTGGGCCGACTGAAGTACGCAGATCAAATCTGGCCAATGAGAGTGCTTTCTCGTGTGCGAGCTCCCTGACCAATAGAAACGGTGGACTCTTCGACCTGACTCAGGACCGTGTGCTGTGGGGTCAGGACTCAAGCCTGTGTGCTGTTGGGTCAGGACTCCGGCCCGTGTGGTGTTGGGTCAGGACTCTGGCCCGTGTGCTGTGGGGTCAGGACTCCGGCCCGTGTACTGTTGGGTCAGGACTCAGGCCCGTGTGCTGTTGGTTCAGGACTCCGGCCCGTGTGCTGTGAGGTCAGGACTCAGGCCCATGTGGTGCGGGTCAGGACTCCAGTCTGTTTGGTGTTGGGTCAGGACTCAGGCCCGTGTGGTGCACGTCAGGACTCCGCCCCTTGTGCTGTTGGGTCAGGACTCTGGTTTGTGTGGTGCGGGTCAGGACTCCGGCCCATGTGATGTGAGGTCAGGACTGCGGCCCGTGTGCTGTGAGGTCAGGACTCCGGCCCGTGTACTGTTGGGTCAGGACTCAGGCCCGTGTGCTGTTGGGTCAGGACTCAGGCCCGTGTGGTGTTGGGTCAGGACTCCGGCCCGTGTGCTGTGAGGTCAGGACTCCGGCCCGTGTACTGTTGGGTCAGGACTCTGGCCCATGTGATGTGGGTCAGGACTCCGGCCCGTGTACTGTTGGGTCAGGACTCAGGCCCGTGTGGTGTTGGGTCAGGACTCCGGCTCGTGTGCTGTGAGGCCCTGAGGTCAGGACTTCGGCCCATGTGGTGCGGGTCAGGACTCCGGTCTGTTTGGTGTTGGGTCAGGACTCAGGCCCGTGTGGTGCACGTCAGGACTTCGCCCCTTGTGCTGTTGGGTCAGGACTCTGGTTCGTGTGCTGTTGGGTCAGGACTCCGGCCCATGTGATGTGGGTCAGGACTCCGGCCCGTGTGCTGTGGGGTCAGGACTCCGGCCCGTGTGCTGTTGGGTCAGGACTCAGGCACGTGTGCTGTGGGGTCAGTACTCCGGCCCGTGTGGTGTTGGGTCAGGACTCCGGCCCGTGTGCTGTGGGGTTAGGACTCCGACCCGTGTGCTGTTGGGTCAGGACTCAGGACCGTGTGCTGTTAGGTCAGGACTCCGGCCCGTGTGCTGTGGGGTCAGGACTCTGGCCCGTGTGCTGTGGGGTCAGGACTCATGGCCGTGTGCTGTGGTGTCAGGACTTCGGCCCGTGTGCTGTGGGGTCAGGACTTCGGCCCGTGTGCTGTGGGGTCAGGACTCCGGCCCGTGTGCTGTTGGGTCAGGACTCAGGCCCGTGTGCTGTTGGGTCAGGACTCTGGCTCGTGTGGTGCGGGTCAGGACTCTGGCCCATGTGGTGTGGTGTAGGTCAGGACTCAGGTCCGTGTGCTGTTGGGTCAGGACTCTGGCTCGTGTGGTGCGGGTCAGGACTCTGGCCCATGTGGTGTGGTGTGGGTCAGGACTCAGGTCCGTGTGCTGTTGGGTCAGGACTCTGGCTCGTGTGGTGCGGGTCAGGACTCTGGCCCATGTGGTGAGGTGTGGGTCAGGACTCAGGCCCGTGTGCTGTTGGGTCAGGACTCAGGACCGTGTGCTGTTGGGTCAGGACTCAGGCCCGTGTGCTGTTGGGCCAGGACTCTGGCTCGTGTGGTGTTGGGTCAGGACTCAGGCCCGTGTGCTGTTGGGTCAGGACTCGGGTCCGTGTGGTGTGGGTCAGGAATCGGGCCCGTATGGCGCAGAGATGACAGACAGTGGGATGACGGAAAGGTCCTGGCGCTGACACCCATCTGGTGCCATTTTCCCCCTCGTATTCCCCCTCCTGCGCCCTGCGATAGGGGCGAGCCAGCAGCATAGAAACCTGGTGCTGACAGGCTCCGCGATAGTGCCCTCCGTCCTAAAGCCCCGCCGTAAAACGACAGACGACGGCGCCTGCTGATAAAGCCGGGGAGCGGTCTGGGCTGTAATGATACCTGCTACCGTAAATCCACCCTCCTGCCTCTGTTTATCCGTCTCCGCTCCCCCCATCCAAAAACAAAAACATCAAGTCATAAAAAAAGATATCTTCCTCTCCTCTGCTCCCAGTTTGTGGCAGGAAAGCTGGTCGATGGCACCAGGGGATGCAAAAAGTATTCTCTCCAAGCGGTGTTACTGTCTCAATGGCAAAGTTATTGCGGCTATAAGGTTTTAGTGTAGTCTATTTTGTCTTAATTCTTCTTTATAGTCCTGTTCAGTTTTTTTTTTTTAGTGTCTTTGAGGGTTTTAGTTCATTTTTTTGGTTTTTCAGTGTTTTCCAGTTTATTTTTTTTTACAGCATCATTTACTCGTGTTTTAGCTCTTGCATTATTTCTCTTTGATTTGCTTCTTGTGACTTACAGCACTGCCTGAGGCTCTTCGCACGAGGATTTGCTAACCAGTCGATCATGCTCAGCACGTTCGCCAGTAGGACGCAAGCGTTTTCTCTCAGTGCAGTTTAAGAACAATATGGGGACCTAATGAGATCAGCCCTGTAGAAATACCATCTGGCGATGTAGCGATTAGCAACAGAGAAATTATTTTATCTGTGTAAGCATGTGTGCTCATGCTCTGGCATGACTGAGAAACAGCGAAGAAAAAAGTAGATTCTTATTTGCCATTGATTTTGAAGGAACCGATATGCGCTGTGTAATTTTTTTTTTCTGTTTTCTTTTCCGGCTTTGATTTCAGTTCATAACAAAATGTGAAAAAAACATTTCTTTCCCTTATTTTTATTTTTATTTTTTTTGTGTTTATATTTGTTTAGCGGTATCGTTCCCGTGCTTGCTGGTCGTTTTGAATCGTGTGACTGAATGAGTGGAAATATGGGTGGATGGCAGAGTTCCAGCTCGATGAGATAAAAGCCTCAGGACTGCTCCGTTCCCGAGCCGAACCTGGAACCCGCTGGCACCGCCGTGCTCTGGGCCAGCTATTTTCTAAAGATTCTCCTCCCTGTGAGTATCTGCCGCTCCAAACCTCCACCCCAGATACCGCACCGAAAGATGAACCTCATACATTCTAAAGCACGGCGCCCACTCACTGCCCTCGGGCAACAGCAAACACAGTGTGTTACTGACTCAACTGACTCAACTAAAGGAGTCAGGTGAGTAAATCAGGCGATTCATGAGACTGACTAATGCTACTGACGCAGATCATTCTGGTGAGTGAATCAAGGGATATTGGTGGCTGACTCTGGTTGGGGGTGAGTTGGGGGACTGTTTGACTGTTTTGATTTGGGTGATTGATTCTGAGATTCTCGGTGATTGACTTGTGATTCTGGTGAGTGATTCATGCGATTCGAATGAGCGACTCATGTGATATTGATGAGAGACACCAGCGATTCTTGCATGATTACGGGGACTTTTTAGTGACTGATACTGGTGGATGATTCCAGGAATTCAGCTGAGTGAGTCTGATGATTCCTGTGAGTGGTCCAGGTGATTCAGTTGGTTGACGCAACTCAGTGACTCTTTTGCGGGGCGGAGGGGGACAGCTCCCGCAGGTGATTGTTGCCCCCCTGCCACAACATTGCAATGGAGCTTGTTCATCCATCCTCCCTTACCTCTGTCCGTCTGTCCATCTGTGTGTCCAGATAAGGTGGGACAAATTTTCTTTAGTCCTTAGATGACTGTAATTTAGTGAGTGTATTCTGGTCATGATCTTGATTAGGTTCAGAAACTGGATGCCATAGTGTTGAGGGATATTGATTACAATGTTGTCTTGTTTGAGAGTGACTTGGGGGGCTGTGCGACTGTGGTGATTCGGGTGATTGATCCAAGTGATTCTAGGTGATTGGCCGCGGATTCTGGTGACGAAAGTTTTGAAATATCTCGCCCAGTGCTGGGTCAATTTACGTATTCAAGGTGTGTGTGTTTGTGTAAAACGTAGCACACCCTTAAACTTGTAGTGTGTGTGTGTGTGTGTGTGTATCTGTGAGTGATGTGAGAGTGAGCATGTGTGTTAGTGTGTGTGTGTGTGTGTGTGTGTGTGTCTGTGAGTGATGCGGGGGAGAGCATCTGTGTTAATGTGTGTTTGTGCATGGATATATGTGTGTGTGTGTATGCGTTTGTGTGAGTAGGTGTATTTTCCTATGTGTGTGTGTGCAGTACACGTGTGTGCGCGTGTCTTGTGAGTGATGTGGGAGTGCGCATCCATGCGCTTTTATCCCGCAATCGCGGTGCCTCTGTAGAGTAATGCTGCATTACTGCTCCTCCATTATCTGAATAAATAACCCTGAGCGGCTCTCTCGACAGGCTTGCCGAGCGGAGCGGGCCGCTGTGTGGGTTTCGCCGGAGGTGGAGGCAGTACACATTCACGCTGCAGTTAGCCAGCTCGATGCTCTTATCTAGCCCACGTCCACTGCCTGTAGAGCACCATCACTGCGATTTTCAATAGATTTCCTGACTGAGATTTAGACGAAAAAAGAGTGGCTTTAGTGAGCTCTGGCGTCTTGGCTAAAATACCCTGCTCTGCAGGAGCCGTGCGTGCACCACTGCGGTTTCATTGTGGCCATATCTGAATTTGAGCAGACAGCAGAGGTATGCGATCTTGAAATGGTCCTTTGTGGCTCTGTGAAATGCCATTCCCTTATTGTTCAGCCCCCGAAACCAATCAGAGGTGTGTGTTCAGATATCCACTTTACAAATGCAGCTGAGCCGAATCGGGGCCTTAACTTCCTGTCACAAATGAAGAGTTAGTTTCCAAAATGCAATAAGTGCCAATATTACAAAAATTGAGATAATACCATAGAACAATTGCCCAGTGCTTTTTATACATGGTGCAAAAATTAATTTTTTACTGTAGAAATTCATACTATAAGGTGTATTTTTTCATGGTCAAAGTTTCTGTTTTCTATAAAATACCATCGGCGCCAACATTGAAAAAGCTGATTTACCCAAAATGAGTAAAATGGATATGTTGTGTTTTGGAAGCAAAGTCTTCAAAATGTTGGCAACAACGTTTAACTGCCTTGTTGTTTTGTTTCAGCCCACTCATCTACCGACCAATCAGCTGCTCCCACTGATGCGTAATCATAGTCTCAAAAATCTCACGGTATCCATGACAAAATTATTCCAACCCTGATCTTGTTGTTTCAATCTAGTTGACCTGCTCAGTATATAAAGTTGACCAAGTTCATTGTAATGTTTATTAGTTTTTAACCCGTAGAGCGCTGAAATACATTTTCAAAATTTATAAATTAAATTATCTTGTGCTGTTAACAACCTATCATGTGGCAGCTTGTTTAAAGCAGCTGCCCTGAACTCTAAGGGTTGATGGATTTTACCACAGTTATGGTGCATACATAAATACTGTAAGATTCACTGTTATAACCATTTGTAATAGTATTAGAAGCACATGTTTTGTTTTTTTTAACTAATGCTATTTATCATGTATTAGCCTTGTAGAACTAGGCACAGTGGTAGAGCAAGTGCAAATGATAGTAATTGTGCTATTATCAACCGTAAAAGCCCTAAATGCAGCTATTATTACTCTGTGATGTAAGCATGTTATGTCTGGTGCAAGGAACCAAATGCAAAAATCGTGGGCTTTATTTGTTAGGATTCTGGTTTCTGCTGTCATGTTTAAGTTCTGTGCCTGGCTTGCCATGTATGCCTTTTGTGTTTTAGTGACCACTGCCTGCCTCTGACCATCCCTAGGATTATGTATTGTGTTTTGGTTGTTTGATTTCATGTTTTATTATTTTTCTTGTTTTGTTATTATTTACGTCTTTGCCATGTTTCATAGCCTTGCCATGTTTCATAGTCTTGTTTTTGGTTCTAGTCCTGCACTTCGTTTTCCCCTGTCTTGTCTGGTGTAGGTCTTTGCCCACGGTCCCTTGTCTGACGTGCCACTCATTCGGGTGATTTCCTGGTTTCTGGGATTTCAATCTTTCTTCATATCTCGTTTTCTTCCTTCCTCTCTCTTTATGCTATCTACTAACCCTACTAACAGTTTATTGTTTTCGATAATTACTAACCCCGATTAACATTGTATATTCATACTAACTGACTAACTTGCACTCGGGATTGTATAGCTGCACATACTAATAGACTAACGATCTCTCAGCATTCGCCCAATCTGTATCTCCGCCCTCCTTGCCTATCACTAATTATCTCTACTGCAGTTTCCATTTATATCTCAGGCTTTCTCTTTTCTTTAGACTATACACTTTAGTACTCCTTAACCGGAGCTGTTATTCGTTCATAGGAATGTCTCGTTATCCCTGTCTGCGTTTCGGCATTCGCCAAATTCATGTAATTAGTTTTCCTCATGTGTCACTCCCATGTCATTGATTACACCTGTTTACCCTAGTCATGTGTTCACCCCGGATGTGTATATAAGATGTCTGTTTGCTTCACACTCTTGTCAGATCGTTCTCCCTAGTTTTCTTGTGCTACGTTTCTCGCCTCGATATCTCAGTGTTTATCTTTCTGACTGGATTGCCCGACTATTGTTTTTGGTTTGCCCTTTTTGGATTTTGTTGCATCTGTGAATTTTGACCTTTTTTCTGCCCGACCTTGATTTTGTGATTACTGCCTTGGTTTTGGATTCGGACTGTCTTTGGCTTATGAGTTTGTTTCTCCTCCAAACCTACGCCTGTGTACCGAACCCTTTTTGTCTGACCACGAACTTTGTTATTGGTGCCCTGGTTACGATTCTGGATTACGCCCATTGGATACTGTTTTTGGATTGTGGACTTTGTACCGTTGCCAGCTCTGTTGGGGGGTTTCCCCCTTCAGAAATAAAGCCTCCTTTTTGCATTCTACTGGTTGTCGCACTTGGTTCATTTCGTAAATCACAACATTACGATCTGACCATGACGGAGCCAGCGTCAGACCAGTCTCTGCAGGAGGCAGTGCACCAACAGGGCGCTCAGTTAGAATTCCAAGAGCGTCAGCTTCGGGCTCTTATGCAACATATGCAAACCATGAGTCTTCAGATGGCGGATCTCACTCGCTCTGTGCAAGACGCTCAGCGGCTACAGTCTCCCCAGCCTGCCATCCATGCCACTCCTGCTCCTGCGTCTGCTCCGCCACTGCCAGTCTGCGAGCCACGCCTGCCATCGCCTGAGAGGTACGACGGGAACCCGGGAGCATGTCGGGCTTTTCTCACCCAGTGCAAGCTCATTTTCAGCCTACAGCCCTCGTCATTCCCCACCGAAAAAGCTCGGGTTGCTTTCATCATCACGCAACTGACGGGAAGGGCCAAGCAGTGGGCTACGGCTGCATGGGAAGCAGATCTACCCTGCGTGCAAACGTCTAATTTGCTGGGTGAGGAGATGAGGCGCATCTTTGACCGCACGAAGCTGGGTCACGAGGCGGGACGAGAAATTCTGCGCATTCGACAGGGGAGCCGTTCCGTGGCCGACTACGCCATTGATTTCCAGACACTGGCTACCAACAGCAGGTGGGGACATAGAGCTTTGTTCGATGCCTTTTTTAACGGGCTTTCTGAAGCGTTAAAGGATGAGCTGGTTTCCCGGGAGTTACCGGAGGATTTGGATGACTTGGTCGACTTGGCTATTCGCGTGGATTCGCGATTGGAAGAACGCAGACGCTTCGCCTCCTGCAGACGACCTAATCCACTCCTCCAGAGCACTCCGCCTCTACCACCCCCTACTGGCGACAGTCCTCCTGAGCCAGAACCCATGCAACTGGGCCGTACTCGCATCCCTTTGGAGGAGAAGAACCGCCGTCGCAGAGAAGGGGCCTGCTTCTACTGTGGCAAGGGGGGACACCACATTGCTCAGTGTCCCAACAAGAGAAGTTCCCCTGGTGCCCAGAGAAGAGTAGTGATTGGAGTGACGCCAGTGCAGGAGACTAAGAACCGTACGTGCCTCCCAGTTATCCTGGAGTGGGGAGGAGGGAGTAAGTCCACCCTAGCCCTCATTGATACCGGCGCTGAGGAGAACCTCATCGATGTGGAGCTGGCTCAAGAATGGGGAATCCCTACCGAGAGGATCTTTCCTGACCGGGTGGCCAATTCACTCAGTGGCCAGAAAATAGCCCAGATAACTCACGCTACCAGCCCCATCAAACTCAAAACCTCAGGAAACCACCACGAAACCATTCAGCTCCTCCTCTTACATTCTCCCCATGCTCCCATTGTTTTGGGCCATCCATGGATGGCCAAACACCTCCCAAATATTGATTGGCGGAAGAATGAGGTTAAGGGTTGGAGCCCCAACTGCTCCCTGGCATGCCTCCACAACGCCCGCGAACCTCAACACAGCCCATCCCAAGAAGAAATACCAGACCTTGAGAAGGTCCCCCTAGAGTTCCGTGACCTTAAGGAGGTGTTCTCCAAGTCCCGGGCCACCAGTTTGCCTCCTCACCGACCATATGACTGTTGTATTGACCTGAAGCCAGGTACTATGCCCCCTAGAGGTCGACTATATTCCCTCTCCAGACCAGAAACCCAGGCCATGGAAAAATACCTTTCCGAGTCACTTGCTGCTGGCATTATTCGACCATCGTCCTCTCCCGCTGGTGCTGGGTTTTTCTTTGTGGCCAAAAAGGATGGGACGTTGAGGCCCTGTATAGATTACCGTGGACTGAATGAAATAACTATCAAGAACCGCTACCCACTTCCACTCATGAATACTGCTTTCGATCTCCTACAGGGAGCTAAGATTTTTACCAAACTCGATCTTCGCAATGCATATCACTTGGTGCGTATCAGAGAAGGGGATGAGTGGAAGACCGCCTTCAACACTCCCACTGGGCACTGGGAGTACCTGGTTCTTCCTTTTGGCCTTACTAACGCTCCAGCGGTGTTCCAGAGTCTAGTGAACGATGTTCTGAGAGATATGATAAATAGGTTTGTGTTTGTATATCTCGATGATATTTTGATTTTTTCAGAGTCCCAGGAGGCCCATGTCACACATGTACGCCAAGTGCTCCGCCGTCTCCTGGAGAATCGCCTTTTTGTGAAAGCCGAGAAATGTGAGTTTTTTGTTGAGACCACTACCTTTTTGGGCTACATCATCTCTCCGGGCACAATCCGTATGGACCCATTAAAGGTGGAAGCTGTCACCAGTTGGCCCAGACCAGAAGACCGTAAGTCGCTCCAACGATTTTTGGGCTTTGCTAATTTCTATCGTCGGTTCATCAGGAACTATAGCACTGTTGCCTCTCCTCTCTCTGCTCTTACCTCCTCTAAGTCCAGATTTTTTTGGTCCGAAAAGGCTGAAGACGCTTTTCGTGATTTAAAGGCTCGATTTACCTCTGCACCAATTCTCACTATTCCTAATCCAGAGCTCCAGTTTATTGTCGAAGTGGACGCCTCCAATATTGGAGCCGGAGCCATCCTGTCCCAGAGGTCCACGAAGGATGGCAAGATCCACCCATGTGCCTTTTTCTCTCGCCGCCTCAGTTCCGCTGAAAGAAACTACGACATCGGCAATCGAGAACTGTTGGCAGTGAAGCTGGCCTTGGAGGAATGGAGGCAATGGTTGGAGGGCTCCAAGGTACCCTTCATTGTCTGGACTGACCATAAGAACTTGGAGTACCTGCAGACTGCTAAAAGACTCAACCCTCGACAAGCCAGGTGGGCATTATTCTTTTCTCGATTTAACTTTCACATTGCCTACAGACCAGGAAGTAAAAATGTCAAGCCTGATGCCCTCTCACGCTGTTTTGAGATTAAGGAGGAGGAACCATGCCAGGACACCATCCTTCCTAAGGAAGCATTTATTAATGCCCTTTATCTAGACATTGAGAGGGAGGTCAAGAACGCCCAAGCCAATGCTGCTACCCCCAGTGCATGTCCCACTAACTGCCTCTATGTTCCAGCTGCCCTGCGCCCCAAGGTCCTGGAATGGGGGCATTCATCCAGGTTAGCCTGCCATCCAGGGGTTCGTAGAACCAGAAGCTTCATTCTTCAAAGATTCTGGTGGCCAGAAATGACCCAAGATGTTCAGGGCTTTGTTGCTGCTTGCTCGGTCTGCGCCCAGGCTAAAGTTTCACACCAGCCCCCTCAAGGTTTGCTTCAGCCCCTTCCTACACCACATCGTCCTTGGTCCCACATAGCACTAGATTTTATCACAGGCCTTCCCCCTTCCAATCACCACACCACCATTCTCACCATAGTTGACAGATTCTCCAAAGCAGTTCACTTAGTCCCCCTCACTAAACTTCCTTCTGCTCAAGACACTGCCAACCTTGTCATTCAACATGTTATTAGACTCCACGGAATACCTACCGACATCACTTCAGATCGCGGCCCCCAGTTCACTGCACTCTTTTGGAAATCATTTTTTAAAGCACTAGGCACCTCAGTTAGTTTATCATCAGGATTCCATCCCCAAACTAATGGCCAGACCGAGCGAGCTAACCAGTGTGTGGAAAGTGTGCTTAGATGTCTCTGTATTAGGAACCCCTCCTCCTGGAGCTATCAGTTGCCGTGGGTGGAATACGCTTTGAATAGCCACACCTCTGCTGCCTCCGGCGTCTCCCCATTCAAAGCCTGCCTCGGTTACTAGCCCCCTTTGTTCCCGTCTCAGGAGGAGGAAGTAGCTGTCCCCTCAGCCCGCGAATTCGTCCGTAGGTGCAGACGCACCTGGACTACCACCCGCCAGGCCCTGCTCAGGTCAGTCGCCCGGATGAAGGAGCAGGCCGACAAGAGACGCACTGCGGCTCCTACGTACCGACCTGGGCAGCGGGTCTGGCTGTCTTCAAGGGACATCCCCCTCAGAGGTAACGGGGGTAAGCTTTTCCCCAAATACCTGGGCCCTTTTACCATTGAAAGGGTCCTGAGCCCCACTGCCATTCGCCTCCGTCTCCCCCTGTCTATGCGACGTATACACCCCACTTTCCATGTGTCACAAATCAAACCTGCTATAACCCACCACCTGTCATCTGGACCTGATCCCCCACCACCCGCCCGGATCATCGACGGAGGCGAAGCCTATACGGTCCGTTCCCTCCTGGACTCTCGTCGACGAGGCAGAGGATTACAATACCTCGTCGACTGGGAGGGCTACGGACCGGAACATCGCAGTTGGGTGCCAGCTAGGCACATTCTGGACAAAGAATTGATTAAGGACTATCACGCTTCTCATCCACGACCTTCAGGTTGAACGCCAGGAGGCGTTCGTTGGGAGGGGGGTTCTGTTAGGATTCTGGTTTCTGCTGTCATGTTTAAGTTCTGTGCCTGGCTTGCCATGTATGCCTTTTGTGTTTTAGTGACCACTGCCTGCCTCTGACCATCCCTAGGATTATGTATTGTGTTTTGGTTGTTTGATTTCATGTTTTATTATTTTTCTTGTTTTGTTATTATTTACGTCTTTGCCATGTTTCATAGCCTTGCCATGTTTCATAGTCTTGTTTTTGGTTCTAGTCCTGCACTTCGTTTTCCCCTGTCTTGTCTGGTGTAGGTCTTTGCCCACGGTCCCTTGTCTGACGTGCCACTCATTCGGGTGATTTCCTGGTTTCTGGGATTTCAATCTTTCTTCATATCTCGTTTTCTTCCTTCCTCTCTCTTTATGCTATCTACTAACCCTACTAACAGTTTATTGTTTTCGATAATTACTAACCCCGATTAACATTGTATATTCATACTAACTGACTAACTTGCACTCGGGATTGTATAGCTGCACATACTAATAGACTAACGATCTCTCAGCATTCGCCCAATCTGTATCTCCGCCCTCCTTGCCTATCACTAATTATCTCTACTGCAGTTTCCATTTATATCTCAGGCTTTCTCTTTTCTTTAGACTATACACTTTAGTACTCCTTAACCGGAGCTGTTATTCGTTCATAGGAATGTCTCGTTATCCCTGTCTGCGTTTCGGCATTCGCCAAATTCATGTAATTAGTTTTCCTCATGTGTCACTCCCATGTCATTGATTACACCTGTTTACCCTAGTCATGTGTTCACCCCGGATGTGTATATAAGATGTCTGTTTGCTTCACACTCTTGTCAGATCGTTCTCCCTAGTTTTCTTGTGCTACGTTTCTCGCCTCGATATCTCAGTGTTTATCTTTCTGACTGGATTGCCCGACTATTGTTTTTGGTTTGCCCTTTTTGGATTTTGTTGCATCTGTGAATTTTGACCTTTTTTCTGCCCGACCTTGATTTTGTGATTACTGCCTTGGTTTTGGATTCGGACTGTCTTTGGCTTATGAGTTTGTTTCTCCTCCAAACCTACGCCTGTGTACCGAACCCTTTTTGTCTGACCACGAACTTTGTTATTGGTGCCCTGGTTACGATTCTGGATTACGCCCATTGGATACTGTTTTTGGATTGTGGACTTTGTACCGTTGCCAGCTCTGTTGGGGGGTTTCCCCCTTCAGAAATAAAGCCTCCTTTTTGCATTCTACTGGTTGTCGCACTTGGTTCATTTCGTAAATCACAAAATTATTAACTGTCCGAGTTCAAGACAGGTGATCAAAGTGACCGAAAGGAAGGGCGGTCCAAAAACAGGCAGGGGTTCGAAAGCCAAAAAGCAGAGTACAGCACCAACTCATAAGGCAGTCGGTGAGTCGAGAGTCCGAAATCCGAGTTTGTAAACCAGGGCAGCAATATGCAGAAATCGAGGTCGGGCAGAATAAGGGTTTTGATCAGGAGACAAACGAATCCAGGCAGGGAGAGACCGAAATCCGAATCGGGCAGAAGGGCGTCACAGAATCTCAATGAAATCACTGGCGTACAGGAGCTCGGCGCAGAGAAACGATGATCAACTGTCTGACAGGGGCGAAGCTGAAGTGGGCGACATTTATACCCCGGGGGGTAACGAGCTGGGCGGGGCAGCTGGTGTGAGGAATAATCTAAACATTAACTAAGAGGGGAAAACACCAGCGGCGGCTCGTCAGCTGTAACAAAGGGAAGCCAGAACCTCGCCCTTCAAAGCCTAATGACTTCAACATTTCCTAGTTCACTTTTCTTTATCAGCAGTTGCTCATACGAATTGGTTGAAGGACAATCAAATTTATTTTCGATAGCAAATGGCGACGCAAATTATCAACCCGTCTTTATAAATTAGTTTGCGAGGCTTCTTTCACAAGAAGCCACGACAGTCCATTTTCTGCAATCTTAATATAGAAGAAAAGAATGCGATCTTGCACAGCTTATTGCTTAATGAGCCTCACTAATCAATTTGTGCATCTATGCCGTTTCGTGAGCTTCTTGAGCGTGGAATTTATAGCGTAGGCCTATGGTAATTTATGTCGTAATTTATGTGTGAAAGAAAACCCCTCATAATTTCGTGGTGCAATGTATAACAATGCTATCAAAAATAAATTTGACTCAACTGAAGAACTCAATTGTTCTTCTAGCAATTGTGAGCAACTGCTGAGAAAAGTAAACTGCTAAAGGTTTAAGTCATTAAGCTTTGTAGGGCGAGGTTTTGGCTTAACTTTGTCATGGCCAACAACCCTCCACTGTTTAAATGAATGATTGAAAACAGGTGATGAACAATCATTAACATTAAGGGATTGTTTGGGCTTCCCCTGTTGTCAGTTCACGAGCCGCCACTGGAAAACACAAGAGGTAAACAATACAAAATGGAAAGCAAAGACAAAGACTACTTTTCACAGGACATTCTTACACAACACCGGCTCCATTAAAGGAGCGCCTCAGTGTGGAGAGATGGGAGAAGCAGGTTAGTAGAAGAGACGGCTGCAGAGTATATGCAGAAATAAAGAAACGCACTGAGAGAAAAAAAGAGGGCGGGGTTACAGATAGTGTGGAGAGTGGAGAAATTAGTAGAGTTAGTAGTCTGTGCAGTATTAATATTACCCAAATGTGCAAGTTAGTGTGTTAGTTATTTACAGGATTAGTATATACGTAAGGATTTGTAATTAAACTAGAGAAAAGTGAGTGTTAGTACTCACTTGAGGGTTAGTACTTAATTAGTAATTTAGAGTTGAAGGAAGGAAACGAGTTGTGAAAGAACTTGCGAAACACCAGAAACTTCCGAAATCACCGGAAAACTGACAGCTGGCAGACAGAGGAGTGAACTGGCAAAGACCATGTAAAATAGAGGACATGACGGGGGACAACAGTGTACATGGAACTGGCAAATCGTAAGCCAAATAATACAAAATGCATGAACAAATAAAGCAAGTGGGAAATACAGAAACCAGAACAGGCAGAATCGCAGATCATAACAAAGACATCAAGATCAAAGCTTCTGTGAACCTGTCACATGGAGACTTGTTCAAAAGATCTCCTGCTGGGGAGCTCTTTTAAACAAGTCGCCACATGATTGGTGTTCAACAGTACAAGATTATTAAATTTACATTAAAAAAAAAAAAATGTCAGCACTCTAAGGGTTAATATTACTGTTCCTGCTACTGAAAGTATCTAATGCTGAAATTAATTATGAGAGTGGTAGTAGTTAGGCCGCAGCGTGGTGTAAATCCTTGGGAAAAGAGTTTTGTGTCTCAGAAAAGGATTCGCTTCACGGCCCCAGACTCTAAGCCGCGTGGAGTTTGCGAGCGTCTCCGAGGGATAATTTGGAGTCAGGTAAAACTCTCGGGACTAATCTTCTGAGAGACGCGCCTGCTGCCTCAGCACAACACCGCTAATTACTCGGCAACGAGGCCGCGCAAGGCCAGACCTCTCTCGTTATACTTTATGTACCGGCGCATGCTTTTTTAAAATTTAACAGTGAAGTGCTGACGAGATGGTGCGGCTGTAGGTTTAAATTCCCGGGATGTTAATCTACAGGGTTCGGAAGGGTTATCGCTTTTGCTGAAAACTTCGCTCAGACGTCCTGTCCTCAGTCGGCGAATTGGAATGGAAATTGCTTAATGAGTCATTTATTCATGGCCATTATCCTCAGATTGTTGGTGTTGTTTGTGTCGGTGGTATAGAGCGATATTGCAGCTGCAGTAAGTTTCGTTCCCTCTGTGTTCTCTCTGGCTATCAGTGCAGTAAAGCGTGTTCTGGAGGTCCTGCTCAGTAATGCAGGTATGTGCCCTGGAGAAAATATCTAAAAACACCCGAGTGACTTTTTCTCAGGCCTTACAGCCTGGAGTGCAGCCACAGTAATGCCCCAGAGGTTGCAGGCTCAAATCCCATTTTGCTCTTACACCATACAGTCTTGGGCAAATTGAATGGATGACGGTGCTTGTTAATTGAGTGGGCTGAATGGAGTGCAAATAGCTGTTCCAAAGTGATGGATGTTTTACAGAACCACCTCAAAGATCACTGCATTGTAGCCACATTTCATTCATTTCCTTGACTTGTATGATGCAACTAATGCGATTGCATCATCAGCACAGTACTGTACCTGTCGGACTGGCCTGGGAATTCACCTGACCTCAGTCCCATTGAGAATCTCTGGTCCATCATCAGGTCAACGCTGCAGCAGAAGGGCTGCGAGAAAAAAGCCAAAGTCATCGATGCTGGAGTCCAGGTGTGGCATCATGACGAGGAAATCAAGGCAACCTGCAAAAACCTGGTCAGCTCCATGGCAAAACGGGTGGTGCAGCTTATCAAGAATCGTGGAGGACACACCTCGCACTGAGTGCTGAATGTAGAGGCTATTAAAGTAATAAAAAGCCTGAAAACCTTTGTTGTTTGGTTTTTATCCACTCCAGCCTGCTTTATCCAATTAATTTGCACAAGACTGTAAATATATCCTGCAATATATTGACACTTATACCCTAAGATGGTGCGTAATTCCTCTAGCCATAGATGTCATGGCCTTTGTGATGGCCTTCAGGTTGTAAAATAACCATCTCCAGTAGAATTGTACGAGGCCTATATAGCGTTTAGGCCACTGGTCACTGGCTCTCCTGTGGTAGCACGCACAGCCTGCTGGGAGAAAAATAGATGCTAGCTCTGCTCTTGCTCTCTGCATAGGTTCAGAATAGTCACTGGCTCTCCTGTAGTACTGCGTGTAGCCTGTAGGGTGTGTAGTCCTGTGGGCTCCATGCATCCCTGGTCTCCAGCAGTGTTATTGCGTGGAGTACAGTACAGCCTGCAGTGTGTGTAGAAGTCTTTGGCTTGATTGCAGTAGTGTGGTATTTACCCAATATGTCTCCATGTATAGTTTAAGCAGTGGAGGCTGAGGTGGTTTGCACTTTGATTAGCAGGAAAACTAATGCCACTGCATTGCTTTATAAAATTCTGTCATTATAATTCCATTATTTTAAAAATTTGTCCTTTTGAATCCAGGAAGCAGCAACCATTATGAATGAGAAAGCCATGACAATGAGCAATCCTCTGTCTAATGACAGCTTTCTGAAGTGACAACAATATATGGCGCCTCTATTCTCATCTTAATTTAAGGACCCCGCCGAAGCCCCTGGGCACTCATGTGCTTTATTAGTTCTGTTCTGTAAGATTAAGCTGCTGCATTATGTTTTCTGAAAAGGCCAATTTACCACTGAGTCACTGACGAATCGCGGGAGCAGCCCTCGAACGCCCGAGCTCACTCACAAAGAATCTCTCCGCACACTGCTAACGTTCAAATGTATTTATCGTGCTCCGTCTGGGTTTTCATCGCGGGGCGCTCGGAAGTTTTGATGATTCAAATCGAGGCAGAGTAAAGGGAAGTTTCAAGAAAATTATTATATACGAGCGCAACCCGGCATCTTGACGACTGGATGAAGATGCCGCTGTCTGGTTGCTTTCAGGAATAAACGACTCTGATTTGTTCGCTGCAGCTTTTGATTTCTTGCTGCTCATTAGTGTTCGGAAACAGCGGAAGTTCGGGCGCTAATGTATAGGGCGCAGCCTCTTTCAGTTATTTCATTTTAACTGACAAAAACTGTTCACAGCCTGCGTGTATCTTTTGCTGATTCAGCATGTTTTAAGATGTCACATGGCCAAAAAAAAAAAAAAAAAAAAACATGATTAAATACTTTATTTTGTTGAGAAATGTATTACATCAAGTTGAATTTGCAGTGATGAACATGTTGAGATGACAAAGAGCATTACCATTTTGAAAGGGCAGAAAATATCCATGAATAAAAGGCAGTGTCATTACTACTTAGTACTAATTTATTTATATTTTTATTTTACGGACGGAAACATCTCATATGAACTAATGCCATATCTCCCATTGAGGGGCACAGTGTCATCCATAGGTATTTGGACATGAAGTGTAATTCCTGCCTTAGTCACATAATATGTACATCATACCCTCAAATTAAAACTGACAGAATTGGAGTGGAGTGTTGGAATCATTGCTCTACGGAACCATGTTGCAATCTATTCCAGATACTTATGCATCTCACTGTGCAACAAGCTTTTAATTAATATTAGAGTTTTAATATTAAACAGGAGAGATCAGAAGAGTCTGGTGACCGTCAACGGAGTTGCCTTAAAGAATGTACGACAATTGAAATACCTGGGTCACTTAATAACGAATACAGCCAAGTCATCTGCATTTCTCCACCAAAGGATCTCATCAGCATTTGAGAAATGGAATGAGTTGAAGCACATTCTTACAGATCGTGCGATCTACCTCGGTACACAGATGAAGATCCTGACAGCACGTGTCCGTTCTCCATTACTGTACAGCGTCCAGGCTTGGGAACTCACATCAGCAGAAATCCAAAAGGTCGAAGTGATATGGAATGGATTCTTGAGGAAGATGATTGCTGGAGGATATTCTAGAAAAAATGCACCATCTAAAAGCAGTAGGAAAAGGGACATCGACCCTGCCTCCCAAATTGAAGGAGAACTCAACTGGGCGTGTAAGATCTCAAATGCCCAACTCCACCAAATCACCAGCTCCCAACCCATTCAGAACTTCTGCTACGCCCAAAATCTGAACTACATTGCTGAGTTGTGTCAGCTGAGTTGCTGAATATAGGCACTATCGCAACATGGGAACCAATGGCTCATCGGTCAGCGGTCAATTATTTTGCCTATTTTAAGCAGCTCTGACATATATTGATTACAAATATTTGGCTCATTGGTCCCCATGGCTCAGAGGGTCCTAGTCCCCCCTGTTACGAACAATATATCGTTATGTGAATGATAACAGCCATTTCTGGTTGGGCAGTCCTTGTCTAAGAGTCAAAATTATGAGTCAAAATTCAGGAACTGGAGTGAACCCCAGGAGCGCTGATGGTTGGCCGGAAAATAATGGGCCGCCTCAAGGCTGCAGCCCAGCTTTAGGGATCCCTGGAGTTTACAATCTCAAGCAGGAGACGTTCATCAGACGAATGAAAGTTTGCCACAGATGGAACTGAAATTATGATTAAACAAGCTTGGAATAAAAATAAATAATTGAATATAATGCTGCTCAGATTAATGGGCATAGAGACTTACGAAAAAGATAGAGGGAGAGAGAGAGAGAGAGAGAAAGAGAGGATGAATGTTTGTGCTCACTACAGGGACAGCTCTGCTGCTTTTTGTAGTGCCTGTGGAGTGACCAAAGATTGCCGGCCTCGAGGTAAACAGAGGAGTCACTGTAAACGCACAGCATCCCATCTTTACGATGGAGAGAGAGTCGAGAGATGTGAGACATCACGAAATGCCAGCCTGAGCAAGCACAAACCTAACCGTGATATGACATACACCCCTACAAAAATGATAATTTATTGCACATTTAGGAAGAGGCTCCATTTGATAGGTGCTACACGCGAAAGATTAACTTCAGAATGTGATTCCGCATTAAATGATGTTTATTGGAGGAAACGGATCAATTACAGGCGCATTTAATCAACTCTGCCCGATGATTCACGCCCGCTGGTACATGATGATGCCGCTTCAATGATAAAACTGCTTTATTAAGCCTCTGCCACGCAGCGAGCGAGAGGGGTATGTCTGTCTGTGCATGCATCTGTCCGTTTCTTGTCTGGACTTTATCTACTGCAGGAGTGGTGGTATTTCAAATTACGAATGGTAACTCCCCACAGAGGGTAGCTGAAATGACTATGTTTTGCAGGTTATCAGGTGAAAGTTTAAGTTCACATAACGTCAGCTGTATGTGGGGGGCAAAGATCAAATTTTAAACCGTATGAGACGATTGTAGCCTAGAAGCACAGCTATCAACCCTTTGAGCTGAGTTTTACCTTGTTATTATTCATTATTTTTATTGCATGTACTGTGTGCTTGAAGATGTTTTTAATTTTTTTTTTCAGATTTAAATTGAGGAAAATGGTAATTGTGATTTCAGCTGATCCCCCAAAGTTTCCCATGTGATGACTGAGGCGTAGAGCTCACGCGAATAGCTGTTAGCAGGCCCAAGGATTTCAGATTCTCCGGTTTGAGTCCGAGCTCGACGTGCAAAATGAAGCCGGTTGATTGTGGGCCCTGCAGGAAGTGCGGAATCGATATTCTGTGATCTCGGCACAGAGGAGCGGAGCTCAGAGGCTCGGAAAGAACCGTCCCAGTTTCTGCTGCTGATTAGAAACATTCATTCTGATGCCATCTTAGCAGTAAGACAAACAACGCTTATAAAAACTTTTATTTATTTATTTTTTATTTTTTGGGGGGGCAGTTGTAGGAAGTGGGAAGGTAACAGAGCATTTCGCTCTCCCACTTTTGTCAGGCAGCAATTGTGGCCAAATTTTATTGAGGACAGAACTATAAGCGATTCCAACAACGTTTGGGGATGGGGGCAGTTTTACAACATGGGGGGGGGGGGGGGGGGGGGTGTAGTAAAAATGTTCCGCCAATATCGTTGGTCATTGCAACCCTACACCGCCGTGTTGCAATGTTTTCTAGTTATTAAACCTGTCAGAGAATCTGGCGAAAAAAATGTAAGTCACTTTGCCGAGGGCCTAAAAACGTCAACGCGGGGGCGGAACTGTAGCGCGGTGATTTGGGAACCGGACCTCCGTCTGGAAGCATTGGTTTCTAGGTGGGAGACTAGCATTTTACCGTGGAATAAAAAACTGCCTATTTTTCCTGTGGTATAAATGGATTGCACTTAAGCAAGATAAGAGCCTAATTTCAGACAGTCACTCAGGATAAGTGCTTGTGCTCAATGTTGTAAAAAGGTTGTGACATTATTATTAGTATTTTTTTCATAAGCTAGATTTTGGTCTTGTAAATAATAACAGTGTGATGCGCTGACGTGTTTAGCATTGGCGTAGCCCCCTCTTAAGCCCCAGTTCTGTCTGGCGTGGTCCAAAGACTCGTTTATCACATGTATAAAACACACAGTAATGTGGGTCAGAGTACCGAGAATGCTCCAGCCTTGTTCTTCTTCACGGGTTCTAATTATAGGAGTGCAAGCATAGCAGCTCACTTAGCTTCCTCACTGTGTGCGCAGCTTTCTAGTAAAACGGTTGCGTGGTTTTTATAAATGTTTTAATCATTCTTCTGTGGTCTTGAACTCCGCTTGAAAAGTAAATGTTTTGGAATGTTTGTCAACATTGCGTGTTGTTTACGAAAATTTCTTTCTCTTATTGCAGTGATTCTTACATCAGCATTCAAATGTTCCATTAAAACGGTCTTATCGCATCATTGCGATCGTATTTATGTTGTCAACTAAACAAATGTCAAGCCTGCTTCAAATCCTCATATTCTTTGGAGAAAACAATTTTGAAATGAGCTGGTAACAAAAACTGAAATTACTTTGAGCGCAACCATGTCGAGTAGTTTTCGGCATGCTAATCGGCAACTGTCTGCATATTCATGCTAAGCGATATTCATGCCATTTTAGATTCAGAGTATAAGGTTATGGGTGACACAACAGTCAGGTCACATGGACTAATGCTTTGTTTTTGCTTTGAATAACAGTCATTAAATGCTTTATACCTGAATATGAATTATCATTAATTATGAGTAACCAAATACAATAACAATGCACTCATCTCAGGATAATTCAGTTACCCACTGACACATTTTATTTCAGTGGCTGCGTTTAATTCTAACATTAACGTGCATCAACTAGCATAGTTGTGAATAAGAATTAATGATGTACAGGCTAGTATTTGCTAATACCAATGCATGCAGGTTGTACCGTAAAGCGTTAGCACATCGTGTCAGCACATCACGTTCATTTCAGCGCCAGTTTTTAATTCCAACATTGACAGGAATTAACTGTCATAAAATGATGTATTTTGCATTTGTTAATGCAAATTCATGTGGACCGTACTGCAGTGTTTAGGACATCATGTGAGCAGAAATTATACATTTCAGTGGCAGTTTTGGATTCTGACATTAACAGAGATGAACTGGCGTAGTTATGAATATGAATTAATGATGTAGAGGCCCGCATTTGTTAATGCAAATTCATGCGGACCGTACTGAACAGTGTTAAGCACATCACGTGTTATATTGTTAGCTGTGTCTGCCTGTGGTGCTCAGTGTTCCTGTAAGAACACGAGTCAGATGTGCAGGCTGGGAAAGCCGAATACTCAGAGCAGGCTACGAAATTACATTTGCTTTCTTAGTGGGCAATTTTTGCCCCCACTGGCGTTAAAATCTGGGGCATTTCAGCAGGAACAGGGGCTCGTCGATTGAATGAGCTGAATGGAGTGCAAATAGCCATGCCAGAGTGGAAGTAAGGGAGTACAGTGCTACAAAAAAGATGCCATTAAGAGCCAGTAGCTATGAGGCTGGCCGTGTGGTTCCACAACTTTCCCATGAATATCCTGTGACAGACGCTCAGGCTTTTAGTGCGGTGGAATTAATGGTGCAAAATTAAAATTGGCTACTGTCTTTGCCCCCGACAGTGTGATTTCAGAGGTGAGTGGGGCTGTTCCGTCCCTGACACCCCTCTCCCCTCAGACACACACACACACACACACACACACTCCGCACCTGCTCCTGCGGATTAGAATAAGGGTTTATTTAAAGCTGGCGTGAAGCGCGGGGGGCAGGTGTGTCCTATATGGGGCTCATTCACTCCCTCCGCCTCCTCGATTATTCGCCCTGATTTAATTCTCCCCGTCACTGTCACTCCTGGCCGAGTCCCCGCACTGGCATTGGCGACCACAAAATGGAGGATTTCTTCGCGCTGCCCCTGCATAAGCTGAGCGCAGGATGCAGAGCTTCTGTTCCCTCTGAGATACACCCTACAGGGGCTCCTGTTCGTTCAACCTCATTCCTGAATCATGGCCATTAACCCTTACAGCGCTAAATGCAGCCATTGTTGCTCAGCGATGTAAGATATCAAAATCAGAGCTGTTTAAAACCTATCATGTGGCACCTTGTTTAAAAGAACCCTCGCAGGGGAGCTTTTTTCAACAAGTTGCCGCATGATAAGTTTTCAACAGCACACGATAATTAAATCCTTATTTTAAAAAAAAAAAAAATATATATATATATATATATATATATATATATATATATATTTCAGAGCCCCAAGGACTAATTTGGAGCTGTTAACCGTTTGGTGCCGTGACAGTTTGAACTCTCCTCGAGATGATAGAACATTGCTGCAGGAATCAGCCTTCATTCCAGACCAGAGCTGCATCAGTACAAACAGTTAGAGATGATGCTCATTATCTCCACTGTAATACAGACCTGCAGATGCTTTGTCAAAGGAAACAACCGTCTGAATTCACATTCTTAGCAGAGTTGTTGGAAAGCATCTCCTCTCTCACCACTGCCATGGCTAAAATCTCGGCAGCTGCTAAGATTTAACTCCCTGCATTCTTCAAAGCTAAAATGTGCTTTTACAATTTACACCCCCCTCCCCCCTCCCTCCGTCCACCGCCCCCCTCCTGTTCAAGTGCACCTGATGCACTTCCTGTCCCCGGCTCTCAGATAGAATCTCCAGAGTTGAAACGAGATCGTTTCGGACTTACGGAGTCACAGAATCTTGGAATTACGGACAGACGCTAAAACAGTATGTCTTCCGCTTTCGCAGGGAACATAATAATAATAATAATAATATTAATAATAGCAATGAGAGGCACTCCTGGAGTGCAAACCTCCCCAAAGCAGCACAGTCCAAATCTTGGTGAGTGGGGGCGAAGTTCAGTCTAACACGTGCAGTAGGATTTCAGGGTGGCTGCCGTGGCGATCATATTGTTTCACTGATTGCGGCCATGGCGGCTATTTTGTTTGACCAATCGCGGTGAAAATCGATAGGGTCCATCCCTGATGTAATAGCGACTCGCCCACAAAATTTCAGAGATAGCCGTTCATTACTTTATGAGTTACTTGTTCACAAACAGACTAACAGACAAACAAACGGCACCGATCACATTACCTCTTGCCAACTTCCTTCGGCGGAGGTAATTATAATAATAATCAATTTTACACCCCATATTTTCTGCAGCCATAGTTTCGTAAATATTCACTCTGAAGTACAGAATGTGCTCTTTGCATTGGGATGCTGGCACAATGTTTGCTTGTTTGACTCCTGTACGAGGAGCTATGAATTTGAGTTTTACGCGTAAAAACCGACTAAGATGTGATTCAGGTTCGCGTCACGTGAAACGTGCAGGTGACTGTAGCTCAATCCCGGCTAGTCGTCACTGTCCAAACGCTTACGCCTGGCGCCCTGTGTTTGTGTCCACTGCTGCTCGCTAACGTTACAGCGGTGCACGCCGGCCATTACGAGGCCTCTCTCGACTCTGCCTGCAAATGGAGGGTAATGAATGGGGTCTGCTGTGTGTTCGCTGGTGTTTTCACCGGCGGCGGCGGCTTGCAGAATACGAATGAGGAACAGCGAGGCGACAGGGGCGTGTACATAAACATGAGTCTGTGTGAGAATTATACACTGGGTCCGTTTTCACTCCCCCTGCAAGTGACTGAGCTGATAAACTGCTCAATGGAGTGATTTTTCTTTCAAACACCTACCATTCCAGATGGAATATTTGCCACAAAAAGGTGGCTTTGATGATGTAATAGTTTTATATTCTGTAATAGTGTTTGATGTTAGGTTCAGTGTCACATTTCTCCAAAAGGAGAGAAGGTGCGATTGATGCTGAGATTCAGAGCTGCTGAAGTAATGTTAGTGGTGCAGGACTGTACCAGCCCTTCAACTGTACTATATTACCAGATCACAGCCCTGTGAGAAACACATGCCTACACACATACACACACACACGCACACTCACGCGCACGCATGTATACATACACACACACATACACACACACACACACACTCACGCACACGCATGTATACATACACACACACACTCACACACACGCACACTCACGCACACGTACACACACACACACACACTCACGCGCACACATGCACATATACACACACACACGCATACGCATGCCTACACACACACACACACAAACACACGCTCACACATGCTCATACACATGCACACTCACGCGTGCACACACACACACGCACACACACACAGACTCACGCGCTGACATTCACACACACACTCACGCACACACACACACACACACACTCACGCGCACACATGCACACATACACACACACTCACGCATGCACACACACTCATGCATGCACACGCACACACACACACACACACGTGCGTGCGAGCAGACATGCACACACTCGCTCAAGCTCATAAGGACAGTAATGGACTTGCACACTGAAGCATGTATGACATTGTACGGTGATGGCTGAACCTCCTTGTGTTTCGCGTGGATTTTGAGCACTTGACACATGCAGTCAGCGACTCGGCCATCAGAGTTGAGCAAAGTTTGCTGACTTTTGTCTCCCGCGGCGTTTTAATGTCTGGTGTGATTGAG
Organism: Gymnothorax reevesii; assembly: GCA_029721435.1. NCBI lineage: Eukaryota > Metazoa > Chordata > Actinopteri > Anguilliformes > Muraenidae > Gymnothorax > Gymnothorax reevesii. The sequence goes on along the minus strand of CM056574.1, from coordinate 7,941,687 downwards.
GGCTCCCAGAATGCACTGCAGCAGCAGGCGAAAGGATGTCAGCAGTGCGGGTGGTGCAGGAAATTACTACTGTCTGTTTCAGAGTGTAATGACTCCCCACGGGCGAGACTTTCACACTGCACTGTACATCGATTCCGTGCCTTATGCCAAAACTCCACAGTCACAAGGCAGCCTTTGTTCAGCTTGCTCTCTGTGAGGAGCCATTTTGTGCCTTGTGTCAAAAAAAATTTCCACAATCAAATCGGAAATGTTTCAGTTTGGCCTCAATGAGCGGCCATTTTGTGCCTCGTGTCAAAAGAGCTCCAAAGTCTGTGGCTGTGCAGCGTTTTCATTTCAGAGGAATTTGCGCCTGGTAAATTGATGTTGGCTAAATTGAAAAAAATTTGCAGCACATCTACTTAGTGTGGCACATTAGTGAGCCTGAATTTTTCAACTTGTACTTGTTAGAGAGAATTTTAGCGCTGAGCGCTGGCCGCCTCAGAGTTTATGATTCAGTTTGCTCACATTATAAATTTATGTTGTGCTTCTAGTCTAAAAAAAGTAAAGCTGCTGTGCCTTTTCGACGTCTCAGTTTAAAATTTTGTTTTTTATGGTCATCCTTCCCAGTTACGGAATCTGAGAGTCGTACTTATGACTTATCTCTGCTTTTGAGCCTATCGGATCGGGCTCAGGGGCGGTCAGTCTCTGCAGGGTCAACGACTACGTAAGAATACTTTAAACTTGCAGCAGCTAACTGCTTTACTATGCAATTATTGTAGTCGACGGCTACGATGGATTCACACTTGTTGTCTCCGCCGCCGCCGCATCCGTAGACACTTCTTTGTGGACGCTCAACAGGCTGTAATGTTTGACCGATTACTTTCATTTTTGGTATGGACATGTGTTGTACTTCACTTATGACACTTATCAGTTTTGCTTCCCTTTTTTTTTTTTTTTTGGTTGCCATAGCAACAGTATTGGCCAAATAATGTGGAAAAAGGGAGAAGCGGGCTCTCAAGGGCTACGCCCATGCGGTGGCATCCGACCGGATTGTCTAGTTTGTATTGCTATTCTCCTCCATTTTACTTTCCTTTTGATTATTTATTTATTTATTTTGTGTTTTTGAATCGCAGCAATTGTATAGGCAGGTGTGTAATTGTAATGATCAGCGGTAAACGGACGCACTGATGTCGGGATGATTGATTCCCAGGGAAAACTGGCACACCGCCTGTACACACTCGCTCCTCTCCCTCATCATTATTTCATGGCCGATGCGGCGCCACAAAGCGTAGCCTGTCTGTAACCAGGCCAACTGAGCAGTGCATGATGGGATACGCAGTGACATGCAGAATGATGTTCCGCTAAGTGCCGAAAACTTTTAAAGCATAGGTCTTTAAACAAAATGCATAACGAAGAGGTGTGTACAAAAGCTTATTATGCACGAGTTTGATAGCAACTGTAATGTGATATACAAGTATGTACATATGACCCATGATGTGCAGGCATTTACACGGAAATCATGATTTACCAGTATAAATACAACTAGAAAAGCACTGAGAGAGAACAGACCTCCACCAGGGGGCAGCAAAACCCAAAAGCACGGTGATTGGAACTCCAGCCCATTGGAAAGACTTGAAATCTTGAACTTTGGCGTATATCTCAGCTGTACTAGATAGCTGGCCTAGATATGCCAAAATCTAATCACCTGTTCCTTAACTTATTACCCACCTTCTCTGAAAATTTCATCAAAATCGGTGCGTTACTTTTTGAGTTATCTTGCTAACAAACAAACAGACAAACGCTGCCTAAAATATAACCTCCTTGGTGGAGGTAAAAATGACAGTGTGAAGGTATAAACACAAAAATCACAAAATACAGGTATATACACAGAAATCATGATGCACAGCTTTTTACAGAAAAATGATTATGTTCAGGTAAGCACACAAATGCCCTAAATCCACAGGGGTCGTTCAATCCCCATAATGTGAGCATGTACTCTTCCAAAAAAGAAACTATACATTGTTTTTTTTTTTTTGCATCAATATATTGTACATGAAATGTTTTGACAAATGTGGAAAACATATTGAAATATGCTCTCCCAAGAACGAAACTATACAAATATTGAATTTTTGATTACACTTTCTTTTCAATATGTTTTCCACATTTGTCAAAACATTTCATGTATAATAAATTGATGCTAAAAACAATGTATAGTTTCTTTTTTGGAAGAGTATACATCCAAAAAAGAAAAAGAAACGATTTGCTGATGTGTATGCAAAGACGATTTCCCCGAATGTTTTTGAGTGTGCGTGGAGGCACGTGTGAGTGTGTGTGTTTTTGGAGAAGACTGTCCCCTGAGCCCCTGGAACTCATGATAGATCAGGACGGGGCCCGCGACTCTTCCCTTCGTTCTCTGCGCTGAGAGCGAAGAGTGATATTGATAAGGAGCAACCTGATCCTCTGGCATCAGCAGATTTACCCCGGCGCTGCTAAGCCGAGGATCTTTGCTATCCAGAGCGGTGCCTCGGGCTCATTGATTGTATCGAAAGTTTCACCAGATTTGAGACCACACGGGGAGTTTGGGTCTAAAGGCTCGTGAGTCTCGCTGCTCACTAACCTGTCTCACCTATGCAGTTACCCCCCCACACACTCCTGCCCGGTGTGGGTAAGAATATTCTTATTTATTTCTGCAACAGTATTTCAAAGAATAGCTATAAAATGTTGTGTTAGTTGAAGCTGCTGCGAGTCCGACTGTAGCAGTGGGGCAGTACTGAAGGTTTAGGACTGCTGTGCAAATGGCAGTAATAAAATGACTGAGAAATTACAGAGGATCGGAGGATTGACTCTGTAGAGCGAGCGTTGGTAAGCACTGTCGAATTGCTGGAAAGAGTCCTGGGTTCTAATCCATAGTTTCGAGCCTGCGTGCATCATCCGTGTGTTCGTTTGAGTTTCCTTTGGACGGTCCGGCGTCCTTCCGTGGCCAAAACACGCAACTCAAGGGACAGCAGAGTGAATTTCGCTGTTTCCTGGCGAACTCTGGTGCATTCGGAACTAGTGCTCAGTAAAGTGTTTACTCTGCGGATCAGCACAAAGGTTGCACGACCTGGAACTGATTCGCTGCGGTGCTGAAATGTGTCATGTGATCGCGCCCCATCGGGAATCTATTCATCCCCCACCGCCCCCCGCCGTCCGCGGTCCGATTTCGCCGATGCTCAGCCTTCCATGACTGCACATAATCGCCTCTGCCTGTTCCATCTGGCACCGAATTCGTGTTCCCGCGCGCGAAACACGGCAGGACTGCTTTCACCTGTCCAGACCACTTACCGTTTTGCACGAGGCCGGGCTTGATGCGGCGCTCTCTCGTCCTTAAGTGTCCTCATAGTGAGATTAGCGATGGGAGGTTTCGTGTAGGGCCCAGTGACCTAACTTTACCACTCTGTTGTGTTGTGCTGTATTGTGTTGTGTGTGGCAGAAAGAGTTAATCATTCTGTGTCTGTACTTGGCTATTCCACCAATCCACTTCCATTTTTATCTTTTGAATGTCCCTCTAAACCCCCTCTGGAGATCATTCATTGGTTTTCTCTTCCATTTGTGCTTTATCCAATCAGTTCAATCTTTACTGTAAAGACCAGCCCACCTTGTTTCAGGATAAATCTCTGGGCCTCCATCTTTAGGGCCAGACAGAGCCACAGACCTCTCTGGGCCTCCATCTTTAGGGCCTCTTGCCCTGCTGGTACCAGACAGAGCCACAGACCTCTCTGGGCCTCCATCTTTAGGGCCTCTTGCCCTGCTGGTACCAGACAGAGCCACAGACCTCTCTGGGCCTCCATCTTTAGGGCCTCTTGCCCTGCTGGTACCAGACAGAGCCACAGACCTCTCTGGGCCTCCATCTTTAGAGCCTCTTGCCCTGCTGGTACCAGACAGAGCCACAGACCTCTCTGGGCCTCCATCTTTAGGGCCTCTTGGCCTGCTGGTACCAGACAGAGCCACAGACCTCTCTGGGCCTCCATCTTTAGGGCCTCTTGGCCTGCTGGTACCAGACAGAGCCACAGACCTCTCTGGGCCTCCATCTTTAGGGCCTCTTGGCCTGCTGGTACCAGACAGAGCCACAGACCTCTCTGGGCCTCCATCTTTAGGGCCTCTTGCCCTGCTGGTACCAGACAGAGCCACAGACCTCTCTGGGCCTCCATCTTTAGGGCCTCTTGCCCTGCTGGTACCAGACAGAGCCACAGACCTCTCTGGGCCTCCATCTTTAGAGCCTCTTGCCCTGCTGGTACCAGACAGAGCCACAGACCTCTCTGGGCCTCCATCTTTAGGGCCTCTTGCCCTGCTGGTACCAGACGGAGCCACAGACCTCTCTGGGCCTCCATCTTTAGGGCCTCTTGCCCTGCTGGTACCAGACGGAGCCACAGACCTCTCTGGGCCTCCATCTTTAGGGCCTCTTGCCCTGCTGGTACCAGACGGAGCCACAGACCTCTCTGGGCCTCCATCTTTAGGGCCTCTTGCCCTGCTGGTACCAGACAGAGCCACAGACCTCTCTGGGCCTCCATCTTTAGGGCCTCTTGCCCTGCTGGTACCAGACAGAGCCACAGAACTCAGCAGTTGAGTTTCATTTGTATTGTTCAACCAACTGTTCCCAATTTTATCTGTATAATACACCTGATGAAAGACTATTGGCTGAAATCTCTCATTTCTACGACATGTTATTTTATGTCATAAGGGTCTAACACAAACAGAGACAGAAGCTGCCTTTTTCAGCGAAAAGAAGGAAAGTGAAGAAGAATCAAAGACAAGCAGGATGCAAGGAACAGATGAAGGAAAGGAAGGAAGGAAGGACAGAAGGGAGATAAGGAATCAAAGTTGATAGGAAAGTGAGGATGTTGGAATGAACTGATTTAGCTTTGGGTGCGTTACCCTTAGCTCCCGGGGTCCCCCGTCTGGTTTCTCCTAATTTGCCGTGGAATCATTAGTCGGCTAATAAGACTAACAAGCTAAGGTACACAGCAGTGCAGCGGCGAGGGATTTGTGGATTCCAAACAAAGCAAACACAACTCTCTGGTGTGTTCACAGGCTGATTCATTATTCATTCTCCCAAACCACGCACTTTTGACAATCCTGAACTTTTGAACTTTAGGGGGAGAGAAAAGATGCGTCATAAAATCCCTGCGCTGCTCGTTTTGGCAGCTAAACAGTGAGGCTGTGCAGAGGAGCCTGATGCCGGATAACGGAGCCGCTATAACTGGAAATGCTTTTGTCTGATGCCAGAGTCTGACCGGAGCTTCTGTGCTGTTAGTGTTTCTTTAAGTGGCTGCAGTTTATATTAGATTCTCTCCTACGCCGGGGAAGTGCATTGTGGCTCCTTCACACGCACGCACATAAACACACACGCACACACACACACACACACACACACACACAGATACTCTCTTACATAAATACAGTATGCATATATATGCACTAACACACATAGACACACGCACATACACACATGTGTACTACAAAAGTACTTGTGAGGACCCTTTAACCCTGATCTTAACCATAACAGACAGATCCCTCAAATTTACCTTAATGTCGAAATAAATTTAACATGGATCCTTAATCTAGAACTTAATTCTGATACCTAACTAACTAAATCTAGTCCTGATCAAACCCCCTATTGTAGCCCGAGACTTAACCCTTGACCCAGAATTGACCTCAGCGAAGGACCAAAAAACATGTCCTCGCAACTCAGGTTTTCACAGACTTCACTGTACTTGTGAGGTATTCCATTCTCACTGGTGATATAAGAATCACATTTCACTAACACTCTCTCTCTTACACACACACACACACACACAGAGCTCAGACTGTGACCCAAACGTCCTTGCAGCAGGTGTTGACTTGTCTTTGATTGGTCCTTCAGCTTTGAGCTTCCTGTTTCCTCGTAATTTTTATCCAGAACACTGTTTGGAGGGTTAAATAAGGAGATTTTCTGTGGGATGTGTTTATTTAAAATACTGCCAGTCAGATGCTGTCTGTAAAGCATATGTTCTTGCTAACGAAAAAGGCTTGCACCATGTGACTGTTTTTATTCAGACATGATTTTCTTTTTGAAAAACCCAGCACTGTAACAAAATGCTTTCTCCCAATATTTAAACCCAGCACCATAACCGTCACTGTCTCCCTGCATTTTACTCTGGTGCAGTAACCCAGCACTGTCAACCAACATTACATGCTGGGTTCTAATGATTAATCAGCGTTATTTAGCTGATACATTTTTTGTTTCCAAAGAGATTTACAGATGATTAAACAGTGCAGGGGCCAATGGATCAGTGTTGTGGAATAAGGGCCCTCTTCAAGGGCCCAACAGGGGCCCCCAGCATTATTGCCCCATGTCCCATTCCAGCTGTGCACTGCAACTCTTTCCAATAACCCAGGGCAGCACCCAGCATTGCTGTGCAGTTCAGTGGCCGCACGCGGTAGCATGCAGTCAGTGCTGCGCAGCACGTGCTAGTATAATGTAATGCAGTACTGTAATGTAATATAACTCCAGGGATTAACTGGGCTTCATCAGGCCTTCGGGGGAAAGAGAAGAAACTGAGGAGAAAAACACTGGAGCCCAGAACATGGGAAATGAGCTCTTTCTGCCTCGGCAAATACACTCCTGCCCTTGGCGCCTGGGAAAGGGTACGGAACTAATCATGCTGCTGCTTGTTACTTCCACGTAGCTGATAAATTAGAAATAAACCCAAGTGTGTGTTGGGAGGGGTGTCTACTGAGAGAGAGAGAGAGAGAGAGAGAGAGAGGTGATAACCCATAATATGAAGGAGAGAGGCCAATGCAATAGGACAGATAGGACAGTCGACTCCGCGTCATGTGATTTGACGAGCCACCGTTCCCTCAGCCAATATCCCCCCTCGACCCCGCCCCTTCTCAGTGTTATTAATTCTGTCTCATTTGATGACGCGACTTGGCTCATCGCTCAGTATATCCACCGCAACACCTGGCTTTTTGGCGGCTAACAGACACACCGGTGGGGACGACCTCCTCGAGTTAAGCCGTCACGATTTAACAGGGATAGAAGGGGGGGAAGGTGGTTTGTGTATACACACAGTTATGCGCATAATTACTGACATAAAAATGGCTGTTTTTGACAAACAGCATGGCTAATGATCCATTTGTTAAGTTCAAACATATAAGAAAACCACCTTCTTTATTTAAAAACATTTATTTTCATGTTTCAGTACATTTCTATAAAATAATGTCCTTTTTCTGAATTACATGGTTGTGAATATGATTTGGCACCTGCTATTAATTACTGTAATTAGACTGAAACTCAAACTGGCAGTATGTTTTTCTGTAATTATGTCCCTCTCGGTCTAAAGGAACTACAGTTTATTGTAGTATCCCATTATTTTTTTTTCTTTCACGAGGGCATTAAAAATGCAGAATACATCCCAACTTTTCTTCTTCTACAGTTTTATCGGCGGTGTCAGTAATTATGCAGCTGACGGCCAGAGGCGTCTCGGCCTCCTCGCTCCGCGGCTGGGCATTATGGGAAAAGCGGAGCGGGAGGGAAACAATGGCTGGGAACGGGGCGCGGGGGGGATGAAAGCGGCGAGAGGACGTTTGTTCCCGCAAAGACAAAGGGAGGCGCTGATTGGTGCCTCGGGAACAGAGCGCAGCCCACGCTTGAATGCGACTCTGACGTCGGAGGAACAAAACAGCCGAACGCTGCGCTCCCCAGATAAGGGCTGTGATGGAGAGGTACGCCAGGGAGAAAAACTGCTAAATTGCATTTTCTCCCTCGGAAAAGGAAAAAAAATATATAAATAAATGCAAATGTATAAATAGCACAGGCGGCCGGGTGGAGCAGAGAGAAGGATATTAACTCTCAGCCAGGAGGTTGTGGTTTCGAATCCAATCCGAGCCCTTCTGTTCAGATTCTCCCGGTGTTTGCGCCTTCTTCCGGTAGCTGCTTTAGTTTACTCCCACAGTGTAAACACATGCCTGTTTGGTGATTCGAAGCTACCTGCAGGTAAGACAGTGAGAGTAAATATGTGGTCACCCTGGTGAACTGTCCCTCACGTGTCCTGTTGCATCCTGGGATAGACTGTAGTCCCATTCACCGCCACTCCTGCGATCCTGAAAAGGATTGGTAGAGTTAGATGGTGGATGCATGGACAATATAAATAGCACTGTGAACTCAAACTCTTTGGGTAAACCCTTGCCTTTGGTGCGCTATTGTGCCTACCAAAAAAAAAAAAAAAAAAGAATCTGAATTGTTGCCCTCAGAACATACCCGCTCGCTTGGGTCTAAATTAGGGGGTGAAAGAAATGAGCGTCAGATGAAGGAATAATCTGTGCAGTTTTCATTCTCCAAACGCTGGCGGGTGTCTCTGCGCCAACGCGGAGCTCGGTCCGGCTCCTGGGCGATCCTGTCTGCCGCTTGTTTCAGACGCTCCTTAATCAAGGCAATGGATTATTTCCCGTGGCCGGGGGCGTGCAGATGAGACAGTTCTCCTGGACGCCGTGCGGCCCCGCGCGTTTATGAAGCCGGCTTGGCGTACCGAAACGCGTTCTTTGCTGCGCGCAGTGTTTTATTGGAGGGTATCGGGTCAGACCGGCTGATTCTAAATGGCATCAGACTCAGCGGAAGAGGACAGTATGGAGACCTCGTGTTGTGCGATAAAGAACATTATAGTTTAGAAATACCGATTAACAGTGACCAGTGACTGAATATCCACAGGTCAGAAAGTTCTGCCTTATTTTTGTTTCAGTTTTGCTCCAGGCTGGGTGATTCTGATTTGTTCACTCTCCTGGCTGGAGCATTGTTCTCTGATCAGAAAACCTGCACAGTTGCAACAGAACACTGGATCGGATTCTTCTGTAGTTTCTCGGAGCAGAATTTTTCGGCTCTGTTCGGGATGGTTTTGCGGGCTAAATGAAACCATATTGCAAAGGTAGCAAACCCAAGTCCTGAACAGTCGCTGTATCGCCTAGCTTTCGGCATTTCTCCAGACTTGAGCAATCAATTAAGGCAGTTAATCACACAGCTAACTCTCCTAGTTTCTTGGGACTAAAGTGGGTGTTTAGAACTAAAACCAGCACAATCTGTGGCTTCCCAGGGCCAGACATACTGTAGCTACCACTACTCTATAGAGTGGGCCCTTTAGGGGACCTGTCCATCGGTTATGGACACAGAAACAGGATTGAGCAGCTAGAGGTAAATCAAAGTGCATTCAAACTATGTTGTTTATTTTATATATCTGACATTCTTTGGTGCTTAACTAGATTCTCAGGAGACGCCACTGTTGATTTCAGATTGTAAACATCAACCTCAGGTACACAATTTCATTAGTTTTCCTATTTTACACCAGGGATGGGCCACTCCGGTCTTTGAGGGCCACAGGTGTGCTTACTTTTTCTAACCAAGTTACCAAGGTACAGCCCCTGCTCTGAGCCACACTACAGCCAATCAGAATGTACCTAACTGGAATTGTAAGCCAATCAGATTGCACATAACTGGCATTGTAAACCAATCAGGTTGCACCTAACTGGAATTGTAAGAAAATCAGATTGCACATAACTGGAATTGTAAGCCAATCACATTGTACCTAGCTGAAATTGTAAACCAATCAGATTGTATGTAACTGCAATTTTTCCTTAACTTGGTTATGAAAAATAATCTGGCGTGCGACAGTGTCTGCTGGGTCTTGGCGTGCTTCCGCATGAGTGAATAATTCAAGTCACTGATTGGCTAATGAATCTTCACACCTTATTTTCCCAGCATTCATTGCCTGCTGGGTGAAAGACCACAAAAGCTTGCAGATACAGCAGCCTTTTGGGACTGAATTGTTCCTCATTCAGACTGTGGCGTATTACCGAGTAAAGTTGGAGGAGTAGCTTTTAGATACTGCTTCATCATGGGGTTACTGCCTGCGTTCTTTATCAAGATACCACTTGATATCATCAAATGCCAAGACCGCACAGATTTTTCTGTTTTTTTCTTGCCAGGTGCACATCAGAGTTTGGGATGGTACCTTAACAAAATTAACCACCTTCCACCCCATTGAAAAATAACTTTTTAATTACACGCAGTCGCTAATTAAAATTTCAAACATCTTGAGCAGAATCAAAAAAGGATTTTTTCCCCCCTTCTTTATTAGTTTGGTTTGCCAGATTTCAGCTTTATGAAAACTGCAAAGTTGGCAGACGCACTGATTAGAAGCTTTTTTCCCCCTTTTGTAGCTCATACCAATGAAATATGGCAGTTATTTCAGGTATATTCAATCTGAAGAATAAAGCAGAGTTTTTCTTCGAGTGCTTTTTTTTCTTTACTTGACTGAATATGTGGGACTTCATTTCGCAAATGAAATGGACTGTTTATCTTTAATCACTCAGCTTTAGAGCTCTCTCCCTCTCGCGCCCGGCTGAAGCGCGCACTGGACTGTCACGAGTCCCCCGCGCCTCTATCTGAGTCCTGGTGCTTGACAGGCTAATTAAAAAAGTCACTGACAGGCGCCCGCATATCTGTAAACATTTCTCACCGCGGCCGGGGCTGCGCACCTGCCTCTGCGTGTGCGCACAATCTCGCGAGCTCGCGCACTTTTTATCGCAGTCGCCACAGAGCCGGGCTTCTCTCCGCGAATAAATCAACCGGATGCATTTAACAGTCCATTACTGAACCACGAACGACCCGCTGCAGCTACTCGCTAAGGCAAAAAAAAGGGAGGAAAATTATAAATAAAATAAGAAATAAAAAAGTGAAAGCTGATTGCAAATGAGGGCAAGTGTACTTGAGCAGCGCTTAATTATTTTAGTGAAATTTCCTCTGATTTCTGAGAGTGCTGTTTCCTGGAGGTTTGGTGTATCTCAGATACTCCTACTGTGTCTCAAGCTCTTGTTAGCATCTCGTAAAGTGCGCGCTAATGGACTGGCTGGCAGAAGGTGGGGTTGGGGGGTGTGGGGGGGTGCTGGTTATGTCCTATAGATGGATATTCCAGTATTCACACACCATTAGCTCCTTGCAAAGGTTAAGTGAAGCCCTGGATCATTCTGCGAAGTGAATTATCTGGCTGGATGGGCTGTTTACCCTGCTGGCCAGCAGAGAAGCTGCCATCCAAGCAGAAGAGCTCTGGCCTGCAAAATCAAACAGGCGATGCGAAGGGCACCCGTACAGGGGTGAGGACCCCAACCTCCCTGCAGCCCCCCAAAAAGAAAAAGCCCTCAAAAATGGAAGGATAATCTTAATCTGTAGACCTTTTTTCCGGAAAAATCTATTTGTGTTGGGACAGATTGGGAAGGAATATGGGCAGCATCTGAATTCCCCAAAGACCAGGGAAGCATTCTGGCAAACGCACCTGAACCGGAAATAGCTTGACTGACAGCCATGAGGGGGAGAGCCAAGTTGTTTATTTCATGAAGGAAAGGAGGCGATGAGCTCTTTAGTTGCTTCCTTTCAGCAAGGAAACACAGGACCAACCTTGGAAGCGAGCAAAGATGAAATGTGGGCCAGAATCCTTGTGGGCCAGCTGTGAGGATTGGAGAAATCATTCAGCCTTAAAGCTTTCCAATAAATTGTGCGACCTATCTTTGCTGTCGAGTGCATGAAGTGCTGAAGGAAAGAACATCTGATTTTTCTCAAACATGCCCAAGGAGCCTTAAGAGTGTCTCTGCAACTTTACCTTCACCTCTGTGACGTTTCTGTAAGGCCCAGGAGGAGTTGAGAGGAAAGGAATTGGGTCGCCTGTGTAAGAGAATTGGGTGAAACCCGGGACTCATGTGTACGTCGCTCTTTGGAACCATGCAATAGAACAGCCTGTCTGAGAGACTGAAATCTGCAGAGATTGTGGACATATACAATAGTAATCTCAATACACGCCTCCTTAGTTAAGCTTTTTGTTAAGTTTATTTCATTTAACTATCCTTACTTTTTATTGACATCTGTTCTCCTGTTTTGTTATTGCGTTTCTTGTGTTCGTCTTTTGACATGCATGGATTTAATGTTCTGTATTTCCTCGGATTTTGTGTTAAGCATTTTGACTTGCATTTTTTTCCCATGAATTGTGCTGTAGAAATAAAGTTTGATTGATTGATAGCTGCAGCTCTGTAGTCTGCAGCTCGATTCTATAATTGAGCTGATTATCCGCTGAAGCGACTATTGTTGCCTGCATCTGAGAGTGCGCGGCTCCGGAGCGTTTCAAAGCCTCGCTCCCCCGCGCCATCCCATAATTTCCTGTGAATCCCCCCTCCGACTTACCCCTGCAGCCAGCCTGAAGCCCTCCCTATGCAACAAAGAATTGGAACAGCGTGCAACCATTCAATATAAGTCAAGCGTGTGTAATTTTCTCGCCTGTCCTTCCGAGTTCTCTAGCGGGTCCGCCCCTTCGCGAGCTGCTTATGCGATTTTTAAATGTTTTTTCTAAGCACTGACCGTCACGGCCTCCATGGCGGAGGCGCCTTGCGGCCGCGATTCTCCATCTCCTTCTTCTTCATGAAATCCGCCGTTTCTTCCATCGCTCGCTCAGGCGCACAGGTTCGCATGGTAACCGAGACGCGAGCTCAGGGGAGTGGTACCAGTTTTCGTTAAGATCGCGAAGGCCGCTTTTTTTTCTGTAATACTTCACAACAGAGACGCGAAGCTGGATAATCGGACACAAATCCCACAGAAACGCCTTTAACTTAGACTGAACATTACAGTTGCAGTGTCTCTATAACCCTCTTAAGAGGGAGTCCGGCTACTCTCGTGTCATGTGACATTTATTTAGCCTAAACTCAGTCGTTCTGACCTCTTTACCATTTTTTACTATTATTTATTTATTTATTTATTTATTTATTCATTTATTTTTACAATGTTTAATTGTGTTAATCCCCACAGAGCACCTACCCCTTTATTAACATGACACTGGATAAGCCAATTGATGCTAATAAACAATTAAATGCGGGACGAATCCAAAATAGTCCAACAGTCTGAAATGATTATTTTTTTTTAAATAATGGAAAGAAAAACGAAGAAGAAGAATTAAAAAAAAACAATGATCATTTTAGTTGAAATTATTAAACCGTCAACGCACCGCTCAGACAGGCCTACCCACAGCACTGGAGTGCGTTGGTTTAAATACATTTATTTAGCCGACACTTTAATCCAGAAGGACTTAGAGTAGAATAGATAGACTGTAGGATAGATAGACCGTGAGTTCTTCCCCGTTGTATGGAATGTCAGGCCCCTCAACTAAACTGATCTTTTTTATTATTTTAGCTACCTCGGAATCTTAAGCAAAAACTCTGGTTCTGGTCAAGTGCCTTTAAAACTAAGCTCCAGGTCACCACCCATGTTTCGGTTTGAACTCCCGAACAAACACCTGTGTTTGCAGTCAGCTGCTTCATTGCTATGTTGAGGCAAACCCAAAGCATTACACAGACTTAAAATGGCAATCCTGACGACGTACAGGGATCGTTTTCATGCACATGCGAAAACGATCTAGTGACGTTTTAGCAAATAAGTATGCCCATTTTCGATTTTTCAGCAGTGCATTCTAAGAACTGAGAGGCGCGGTTTTAATTCACATCGCCCGATTAGGTTTATGTCCTCATGTTAAAGACATTCTCCGTCACCGCTTTTAATTTTCCTGAAAAGCAGACAAAGTATCGGTGAGTCGGTTGGTCATTGCGGCCCTCATATGGAGCAGAAGAAATAGGGCAGTGCAGAGCTTTAGCCTGATAGAATTAAAGAAAAAAAATCAGCCCTAATTGCACATGCAGCTCACTCCCAACCCCCCCCCCCCCCCCCCCCCCCCCCCCCCTCCCACCCCCCCCCCCCCCCCACACACACACACACCCTCGGCATAGTATGGCCTGTAAAACCCTTTACTCGACACTGGGGCGAGTAGCCAATCAATGGCTTCCTCATTTCTTCGACGGTGCAGCTATTGACAAAAAAAAAAAAAAACTGGACTGTCACAGGCTGTGACCGGGGCCATTAATTTTCTCCTCGTTAACACAAATAATCAGAATCGCTCTGACCACAGGGCATCTCTCGATGGCCTGCTGATCAGGTGCGATAGAATCATCCATTATAATTACATTAATCAAGGCGCTCATCGCTACAGTTCGGCACGGCTGCTTTGTTTCAGCTGACAATGAAACTGATTATGCTCCATTAGGAATGTAGTTTTAATACGTTTCCTTTGTGATTTTATCCTGTTCTCTGTAATTTCCCAGATAGCAAAATTCTTCTGGTCCGTATCACACCTGACACATTCGGCCCACATATCCGGCCCACATACCACATGGAATGATGGCACTTGGGCGCTCCGCTCCCGTTTGCCAGAACTTGGCCACAACCAGCCCATCACGATGCCAGATGTCAGCCAAGAACATATGATGCAGCAAATGTGGACCAGTTTTGGTTCACTTTCAGACTGACAATTGTCACTCTGCCAAATATTTGCCAATTGTGGGCCATATTTGTTTTGTGATATGCAGGCCAAATTCAGAATTTACCACATGGGCCACTTTAGGCTCACATTTATTTGGTTCGGGCCAGAAGAATGCCAGAAGTGTCGGATTATTGCTTGATGTGGCCCACATCTGTATGCTATCTGGGTCCTGATCAAACTCTGTGCTCGTGCCTCAGCACTGAGCATGCTCAGTAGCGTCTCTGGTGAGATGAGAATCAGAGTTCTGTCAGTGACAGATAAGGTAGCCACTGTAAAGCTGCTTTCACACCGGACGCAAAACAAATTTTTTCGCACGACAGATTACATTCAAAGTCAATGCAAAGCCGCGAATACAAGCGTTGCATTGACTTTGAATGTAATCTGTCCTGCGAAAAATTTGTTTCGCGTCTGGTGTGCAAGCTTCTTAAGCCCGAAAAATAAGGTCAAGGGTCAAATTCATGGGTCAAAATGTTTGGGATATTATTAAGATATCCATCTCTGTAATGGGCCAAGTTGGCAGTTGTGGGACAAGGAGAACCTCTACAGTTCATGTCCGAATGATTGCTATGGCACTGAAGATGAAAACCCCATCTTGTGCCTGACCCACAGATCAGAAACTCCCTCGGTTAGACTAGTATGGGTCTGACAGTTCTCTCCATCTGCAGAAAATGTCAGGGAAAGCAACACAGGTGACACTGCGAGATGAAATTAACCAACGAGCTTCTGAAACAGAATGGATAATTCTTTATTGTTTAGCGACACTTTCAGCACTTTGTTCAGCTGTATCATGTCAAACAGCCTGACATGCATGTCTCTGGACTGTGGGAGGAAGTCAGATCACACAGAGGAACACGGGGAGAACATGCGCCCTGCGCACAGAACGGCCCCGGGCCGCATTCAAACCCACAATGCAGTGGTGTGTGTGTGTGTGTGTGTGTGTAAGTGTGCATTTATGAAGAGCTCGCTTTCAAAACGCAAGAAGTGGCTAAATTAAAAAAAAAATTGAGATAACACCAAAGTGGGATAGCCCTGTGCTTCTTACAAATGGTGCAAAAACCCGTTTTTAGAAATTGATGCTATAAGGTTTATTTTTTCTTGGTCAAAGTTTGTGTTTTTCTGTAAAATGCAATGGGCACCAACATGGAAGTAGCTGATTTACTCAATAAGAGTGAGGCGGATGTGCTGCGTTTTGGAAACGAACTCTTGATATATATATATATATATATCTCGTCGGCCTGCTGATAAAACCTTGTATCTGCAATTTGGTAAACTTCATTGGAGAGCATAAAAAATGTTTAATTTTGTATGTAAGAATGCAGTTGAGCTGTGTTCGGGTAGGGTGACTATTTTTCTTCCAAGAATGTATCCATGAATTGAATGTATCAATAAATTTTGTATTTTGCAATGTTGAGGACATACAAGTTTTTGTTTCGTATCAAATTGCAGATACGAGGTTTTATTAGCAGGCCGACTAATATATATATATAAATTTATTTATTTATTTATTTATTTATTTTTTTCTCTGACAGAACTTATCCGGCTTGTAGGGAACCAGTATCATATCAACCAGAGTTAGCATAGTTGGCCACCTGTGCTGCTACAAGTAAAGGCAGTAATTAGTTTAATGACATCTGTACATCTGTTCTGCCGAAAACTAACAGTATGGAGATCTTAGGGCTGAGAGCATTTTACATGAGGGCAAAACCTGAAGAAAAAAATAATAATTTCTTTATAGGTTTGTTATGTTTCTTCTTAATTTTATTTACTAAGCAATTGTAACCTTCATAACATCCTGTCTGTCAGTCAAAGTCCCATCAAAGCGTTTATCTCGTTCTCCATCTCAATCCAGCGGACCAGAGAACGTGCATCTGTCTGCATGTACTGAGTATACAGTCATACTAATTACATCCTGTTGTATTATACCCTCTGAAAACGTGCTTGTGTTGTTTTTCTCGACATAAAATGCAAGAGGCGCATTATAATGTTGTTTATTTTGTGCGCTGGGATGCAGCGCAAGATTTAATGTTACTGAAAGCCTTTACTTCACCTGAAATCCCGGGATAATATGCGCAAACAGAGCTTAGTGTGAAATATGGCGTTCCCGGCTGACGAATGGGCCTGCCGTTGTAGGCTGCAGCTTTATGGAAATATGTGCTGGGCTTTGAGTTACGAGCCGGATTTAAATTTGTCGACTTTGGCACTGTGGGTCTGTCTGCCCTCCTAAAATACTCTCTGAGCGTCCCTTCAGGTCCGTAAATTTCCGCCCGTGATGTAAAATGGTGGACGGGCGACATCAGACCGCAGGGGGGAAAAATAAAGAACACTTTGAATGGCGGGATGTCCTCAGCACAGGAAGTACGATCCTGGTCACTGATCTGGTATCATCGAAGGGCTGGTTTTCCTCTCTCATTTACCTGGGACACAGGTGTGAAGGCGGGTGGGCCGATCTGTGGGACCGCTGTCTTGTTGATAACATGGTCGTTGAGATCGGCATCCCAGGGGTCAGAGAGTAAAACGCAGGACATGTTCTTCTGCCCCCTCAAGCAACCAGCTGATTTTCTCGACGACTCAAACTTCTGCTCCGAAGGGCTGTATTATTTAGCAAATACAGGCAGCTGGAACAGGATACTGGGTAGGAATTGAACTTTTTGTACCTGGACCGTCCACCTCTGCTCGGTAGAACATAAAACCAGGGCTGGATTTACATTGTATGAGAGCCAGATTCGACGATCCCTGCTCGACAGCTGTGTCCATGCTACATTAGCATTAGCTTGGCGCTAACCTTATGAGCCTGAGAATGCCATTTAAACAATATCGAAGTCCAATATTCACCTTGAACCTCGTCAGGTACTATACCTGAGTTATTTTATGTATTTATTTTTTTATTGTGGTTTTTCTTGATGGTGAGGAGATGTGACGTCATAAAAATATGACTGGTCTTGAAATGATTGGCCGGTTCTGGTTTTGGAAGAACATTCTTCCAAAAGAAGGATTCTGATTGGATCTGTAGAGAATGAGGGAGGGGAAACCTGTCTTACCTGTGACTGCTCAGTGTACAGGTGAGCATAAAGCCTGACAGGGTTTTTGGACATTTGCACCATTGCCCTCTGACTGCCACTTCAGGTTAAAGCCAAAACAGCTGCCGTCTAATGATTCTGCTGCATAATTTCATTATATATTCATCAGGGCTGTACTATCCACAACCTGGCACTTTTCAGTAATATCCATGTTAATTAATTTAGCCCCAGTGCAGGATTTTAGAATTTATTCTGCAAAAGAAAACCTTAGTGTTTCTCAGCTGCTGTCTATCAGCCTGACAGCGCAGAGATAAAATTAAAAACTGGGAAAAGAGGAGACTGCTTTGAAAGAAGAACATGGATTTAAGGGCGTCGAGGGCGATGAAGTCTTCTCTGCTTGAATTGTTGTCCCAGTTTTTTTTTTTCTGTGGTGATAAAGTGACTGGAGGCTGCTGCTAAAAATCAAATTCTTATAACACTTTGTCTCTCACACTGCAGAACAGCCAATCGCCATCAGCAGTGCTCGTCTACTAAGCTGAGGCTGTCCAATCAGATGAGAGCTTGTAGGCTAGTGCTCCCCACGGTGTAATGTTAATACATTGATAAGAGAAAAATGCTGCAAACAATTCTGTTAATAATAATAACAATAATAATAATAATAATAATAGTAATAAATGATACTCATGCTTAACAGTGACTTAGTTGCTTGTACTTTATCTCCTCTGTTGAAGAACCTATGCAACCCTTTCTCAACATATAAATCAAATAACATCAACAAAATGCATTAGTCATCAAATCAGAGTGGTTCGCAGTGACAGAAGAGCAGTGCACATTGAGACAGGCTTAAGCAGTACACTGAGCCCAGGCCCTGGCTTCACGCCCAGCTCACTGCTTAATCCAGCTGTGGTTTGCCCTCACACAGGCACCGGCAGGGGAGGGACTCCTCGTCAGCTGATCGGTTTGTGGTACATGAAAGTTCCCCATTGGCCAGTGGGGGGCAGCATGGTGAGATTCTGCAGTGTGACCAAGACAGTCAGTGTCACCAGAGGGACTCCTTAAATTAAGCAGCCAATAGTGCGCTACCATAATGCTTTGATTTACGGTCTGATTAATTGTGCATGCTCATACACACACAGGCACACACACACACATCCATCTGAGTGACGACATTACATTGACTTCCATTCATTCTTCCTGTGTCTCTACAGCCTTTCCCTATTCTTAACAATAAGCAATGTATGGCTAACCCAAACCCTTACCCTAACCTTAAAGGAGGAGCACCTCGGCAAAGTATATTTCAGCAGAAAGTAGAATACTTTAAATGCCTAAAATGCATGGTTTTATAAATTTTGATCTGGTAATAATCCAGTGCGACACACTTTTAAAGCAATAAGTCTTCAAATTGGCTTCTAAACCAGGGGACAGACATTTTTACTTGGGGAAATTTCTGATTTTGAATTTGATCTTTGGAAACCTCACCTTAAAAAACGCAAAAAAACCTTAATCTCTCGCAGCTTACATCTCCCAATTAGCCAGAGTTGTTCAGACTAATTGATAAAAACCGACGACAGTTTAATTTGCTTTTGATAGCATGGTGATGCAGTGCACCACAAAATTATGAGGCATCTTCTGCACATAAATGACGAAGTAACATATCAATACGTCTTCATGATTTCAGTGCTCGAGGAGCACAGATTTGCGGAAATTAGTTTGCGATGCTGTGGGAATCCGTTCTTTATTTTGAATGTATTTTAAAGGGCGCTGTAAGGTTGCACAGCTGTGTGACAATCCCAAGGACGGCGAAAATAAATGCTGCAAAGTCAGAGAAAGTTTTGGATTTACAATGCCATATCAATTTTATAAGTGTAGGCAATGGAAATTCACCTTTCATTACCATTTCTGATTATAGGTCTTGGTCTTGGTTTGGTCTTGGTTGGTTAGTCAATAAATAGTTTGATTGTTAATCAGGCCAGCTTAAATAAAAACAGCTTGCGGGCAGCCAAGCTGTACAGGGTGAGCTGACTGAAGGCCCTTTGAACTACTCCATGGCCCGTATCAAAGGAAAGAGAACAACTGACGTCACATAAGAGAATAACTGATGCACAAGCACCGCTGCGCTGGCGTTTGATTGGATAATCCGTTCGAATTCATACTCACCCACGATTTAGGGCACTGCAAAGTGAATGTTCTACATTTAAAACAATATAGAGAGTGAGTGAGTGAGTGGGCTAGTGTGCATTCTGAACACAGCCTTAGATTCCCCAAGTAAAAATGTCTGCCCCCTGGTATTGACGCTGATTTGAGGACTTTCCGGGTTGAAAATGCGTTGCACTGGATCATTGCCAAATTAGAATTGATAAAACTATGCGCTTTAGACACTTCAAGAATTCTACTTTCTGCTGAAATATTCTTTGCTGAGGTGCTGTCTCCTCCTTTATGCCTGTCCCTAACTCTAACCGCACCCCTAACCTTAACTAATAAGTCACAATTTGCCTTTGTAGTTATGACGACTGGCCAAAATGTCGTCACTTCCCAAAAAGGACTTCACTTTGTTGGTTAAAAACTCATTCCAGTCGTCGGTGCATAGCAAGTACAAGAACATACACACACTCTCACACCACGCAGCTAAAAGCCTTCACTCCAAGGTCCGTCTTGCGCGGTCTCAGGCACGGCGCAGGTGAGGGGTGCGTTTATTGGTGCGCCATTAATCCTGCGGCCGAGTGATTTATTTCCACTCTCTCATTGTGTTGCCTTTAGTTCAGCCCACAACCCAAACGTGTCACTTGAAATGTCAGCTTTTCCATAGAAAGGGCGAGACGTGCTCGGGCCGGTACTGCCCGGCTGTAGAAATATGGCTTTCGCCCAGCCCAGCCTGGGACAGCCGTATGATAAGGAGAGGAGTTTTGCATAAGCCCATTTAAAGGTCTGCTGAGCAGTGAAAAAAATTTTATATATTGGCATGGGTGACTCATCCGTATTCATTAAGATTACATGGCAGTGGACTCCATTGTACTTCGAAGCGAGCTTTAAATAATTAAAGATATGCGCGATGACTGACTCATAAATATGGCCCGTTTTCAATTTGAGGAGGAAGGTTCGAGTATAGGATGGGCGAATCGATCCCAGAGTCACTGCGGGATTGATTAAACGTCCTGCAGACGTGCGTCTCGTCCTCCCGAGATTGATCAGGCCTTTTCTCGTCTGAGGTTTTGCACTCTCTGTTTGGGCCTTTTTTTATCAGCGCTATAAGGGTTTGTGTTAAGAGGGATGAGAAATACTCTGAGTGTTTTTTTAAAGTTTTGACAGATGCACTGAAGCCTAACGGCGCTGTCTGGTGCTCGTACTGTTCACATCCCAGCGATGCTCAACATCAGGGATCGTCAAATCACAGTCCAGTCCACTTCGGCTGAGGATTGCTGATTTCCCGCCCTCTCTGCTCCTGGGAGTTACGTGTGATGCCAGTCTGACCAATCAGAAACACTTATTGCTCTGGTACCTGGTGATTTATGTGGGAGGAGAGAAGATCAGGACTGGGTTTGGACTAGAGGCCTAGATTTGGTGACACCTGTCTTACATCAATTCGCTGTCTGCCTATGGCCCTTCAAGGCTTGGGTGTGTATGAATGTGTGTGTATTGGCCATGTTATGTGGACTGTAAGCACACTGGACAATGGTATGTCAAGCCTAAAATGTTGACACCTTATAGTAGGTTATGTATGAGTCAGCATGTGCGTAGAAGAGCACTTGTGATCATAAGACTGCGCGTCTGCATGTGTTTCGCGCTCATGTGTTTTCCAGTGTACATGTTTATGTGTGTGTGTGTGTGTGTGTGTTCATGTGTTTGTCTGCATATGTATGGATGTTGTGTGGCCTTTTGCGTATTGTGTATGTGTTCATTTTAGTCTAGATGTGTGTGTGCGTGTGTGTGTGAATATGCGCAGGTATAAGTGTGTGTGTGTGTGAGTATGCGCAGGTATAAGTGTGTGTGTGTGTGAGTATGCGCAGGTATAAGTGCGTGTGTGTGTGTGTGTGTGTGTGTATGCGCAGGTATAAGTGTGTGTGTGTGTGTGTGTGTGTGTGTGAGTATGCGCAGGTATAAGTGTGTGTGTGTGTGTGTGTGTGAGTATGCGCAGGTATAAGTGTGTGTGTGTGTGTGTGTGTGAGTATGCGCAGGTATAAGTGTGTGTGTGTGTGTGTGAGGATGCGCGGGTATAAGTGTGTGTGTGTGTGTGTGTGTGTGTGTGTGAGTATGCGCAGGTATAAGTGTGTGTGTGTGTGTGGGTGTGTGTGAGTATGCGCAGGTATAAGTGTGTGTGTGTGGGAGTATGCGCAGGCATAAGTGTGTGTGTGTGTGTGGGTGTGTGTGAGTATGCGCAGGTATAAGTGTGTGTGTGTGTGTGTATGCGCAGGTATAAGTGTGTGTGTGTGTGTGTGTTTGATCTGGGCCCGTTCTCCATTAGTGGAGACCTCTCTTCTGCTTTTCTTCCCTCACAAGGCCTATTTTAGACCAGAGAGGGAGATCACTCTAATTTCCAGGCGCTCTCTCAAACACACACACACACATGTACACACACGCATACACACACCGTCTGCAGCACAAATCACGCTGCACAGAAATAGCCCGTCGGTCTCTGTGGGATCTGAGTGCTGTTTACCAAACTGCAGCCCAAAGTTTCCCCACAGATCTCATCCCCAGCCCCAATTAAACCTCCGCCGTGGGAAGGGAACCTGTAAACTTTTAATTGAATTCTGCGAGTGAATGATGGCTTCACACATTCTATTGATCTATTGCCCCGCCTGTTGTGAGTTGCCCCAGCAACCCCCCCACGCCCTGAAATCATGACTGTGGAGTGGTTTACTACTTAGCAAGTGTTAACATTAGCCTGTTTCTCTGTCCGTGAGCCGGCTCCACAAACCCTTAACCCGCAATCAGCAATTTCATAAGTTACTGCCACAGGTTAAAAGAGAACCACCACCGTGACATCGAAGATCCAGGCTTTAGACTCACCAAACCTCACTGAGCTTCTAATCTCACCTCGTAGTACTTCCTGGACTTCTTTGGAACTGACAACAATTTCACAAGTCTTCATTCTGTGCTATAAGCACTGATCTATGGATTTATCAGATAATATTTAAAACGAGGGATATATTGATATCTCTGGTTCTGCAGTACCAGTGACAATATTACTGGTCATTTGTCACGCAGAAATATCTTGCACAATGAATTTCATTTTAATATTAAAGCTTTCAGTACTGAATACAGTAAGACGAATCAGAGTTACTCGTTGATATATCATTTTTGTGACTTAAAATATCATTTTATAAATATTAATTTTCTTACTAGACCTGTCAGGAGTCAATACAATACTGGTGGGACAAATATATCCTGCTGAAAAATACTGGTGGGACGTAGGTGTCCCATTAGTACTTGAAGGGTTAAACTCCCTTCCTGATACAGTGTATGGGGCATGCATCACATTTCCTCCAGTAACTCCAGTGAGTGCATTTTACCTTGAGTTTATACGGACAGAGCCCTTCAGTAGTACCTTAGTGTGTATTTTTTCCTTGGGGTTAATAATGACAGAGCTTGTCAGAAGTTTCATAGAGTGTATTTTTCAGTGGCGTTTATTATGTTTGAACCCTTTAGTAGTACCAAAGAGTGCATTTTTCCCGGGATTAATGATGACAGAGCCCTTCAGTAGTACCAAAGAGTTTATTTTCCTTGGGGTTAATAATGAAAGAGCCCTTCAGTAGTACCAAAAAGTTCATTTTTCCTTGGGGATAATAATGTCACAGCCATTCAGTCGTACCATACAGTGTATTTTTTCCTTGGGGTTTATAATGATAGGGGCCTTCAGTAGTACCATGGAGTTTATTTTTCCAGCTTGAATGAATGGCGCTGGTGTTGAAAGAGGGAGAGAGTTGAGAGCAGATACAGAGAGATGCCCGTCTGAGTTGAATGAATGCTCTGTTCTGAAGAGAATCCTTCAGAATCCTCTTTCAGGATTGTATGCTTGCGCGCGCGCGCGTGTGTGTGTGTTTGCGTGCGTGCGTGCATCAGTGGATTGTGCTCGTGAAGCCTCAGCAATCATCTGAAGGAGGGAGAGAAGTTTCTGAATGGTGCTGCATCGATGTGCTGACAATAGAATAAAACTGGACTGGCTGGGATGAACAGAGCATTTGGCCTTTGACAGAAAAGAGTGTTTTGTGTGAAGTGTGCGCGAGGACACGTGCGAACATGGGGCATTGGGTACAGGCATAAGGGGCATACAGGGGGGGTGGTTATGTTGGTGCTCCCCTCAGGGGCGTGAGAGAGAGGTTCCCCCGACCTCAGGCTCCCCTGTTTTCCACAGAAAAGGAGAGCTTGTACTAGCACCTCCACCCCCACCCCCACCAGCCAGAGTCCGCCAAACCCCCATCCCCCCACTGCCTTATCTGGCTGCACATCACAAACCTTCCCCTGTTAGGCAGCGGAAAACTCTAGTTCCCCCTCACTCTTTAAACCTCCGCCATCTTGGTTTTGCTGCCAGCTTCTCTGAGCCCTCAGTGCATCAGTGCTGCCCTCACAAGGATGACGCGGGCATCGCTAAGCTGGACCTGGGAGCAGGGCAATAAAAATGACTGCAGGCACCAAGAAACAAAAAGCTTCTGAACAGTAATGGGGGCCGGCGCATGCCTTTCAATTTAAAATGGCAGAATTTTGTCACCCTTATGTACAGCGGTTTCCGAACCGGATGCGACAGGTGACGTGACACAGCAACACTGTGTGGACATGGAGTTATTTTAGTTATTTACGGGTGAAGAACAGAATGTTATCATCTTTCTCTTGTTCGTGCTGGGAATTAGTGAATTATGTGAATTATGTAGGATTCCTTCGACCAAGTGTTGTGAGTAGAACTCAGGGTCACAAATGGAAGTTGGCCAAAGGTAAATCTAGCACTGATATTCGGAAATATTTCTTCACCCAAAGCGTAATTTCATTGTGGAATAGCTTGCCTGACCATATTGTTGAGTCGGAGACCTTGGGAGTTTTCAAGAGCAGGCTTGACTTAAAGCTAGATACCATTGAGTCATTCAGTATCTGAAGTGATATATTCACAATAGTATAAAGAAACTGGTGAGCGTAGTTGGGCTGAACGGCCTGTTCTTGCCATTCATGTTATGTTATGTCATGTTATGTTATGTTAACATCATCCGTCTCTCGTGTCCTCTCTCTTGAATTTCAAAAGAGTCTTCAGTTCTTCAGCTTTTCATGTTCAAACAAAATTACACACACACACACAAACACGCACACACACAAACCACCACACACACACACACACGGACACGGACACACACAAACCACCACACACACACACACACGGACACGGACACACACTCAGACACACGGACACACACACACACAAACCACCACTCGCACTCACACGGACACACACACACACAAACACACACACACACATGCAGGCACACACACACTCATAGGGTGTCATTGACCAATCTGAGGCTGACTCAAATGATGAAGACATCTTGGTCCGCAGTGAAAGCCTTTATAAGCTCAGGAGTGTTAGCTTTAGGCTAACCCAGAAGGCAGCTCCCTCACCCTGCACTTCTCGGAGAAGACTGGACTCCCTGGTGCTGTATGATAAAAATAAAACCTGCTGCATGTGACAGAATTTGTGGCGGCAGTGTGGATATGAGGATTCTGTTCAAACCTATTGAAAAAGGAGGCTTTTGAAATGTAAAGCCAGAAATACCAACATACCAACAGTTCAGATTTTTTCTCGGGCTTTAATGGCCTGCCATACCTACTGAAATAAGACATTGAACTGCATGGGGTGATATTAACTCTGTATCTGACCCTTCCTAGTTTCTTAGGAATAGTGGGCAGCTGCGCTGCGGCAGTGCTAAACTCCAGTACTAAAGTAGAGCCTTGTGTACAGACACCAGCAGTGTTCCCAACCTGCATGTATCTCACGCGGGAGGAACCCCATGCAAACGCTGGCAGAACACTCGAGCTGCGCACACAGATGTCCAGGCCACGTGGGACCCCCTGATTTGGAGGCTTTGGCGCTGAGCACAAAGCTAACTGCTGCGCCGAAGCTGAGTTGGGTGAAATCAAGAAGGAAAGAATGAGATTTTAAAAAGCCCTCAGTACTCCATTTGCGTAAGTCTGCACACCCCTCCGCGATTACTCAGCGGAAGAGGCTTTCAAATATATACAGTTGCAAGTTTCTCTGTTTGAATTTTGGTTAGCCTTGCATGTGATCTCCAGTGTGCAGATTTCAATGGGATTCTGATCAGGGCTTCGACTCGGCCTTTCCCTCAACGTCCGTTACCGAAGCCGCCCACTGGTCGACTTGCAGGTGACCTTTGGGTCGTTGTCAAGTGGAAAGGTCAGATTCCTGTTCATCTTCAGCTTTCTGATGGGGGTGAGCTTGTGCTCCGCCAAGTCGGGGGTGAAGGCTCTGGTTTTGTCTGTAGCACAGTGGCTTGTGTGGCTGGTGATGTGAAGGGCCTGCATCAAAGAGTGGGAGTCTCCTGGATCAAACAGGCTTTCATGTTTTTCCCCGCTGTGCGCAGTTAAAATGCCTCTCATGGGCACTTGAAGACCGCAGCGCTTCGGTACGATCGCAACCTCACCGGCATAAAATCAAAAGCGCTTTTGTCAGAACACTTTAGCGATTATGAGTCGGGAAGTGCCCTCGTATTCGTCATGTGGCCCCCTGGAACCACAGCACAGGTGGCCATTGGGTGAGTGGAGCCAGTTCCTTTGTGATGTCATAGAGGGCAGAGCCATTTTCTGTCCTTTGATCTTTTGAAACCGCTTATGATGAAACAGGATATGCTGTTTGAGGGAATAAAGTACTGTAGCCAAGCTTAATGAGTGCCATGATGCTGCGATTCGCTTCTGTACGTCTCCCTCGAACATCCTGCCCTCTTATTTTATAACGGCGATGACGGACAGGCCTAATTTGGCCACTATTAATCTCAACAGAAACAGGCTTCTTGTGAAAAGAAAAATGTTTTATGGAAATTAAAAATGTATTTCTAATTCAGACGTACAAGGTGCTTAGCAACTGCGTTAAATCTGCCTAATTAACAGTCAGGAATGGTTTTATCACTTTTGGGCCTGCGTGGTTAAATTTTGAATGTGTCATGTGTGTTTTGTTGTATAGTGAAGCATCACCTATATGGGCTGACAGAGAATTGCAGCTCTAAATAGCACCCTCACGGTTTCATGACATTGATGAGAAGGTACTCTAGCTGATGAGTCAAGCAGCACTGTGGGCGCAGTTTGATGACATCAGCAGAGATCTCACAGATATATTGCACCTTTGGCAGCACTGTGGGCACAGTTTGATGACATCAGCAGCGACCTCACTGATGAATTGTCCACTGGGCGAGGAGCACGGAGGGTAAAAAAAAAAACATGAACTGGAACCACAGTGAGGATATTGGCCACAGGCCTTCGTGTAGGAGGTGATTGATGACATCAGCACGGACCTCACAAATTAATTTGCCCTAAGGGAAGCAATGTGGGCGCAGTTTGATGACATCAGCAGGGACCTTAGCGATGAGTCAGTCTTATGAGGGGATGAGACCTCAAATTCTCCTGCTTTGCGGGTTTTCTGAGGTCTCTCAGCTGCAGGGAGAGTTTGTGTGTTTATTTCGCATGCAGCTGTGTGTGCGCAGCCCTGGGTGAGTTTACCTGACGGGACGCCGCCCGCGGCTGCAGGCTGATGCTCCATCCACACGGCTCCAGGGAGCCTCTCTCACGCACGGAGTGTTTGATACACAGCCTCCCCGCGCTCCGGAGGGAGTGTGTTCCCCTTCGCTTCGCCTGATTCCTCGGCCCAGATAACAAGGAGAATTTCTGCTCTCGCTATCTGCGCACACATCAGTGGCCTCACTTGTACTTACATTTTATCGCTGTGTAGTTTTTGCTCGGGCCAGTGATAATGAACGTGAATAAACGGAGTGTGCTGAAAGGCTTGTGTGCTACACTCTGGGTTAAATTGCGATTACACTTTGCGTGGTCCAAGCAAGCATTCGTCACACATTTATCAGGTGTAAATGATGTCTGTGATGACAGGTTTATCAGCTCTGAATGATGTCCATGATGTTATCACAAGCATTAATAAACAAGACACTGGCTTATGGAAACTGATACGACGCTATGTCGCGCAGAATGAGAAGTGCTGGGATGCAGGACGCTATCGGTCGTCGCTTTAGCCGATAATATTTACATATTTAGTGTGCCCTTTTGATGACCTGCGAATGCCACACACACAGTACTGTAATACTGATTGCCTGTGCACTATGAGCCCCACCCCTTCCCAGATGGCTAACCCAAATGGATAAGACTGATCATATGATGGTGTTTCGGACAGGTACAAGGGAGGCCAGCGAAGGTAAATTGTCTGAAAGCTCTGGTCAGTTTTGAATTGGGTCATGCATGCACAGAAATTTTATACAGTCTGTCGAAGTGCCATTGAGGAAAAAAAAACTGAAAAAGCTTTGAATAATACTTGGGAGACACGGTGGCGCAGTGGTTAGCACTGCCATCTCACAGCAAGAAGAATGTGGGTTTGAATCCGGCTCCGGGCTGTTCTGTGTAGAGTTGGCATTTTCTCTCCGTGTTCCTCCAGGTGCTCCGGTTTCCTCCCACAGTCCAGAGACATGCACGTCAGGCTAATTGGAGATTAAATTGGCCATAGGTCTGAGTGTGTGAGTGAATGGTGTGTGTGCCCTGTGATGGATTGGTGAGCTGTCCAGGGTGGGTCGTGAGGAAGAAGTGGGTATAGGGATATTGCACACCTGTGGGCTCTGTGGTTTGACGTCTTACTCTGTGGTTTGGTGCTTCATGAGCTCATGAGGGCGGGGTTACTCCGGTCAGCCTGCTGTCTGGCCACAGCTGCCGCAGAAAAGGCCTGTACACTGCTGAGGCAGGTGCAGTTTGGGTATTTTAATAGTGTGTGGGAAATGTGGATCCCCTGCCTGTGTGTGTTTGTGTGTGTGTGTGCGTGCGCATTTTTATGTGTGCCCGTGCGCATTTTTATGCGTGTGTGTGTGTGTGTAAGTGTGTAAGTGTAAGTGTGTGCGTGTGTGTGTGTGTGTTATATAGCAATACAAAATAATAATGATGTAGTAATATAAAATAAGGACTCTGGGCTCCAACTAAATTCAGTGGCTGCCTACACGCTATTAATAACTTGATTTGTACAAATATTCCCTGCAAATAGTTATTTTTCAAATGAAAAGTTATTCAGTAATTGTTTATCATCATAAGCCCCGGCTTCAGTGGAGTGAAGCGACTTCAGCGCATTCTGAATCACGAGGGGACTGACCCTCTGCGACTCCTGTGTATATAAGAAATTAAACCAGAATAATTGGGCAAAATAAACTCAACACAAGTGAGTGAGCAAACAAGTCAGGATAGTATTCAGGTAAGAAAATTAATATACAAATGAAAAGATAAACAGATACAAACAAACAAATGAACAAATAATTAATTTATTAAAATTCTGCTGAATGAAATTAAATGAGTTTTTAATAATTTAAAAAACCTAAATGAAACTAACAGAAAAACCCTCACCGCTGTAGCTATAGACGCCAGGTCTGTATGTGCGCTCTCACAAAGACTGAAGATGTTGTAGCTTTGCAAAGACATCTTGTTCTAAACACGACTGGCTTCTCCCAGCCACCAATCACAGAATGGCATTAATTATTAAAATTAACGGACTTTGATGGGCTTGAATCTGCCAGCACCGGGCTCAGACTATACAGCAGTTATACTGTGACATTGTGACCTCCTCTGGTACAGTCAGGCACATTTTTGTACTCGGTTGCCCTGGTTACAACCCAGTTCCTGGAGATTTGTCATCCTGCAGGTTTTAACCTGAGAAAGCACAGCTCATTCAGCAGTTAGGACAGGGATGGCCAACCATGGTCCTGGAGGTTAACTGTCCTGTAGGTTTTAACTGCTGAAGACTTTCTTAAACTGCCTATGAGCAGAGTATGGGGCGCAGAATGAGGGTTTAAGTGAAAACCTTTCTGACAGCGCATCTCCAGGAACAGGGCTGGTCAGCGCAGATCTGTCCCTGGATTTGCCATGCTCCTGTGGAAGGCTTTAGCGCGGCAAAAAAAAAAATAAATAAATTTAAATCGAATAATCAGGTGACGTGAGTGAAACAGGCGCATTTTCACATGCAAATTTATACTCTGTGCTCTGCTTCTAGTGTAATTATGAAAAGTAGAAACTCTTATTACTCAATTTCATTTCAAGAAAAAACATAGAAAACCTTTTTTTCCCCACAGTAGTGTATTTCATCGTGATGTTCCATTATGCTCTAAGACTGACTCTTTATCCCGCTAATTAACTTTAAACATATTGCTTACATTTTGTTAAAGTGGCTTCTTGGCACTGATACCACCATTAAATCAGAGCCATGTCAGCCAATGGAATATCTCACTCACAGCGTCCTCGCTTCGCATGGTGCGCTTGTACTGCTTCTTTTTGCATGTGTAGTTTTCCTTTTTATATTTTGAACCTCATAAAACCAACGGTGCACCTGCTATTTACACCTGAGGAATTTCAAGCCTGTTTTAAGTTCTTGTGGAGATCCCAAGGTTTGAATGATCCCAAATATGTCCTGCTGAATTACAGGGAAATATATGTAAGATGATGAACTAGGTTTAGGTATTTCAAATTTGATGTGATGCTGTGGCCATAAAAATATGGCGTCCTGTGTTTGAATATTTCTCTCAATAAGTGAGATGCAGCTTCAGTGAAGCTCTGCAACCTGCAGATACAGAATATGTGTGTGACATCGTGTTACAATATGGAAAATAATTCTTTTTTTTCTTACTTTGAACCCACTTAAAGGAAGACTTAAGTGAAAGTTATATTTTAAGGGGTTAAACTAGTTCAACGCCCATTCAGTTGCTGCTTTCTCGATTTCTCGAGGACCACTCAGCCAATCAAACTTGATAGTTTGTTTCCTTAAATCCTGAGCAATACAACCTGCGAGTTTGAAGTAGATTGGAAGACACATGCAAATGATACATGCGCACACACACACATATACACACACTCTCCATGCTTTATCGTATGACAATCACGTGTGGAAGTGCTGTAGCCCAGGCTGAGACAGAAATGGCAAGTAAACATCAAACACCAGAGATGGCTGACAGCAGGGAGTGTTTGTCAAAGATTCATTAGCTCACGAGTACAGCTGTTGCTGCGCTGCTTGATGCATAACCCTGTACGTCATTTAAATGGGTTCTGCACAGCGAAGTGTGGATGTTAATAGGTGAAAAGGGCTGCGGGCTCTGCCGTTCTCTGTCATTGATGGGCTGGGTGCTGTCGAACTGCGGCTAATTTTGAAGGAAACTCACGCTGTCTACTGATGCCAGGCTCAGTTATTGCGTTAAAATGAGGTTGTTTGCGTGAAAATGAGTCCTATTGTGTCAGTGAAAGAGGACAGAGTTCTCCGCTGTAAAATGGGCTTCATTATTGCAGTGCAAGTTGGGAATTGGAGTTCTGAGCTGTACGATGGTCGTCCCTGCATCAGTGCTTGTTGGGAAGTGGAGTTCCCCAATTGTACAGTGGGCCTCCGTGTTGTGGCGCATGCTGGGAAGTGACGTTTTCTGCTGTGCGGTTGACACACAAATTCCCCATTGCGCAGGTTGTTAATCTCCAGCGATGGGATTTTAATGAGCTCTGAATTACACTCTGGCCTGATGAATGTGAAAATGCTTTGTCTGGTCTCACCCAGGATCAAAAACAAATAGAAAAAAAGAACAATAATGTAATAAATTATTGCATTATGTGGTAGTGAATGTCCAATCACCTTTCCTGTGAAAGATTCCTGTGAAGTTTCATATCGTAGATCCTTGACTGAGATTGAACTGCATTTTTTGCTGAGCGAATTTTTAGGCTGATTCAGAGCGAGCCTTGCTTCTGTGAGGACGAGCTGGGACCTGTTCGTAAATGTATTCCTGTAATGAAATATACAACACAGGCCGGGGAGGGAGCCAGGCCTTCATATTTACGCCATTTTTTTTTTTTTTTACTGGATTTGGGGATGAATTTTCTGTCGGAGGGAACGAGAGTTGGCGGTGAGCGCAGCTAATGGATGTGTGCCGTGAAAAATTGATGAGAGCTCCTGAAACTAAAATTAGAGGAACTTAACGAGAGGAGAGAGCCCCTCTGTGAGAGACGCAATCAGAGCTGCTATAGCTGCACAGAGAGTCTGAGGTACCTCCGCCTGTATCACACACACACACACACACACACACACGTACTTAAAAATATAAAAAACACTGGCACATACAAACACACGCACACATACACACCCTCTCTCTCACACACACACACACACACACACACCCTCACACACACAGACACACACACACACACGTACATAAAAATATAAAAAACACTGGCACATACAAACACACACACACATACACACCCTCTCTCTCTCACACACACACGCACACACACACGCACCCTCACACACACACACACACACACACACACACACACACACACACACACACAGGACAGGCCCTGCATGGAGAGCTGGAGCTCTGCAGCAGCATCATTATTTTCGCAGGGATGACTCACAGGCTCCATGCTGTGAGAGACAATTGAAATACAGAAAGAGAATTTAGAGGCTCTTAACTGCACATGCCTGTGCATGTGTGTGTAGGTGTGTGTGTGTACGTGTGGGCTTGGTATACTTGTGAGAGCCAACGCTCGAAAAACACATGTTGTGAAAACATTTGGGACTGTGAGCACATTTGAGGCAGTCCCCACGGAGGGTTACAGGCCATCACAGCTGACTAGTTAAAGTTTGGGTTACGGTTAAGGTAAGGGTAAGTTTTAGGCATAATTTGGTTATCTTTCTGGTTTGGGAAAGGCTGTAAAGAATGAATGCTGATCAATGCAATATCCTAATAAGTATGGCTTTACAAATGTGTGTGTGTGTGTGTGTGTGTGTGAGAGAGAGAGAGAGAGAGAGAGAGAGAGAGAGAGAGAATGAGGGTATCCGTGTGCATGTGCATGTATGAGTGAGTGCATGTATGTACCTACGTATGAATGTGTGTGAGTGCACATGCATGGATGTGTGTGTTTGTGCAGTTTGAATGTCTCTCTCAGTACTGTACTGCCCTGAATATTGCAGGACTGGTCCACCACAGAGAATCACATGGATCATTTCCCCTCGGTAACAGACTCTCACCACTGACAGATAACACCATTGATTGCTAAAGTGAATTTTCTGAAAGGTTTCCCCGATGAGGGAAAATGCTCTGAAGATGCAGCACGATGAGCAGTATCATTACCAGATTTTTAACGGTACTCAGTGTCCCAATCATGACCTGCCCTCTCTGATCTGTGCTCATTCCTGTGATCCCTGTGATATTCTGCTTAGTTTTATTTGTAACTTCGTACCAGCCATAAGTTCTATCTTTAGCATTTCCAGTCTTGTATGGATTTTACAGAGATAATCTTTCCAGGCAAAATTTGTTCTCACAATTGACAATGGATTTATTCATAAAGATATTTTACACACCGTACAAGCATCCTGTTGATAATGAAGGCTGATAAAGGTATATGATAATAGAGTTCAATAATGAAGGCTGATAATGATGGTGTATAATGGTGGTCGATAATTAAGGCGGATAATGATGGTGTCTAATACTGGTCAATAATACTGGTCAATAATGAACGCTGATAATGATGGTCAGGTGTATAACAGAGTGAAAGCTAATAATGATGGTGTATAATGCTGGCTGATAATGAAGGCAGATAATGATGGTGTATGATGCTGGTCATTAATGAAGGCTGATAATGATAGTGTATAATGCTGGTTGATGATGAAGGCTGATAATGATGGTGTATGATGCTGGTCAATAATGCTGGTCAATAATGAACGCTGATAATGATGGTCAGGTGTATAACAGAGTGAAAGCTAATAATGATGGTGTATAATGCTGGCTGATAATGAAGGCAGATAATGATGGTGTATGATGCTGGTCATTAATGAAGGCTGATAATGATGGTGTATGATGCTGGCTGATGATGAAGGCTGATAATGATGGTGTATAATGCTGGCTGATAATGAAGGCAGATAATGATGGTGTATGATGCTGGTCATTAATGAAGGCTGATAATGATGGTGTATAATGCTAGTTGATAATGAAAGCTGATAATAATGGTGTATGATGCTGGCCGATGATGAAGGCTGATAATGATGGTGTATAATGCTGGTCATTAATGAAGGCTGATAATGATGGCGTATAATGCTGGCTGATAATGATGGTGTATAATGCTGGTCGATGATGAAGGCTGATAATGATGGTGTATAATGCTGGTCATTAATGAAGGCTGATAATGATGGTGTATAATGCTGGCTGATAATGATGGTGTATAATGCTGGCCGATGATGAAGGCTGATAATGATGGTGTATAATGCTGGTCATTAATGAAGGCTGATAATGATGGTGTATAATGCTGGCTGATAATGATGGTGTATAATGCTGGTTGATAATGAAGGCTGATAATGATGGCGCGTAATGCTGTTTGATAATAAAGGCTGATAATGATGTTTTATAAGGCTGTTTGGTAATGAAATCTGACAATGACAGAATGCAGTGCTTATTAATGATGTAGGGCGATAATAATGGCATATAGTGCTGATCGATAATGAAGGATCATAATGACAGTGGGCAATGCTTGTTATTGAAGCCTGAAATTGAAGGCCACACATACACACACACACACACACACACTCTATATCACTTCTCTACATTGGCCGGCTACATAGCCTCTAACCAGGAAGTGCGTCCACCCGCAGGGAAGACCGTTTCAATTCAATTACACCACCTCGCCCTGGGGTGTTATGTCATACAGGCTGAAACTTGTCGGACGACTCCATCTGCCCCACCAAATGCTCGCTTCTGGGGCTCGACTTCAACACATCAGTCCATTTCTAATTCATTTACTTTTTTCCTCCGGTAGTCGCAGCTGCGTATGGGCGCAAGTCCGTCATGCGAAAGACTCGACGCGCGCGCGCCGAACTGAATGAGCGCAGCGTCTCTCGGTATGAACCCTCGGGCAGGTGAGTTAACATCTCTACTGGCCAATTAATGTGCAGTTTTAAAGACTGGAATATCTAACGCAGGTCTTTATTTCGCTCGGTGCCGTTCTACATGTGACGGCTGTCTACCCTCGGGCATCGTTTAATAAGCCTGTCACGCTGCATATGCGTTTCCAGTCCGGAGTGCGGCAGCAGGAAAATTCGGAGGAGAAGTATTTACAGGAGTGCGTTGGGCTCTCCTCGGCAGCAGGTTATTCCAGCTCCGCGCACCGAGGTAAACGTGCATATTTATGAGCGTCGCGTGCGATGCGAGCGGTTATAAAAAGAGAAGAATTCCGGAATGACTCGGAAGCTCAGTCTTAAAAGACGCTCTCGGAAAGAAAAGGAAGAACGTCTGAAGCCATTTTTCACTAATAGGCGGTGGAGGCGCATTGATGCCGATGCACGGTTAAGGATCGACTCAGCCGAGCACAGTGAGAGAAGACGCCTGTCACGTACGCGCGCTCAAAGACGCCCCGTCGTATATCTGCAGGCAGGCGAGGCTGTCACACAAATGCGTGTGAAGGAAACTTTAGTTTGCGAGCGGGCGCGCCGGCTCTGCCTCAGCGGTGGGTGTGTTTGTAATGCCAATAAAAACTCGGTTTGAATTTGCATTTGAAACTGAGGGAAAAGTCGGAGTGTAGACTTGGAGGTGATGGATGGAGTCTGGCGGTGTTGACTTGTTCCCTCGTTCTCTCCCTCCACATAACCCCCCCCACATAATGAACTGGAAAAAGGTAACAAAACCATAACAGATTGAAATATAATAATAATAATTAATAATAATTAATAATTGCCATTAGCAAATAATTATTGCAACCAGCATCAAAAACCATGAAACATCTTTATGGCACTTTACCTCTCCTATCTCTCTCTGTCTCTCTTGCATTTTTATCCCTCCCTTTCTCCCTCTCTTACTGTCTCTCGCTCTTTTTTCTCTTCCTCCTGCATTTTGCGGAGCGCTTCACAAGTAGGCTCCGTCTCTGCCTCTCACAGGCTTTGTGGGGCTCGACAGGACTCCTGTTCAAACTCTGACACGAATTTCAAAGCAAGATGGCGCCCTGGATCTGTCACTCCTGAGTTCAAAACACTTTTCACCAAATGAGAGTCAGTGGGAGGTGTCAGAGTTGCTTAGTCCATATTTTTTCAGACTATAGGACCAGCACACCAACAATCGCACTCTTCTCTCAGTCGAAAGTAGACAAATACGCACTGATTGGCCAGCCTCGAAGAGGCCAGATCTGTACTGTTCTCCTATTGACCGGTCAGAAAGCAGATAGATCATCACTCTTCTGTCATTGGCCAGGTCGAGGGAAGCCAAATACATGCTCTTATTTCATTGAACAGTCTGAATGCAGCCATTCCTCACCCTTCTCCTATTAACCAGTTAAAAAGCAACCAAATCCACACTATTCTCTCATTGGTCGGTCTGAAAGCACCTAAATGCAAGCAGTTCTCTCATAGATCAATCTAAGTGCAGCCAATTTACACCTTTCTGTCATTGGCCGGTCTGAAAGCAGCCAAATCTACTATCTATTGCGATGTGAGTGGCCTCTGCAGGTTGGTTAAATCCATAAGCCCTTCCCTTGATAGCAGAATAATTGAAGGAGGCTACTTCATTAATAATGCAGGGACGATACCTGCTCGTACTGCCTAACACGAGCACTACAGCTCGGTGCGTATCTTATCTGAACTTGGGACGCCACTGACTGTGCGCTGCACAGCCTTCTCTAATTCACCACCTCCTCTGGCAAACGCCTCCACTGAGCCGATATAAAACGGATTGCACTGAACTTCGACTCGCAGTTAAATGCAAATTCCGTGTTTAGTGAGATAAAACATATTTTGCGCAAACATCGAGAGCGGAGTGCTCCCAGAGTCCGCGCAGCTTCAATACGCGTTCCTCGGGGACGCCGTATCTCGTAAGCGTGCATTAAAGATGATTTCTGATGGCCACTGTGATCGAGAGTCGCATTATTTCACTGTAGGAGTAACGCAGCCATTTGTTCAAATGCCTTGTAGTTTTTCACTCGCGATGAAAACTCCACACCTCGCTGAAAGCACTCGCGATTTATGAATCTGTCATGCTGTAACAGATGTTTATGCTTTTGAGGATATTCTGCTAAAAAACGCTTTGCGCACAAAGAGCGGATGCATCAGCAAAATAATCTTCGAAGCTCATAAGATAAGCCTTCAGTTCGTCTTCAGTTTTATCTGTTAGACGCCATCATCTTCAAAGATCACACGCGTCGGGGTCTAAATAGTACTACTGCAACTGGTTCCTGGGTAATCCAATCACCCTTACATCCATCCATTATTATGCCTGACACACCCTACTGTTACCAGTCCATCACTGGACACGCATATTCATACCTATCTTAGTCTCCAATTAGCCTGACATACATGTGTTACACAACCAGAGTACCTGGAGTAAACCTATGTGAACACAGAGAAAATATGCAAACTCCGCAAAGAGAGGGCCCAGGACGGATTCGAACCCACAACCTTCCTGCAGTGAGGATGCCTTCTGCACCCCCAATCAGCTTCAAATTATTGCACACATTGGCAGTGTATCACCGAGCACTCCATATTATATTATATTATATTTTTACCTTGACGGCTCAGTAGATAACACTATTACCCCACAGCCAGAAGGTTTTGGGTTCAAATTTGATCTTATGGCTTCAAGTTGTTCTTTTGTGGGCTTTCTGTGGGGTCTCTGGATTCTAAAGAATCGCATGTCAGGATAATTAGGGACTGTAAGTTGCTCATGTTGTGAGTGTGTGAGTGAATGGTGTGTGAATGGTGTGTGTGCCCTGTGATGGATTGGGGAGCTGTACAGGGTGGGTCCCTGTCTTTCGCCCAGAGTCAGCTGAGATAGGCTCCAGCTCCCCCGCGACCCCAGTGAGGAAAAGGCGATACAGAGAATGGATGGACAAATTTTTTTTTTTTTTTCTGATAGTATAAACGTAGCCCGTATGCTAGAGAGAACTAAACATGCTGAGCTGTCAGCGGAATTTAATTAGCAATGAATTAATTTACCCCGGCGAACAGACTCGGAGGTGAAGGGTCGGTCCCGAGGTGAACTGTAGCTGGCGTTCCCCAGGAGCCTTCGCCGTGTGGATCAGGGTCCTCTCGCTGACAGCTTTTCCCAGCGGAGTGGGCCGTGTACTCAGGGCTAATGCTCGGCATGATCGTACTGAAATGTTTTAATTTGCGAGGCCTGAATTAATTGTTGATAGACTAGCGGCGCGCAGTCCAATAATAGCACGCCGAAGACTGTCACTCGCACTGACGGTGCTCGGGGAGTCAGGTGAACTAATGAATGCACTATTTATAAACTGCAAACAAATGAGATGGAAGTACTGACATCAATACCCTGCTAGAATTGAAGAGCAAATAATTGGCAGGTAATTCTTATGGATCGGCCTGACACTCTTTCCATTGACGTGCTGTCACCGCTAAATTCCTGGTAACTGGGCATTCCTGCGATCAGGCATTCATTTCAAACCTCGGCCATTTGCTTTCTGTCGTCATGAAGTCGATTTTTGATTTGAAATATTCCACATTTTCAATGAAACTCATTCATTTCAGATGTGAAATCTTTTTGATAGAATCATCGCCGTTGAGTGCGACGTCCTCGGACGGAGTCAATTGTGTCCTGAGTGAGAAATCGTTGGTAACACCAGAAAGAGCACAGTCTGCTGCTGCAGGGGTATGTAATAGCAGCGTTAGCTTATGGTGGCGTTGGCTGGAGTTGCACGTGTGCCAACATTAGCATCACGTCGAGCCTCTATCAGTGTAATTACCTCTCATTATCCTCTTGGAGTGAGCCTGATTAATAGCTATATGAAGGCCTGATGGCATATTTGCACAGAGTACCGCGCCTCTCCTAACGGGGGCTAATTTGCCTCCGTGGCTGATGGGATGCAACAGAACAAGAGTTTGCTGCGTGTGGACCCCTGTGTCATACTGCCTGCTCAGTAATCCAGTCCAGGATTTCCTGCAAACCTCTTCTCATAATTGTTTAAATTGGTCCGTGACATCTTCAGCTGTCATTTTTATGAGCATTGCATTGCAATACATTTCAAGGTGGTTTAACGTATTGACTGAAGTTTGCCGACTGCTGTAAAAATGTGGGTTAACTCAACTAAATGTGAATTAATTCAATCTGAAGATAAGCTTTGTTTCAACTTGCAATTAGCTCAAGGCAATGGATATTTTTAAGTTAAATATTTGAGAATTTATGAACTGAGTAAACTATCTGAACAAGTGGAGTTTAAGAGAAGAAATGAGTTCACATAACTTCATGGGACTCTCATGTTTCACAGTGCAAAGGCACAGCAGTGTGCTAAAAGTTTGACTATAAGCAGTGTTGTTTATTGAATTGTAGGGAAATAAATGCTGAGGTACTGGTTAGAACAAAATCCAGGACATGGATTTACCCCCCCAGGATACATTTTTGCACCGCTGAGCCAGATGATCAATGGTCTGCCTCCCTTAGTGACTGATCACTCCTGACACAGCCATGGGAATTCAGCTATAAATCCTCCATGTCTTTCACTGTTTTATAATGCAGGTAGCTGCACACATCATGTTTGAGCTGCTTAGCCCTGTCTCTGCGAAGCAGGATTTCACTCTGGCCCTAATTTGGCTCGACTGATTTCAGTAATCAGCGGCGCGGCGAGGTCTCCCGCCCTTGTACCAGGTGCACTTTGTTCCGGTTCGACTGCGGTAAACCGACTGAACGGCTGCTCTCCAGGAACAGGGCCTGGGACCACTGATTTAAATAATTGAAATTGGCCGGTAAACCATGTGGAGCTCTGTGGCACGAAAGTGAGTCCCCTTCAGGTTTAAACGAGGGCGATGGTTTTCACATGGAGTATAGGGAGAATGTGTTTTTCGCTTGTGTGTGCGTGTGTGTATGTGTGTGTGTGTTTGTGTGTGTGTGTGTGTGTGTGCATGTACGTGCGTGCGTACGTGCATGTGTGTGTGTGTGTGAGGTGTGCATGTGCATGAGTGGGTATGGGTGTGCTTTTTGTGTGTGTGTGTGTGTGTGCGTGCCCACGCATGTGTGTGTGTGTGTGTGTGCCTGTGCGTGTGTGTGTTAATGCGTGTGTATGTGTGTGTGTGTGTGTGTGGGTGTGCTTTTGTGTGTGTAGGTGTGTTACCAAAAACCACACTGTACAATAGCGTGCAGCTCAACTCTGTGGTCTGAAACCACAGGTATTTTTAGGCTGGTTCTGCGCTACTGGGCCGGGAGGCTGATATTAGCCACAGAACACAGTACACCCGCGGCGTATACATTTTGGGATTAATTTTTAAATTTTGACCTTTACAACAAAGAAAGGATGTTGCGCTAAAGATTGATGGTGTGCTGGCTTACAGGGCATCTTTAAAGAGGAGATACTCAGGCGTCCCTCCCCCTCCTCCATCCCTTTATTCAGTTAGCCTGTTCCTCCCGAGCTTTCCACCCCACGAAATACCTCTGTCTTACGCCACTCCTGGTCCCCAAAAATACCTCTGTCTTACGCCACTCCTGATCGCCAATATACCACTGTCTTACGCCACTCCTGATCCCCAAAAATACCACTGTCTTACGCCACTCCTGATCCCCAAAAATACCACTGTCTTACGCCACTCCTGATCCCCAAAAATACCACTGTCTTACGCCACTCCTGATCCCCAATATACCACTGTCTTACGCCACTCCTGATCCCCAAAAGTACCACTGTCTTACGCCACTCCTGATCCCCAAAAATACCACTGTCTTACGCCACTCCTGATCCCCAAAAATACCACTGTCTTACGACACTCCTGATCCCCAATATACCACTGTCTTACGCCACTCCTGATCCCCAAAAATACCACTGTCTTACCCCACTCCTGATCCCCAAAAATACCTCTGCCTTACGCCACTCCTGATCCCCAAAAATACCACTGTCTTATGCCACTCCTGATCCCCAATATACCACTGTCTTACGCCACTCCTGATCCCCAAAAATACCACTGTCTTACCCCACTCCTGATCCCCAAAAATACCTCTGTCTTACGCCACTCCTGATCCCCCAAAGTACCACTGTCTTACCCCACTCCTGAACCCCAAAAGTACCACTGTCTTACGCCACTCCTGATCCCCAAAAATACCTCTGTCTTACCTCACTCCTGATCCCCAAAAATACCTCTGTCTTACGCCACTCCTGATCTTCAAAAATACCACTGTCTTACGCTACTCCTGATCCCCAAAAATACCACTGTCTTACGTCACTCCTGATCCCCAAAAATACCACTGCCTCACCCCACTCCTGATCCCCAATATACCACTGTCTTACGCCACTCCTGATCCCCAAAAATACCACTGTCTTACCCCACTCCTGATCCCCAAAAATACCTCTGCCTTACGCCACTCCTGATCCCCAAAAATACCTCTGTCTTACCCCACTCCTGATCCCCAAAAATACCACTGTCTTACCCCACCCCTGATCCCCAAAAATACCACTGTCTCACCCCACTCCTGATCCCCAAAAATACCTCTGTCTCACCCCACTCCTGATCCCCAAAAATACCTCTGCCTTACCCCACTCCTGATCCCCAAAAATACCTCTGTCTTACCCCACTCCTGATCCCCAAAAATACCACTGTCTTACGCCACTCCTGTTCCCCAAAAATACCACTGTCTTACGCCACTCCTGATCCCCAAAAGTACCACTGTCTTACCCCACTCCTGATCCCCAAAAATACCTCTGTCTTACCCCACTCCTGATCCCCAAAAATACATCTGCCTTACGCCACTCCTGATCCCCAAGAATACCTCTGTCTTACGCCACTCCTGATCCCCAAAAGTACCACTGTCTTACGCCACTCCTGATCCCCAAAAGTACCACTGTCTTACGCTACTCCTGATCCCCAAAAATACCACTGTCTTACCCCACTCCTGATCCCCAAAAATACTTCTGCCTTACCCCACTCCTGATCCCCAAAAATACCTCTGTCTTACGCCACTCCTGATCCCCAAAAATACCACTGTCTTACCTTACTCCTGGTCCCCAAAAATACCACTGCCTCACCCCACTCCTGTTCCCCAAAAATACCTCTGTCTTACCCCACTCCTGATCCCCAAAAATACCTCTGTCTTACGCCACTCCTGATCCCCAAAAATACCTCTGTCTTACGCCACTCCTGATCCCCAAAAATACCTCTGCCTTACCCCACTCCTGATCCCCAAAAATACCTCTGCCTTACCCCACTCCTGATCCCCAAAAATACCTCTGTCTTTCCCCACTCCTGATCCCCAAAAATACCTCTGTCTCACCCCACTCCTGATCCCCAAAAATACCTCTGTCTCACCCCACTCCTGATCCCCAAAAATACCACTGTCTCACCCCACTCCTGATCCCCAAAAATACCACTGCCTCACCCCACTCCTGACCCCCAAAAATACCTCTGTCTTACCCCACTCCTGATCCCGAAAAATACCACTGCCTCACCCCACTCCTGTTCTCCAAAAATACCTCTGTCTTACCCCACTCCTGATCCCCAAAAATACCTCTGTCTTACCCCACTCCTGATCCCCAAAAATACCACTGTCTTACCCCACTCCTGATCCCCAAAAATACCACTGTCTTACCCCACTCCTGATCCCCAAAAGTACCACTGTCTTACGCCCCTCCTGATGCCCAAAACTACCTCTGTCTTCCCCCACTCATGATCCCCAAAAGTACCACTGTCTTACCCCACTCATGATCCCCAAAAGTACCACTGTCTTACGCCACTCCTGATCCCCAAAAATACCACTGTCTTACCCCACTCCTGATCCCCAAAAATACCTCTGTCTTACCCCACTCCTGATCCCCAAACATACCTCTGTCTTACCCCACTCCTGATCCCCAAAAATACCTCTGTCTTACCCCACTCCTGATCCCCAAAAATACCACTGTCTTACCCCACTCCTGATCCCCAAAAATACCTCTGTCTTACGCCACTCCTGATCCCCAAAAGTACCACTGTCTTACGCCACTCCTGATCCCCAAAAGTACCACTGTCTTACGCCACTCCTGATCCCCAAAAATACCTCTGTCTTACCCCACTCCTGATCCCCAAAAGTACCACTGTCTTACCCCACTCCTGATCCCCAAAAATACCTCTGTCTTACCCCCCTCCTGATCACCAAAAGTCCCACTGTCTTACGCCACTCCTGATCCCCAAAAATACCTCTGTCTTACCCCACTCCTGATTCCCAAGAATACCTCTATCTTACCCTACTCCTGATCCCCAAAAATACCTCTGTCTTACGCCACTCCTGATCCCCAAAAATACCTCTGTCTTACGCCACTCCTGATCCCCAAAAATACCTCTGTCTTACGCCACTCCTGGTCCCCAAAAATACCTCTGTCTTACGCCACTCCTGATCCCCAAAAATACCTCTGTCTTACGCCACTCCTGATCCCCAAAAATACCACTGTCTTACCCCACTCCTGATCCCCAAAAATACCTCTGTCTTACGCCACTCCTGATCCCCAAAAATACCTCTGCCTTACCCCACTCCTGATCCCCAAAAATACCACTGTCTCACCCCACTCCTGATCCCCAAAAATACCACTGTCCTACGCCACTCCTGATC
Organism: Gymnothorax reevesii; assembly: GCA_029721435.1. Lineage (NCBI taxonomy): Eukaryota > Metazoa > Chordata > Actinopteri > Anguilliformes > Muraenidae > Gymnothorax > Gymnothorax reevesii. The sequence goes on along the minus strand of CM056574.1, from coordinate 7,898,505 downwards.
CCCAAAAGTACCACTGTCTTACGCTACTCCTGATCCCCAAAAATCCCACTGTCTTACGCCACTCCTGATCCCCAAAAATACTGCTGTCTCACCCCACTCCTGTTCCCTGAAAATACTGCCATCTCACCCCACTTCTGTTCCCCAAAAATACTGCTGTCTCACCCCACTCTTGTTCTTCAAAAATATCGCTGTCTCACCCCGCTTCTATTCCCTGAAAATATCGTTGTCTCACCCCTTTCCCGTTCCCCTTAAATACTGCCATCTCACCCCACTCCTGTTCCACAAAAATACTGCCATCTCACTCCTCTTTTGTTCCTCAAAAATATCCCTGCCACCCCAACACTGTTCCGCAAGAATGCCCTTGTATCATCCCCCTGTTATCACCCCGTAGGAGACCAGTGCAAACTCTCAGGCACCTTCCAGGCTCCTCAGGGAGTGGAACTGAGTCCCAGTGAAAGCAGAGAAGAGGGTCTGCTGAGCATCTGGCCACTTAGCATTTCTACTTCTAACTGATTTCATTTAGCAAGGAGACACATGAACTCACACATTCTCTCTCTCTCTCTCTCTCTCTCTCTCTCTCTCTCACAGACACACATTTTTAAGATGTACATTCTCCTTTAATTTAGTGAGCAGCACATTATACTGCTTTCATCTTTTCTCATATTTTTTATTTTCAACAGTTACATGGTAAAAGAATGTAAAAAGAATGATACAATGCAAAGACCTACAATTAACCTCTTTAATCCCTCAGGTTACATTTACGACAGATTTTTTCAAGCTCTTAAAGTGTTAAAAAAATGCAATGGTGAACTTAACCATCACAAAAGCAAAAAATACATACAGTTTATGTGTTAGCGAGGTCTATCGAGTAAAATACATGCGCTTTCACTACAAGGAAAAATTTATAATTAAACAAGCTAAAAGAAGACTTTGAAAATGCCACAACACAAGAGGAGACGCAACCCCAGAAAAAGCAACGGAAGCCACAACTAGATTTGTTTTGAAAAAGTGGTTCATATGTGCAACTGCGCTCATTTAGCAAGCTGTCAATCCAAATGCTTTCTTTTAGCAAGCTGTTCGTACAACTGTTATGATTTGTCAGCACTGTGCTCGGGACATAAGGAATGATTTCAAGATAACACTGTACAGCAAGGTCAGGTGGACTCATTTACTCGTTAACGTTCATTAACACTAAACACAAGTACTTAAATTAATATCTCTACATATTTGGCAAACTAGTGGTCTGAAAAAACGCAGTTGTCAGTCAAACTTTCAGTGGCGTCTACATAGATTGTCTTTAGAACTGAATGTGCAACAAAAACATGTCATAGTGATGAAATCAGTGGAAGCAAATAAACATGATGCGTTTGTGGGGGGGCAGCGATCTTTTTACTGTTTGTTTAATGACAGATGAACACAGAGCCATTTCAGTATGAATTTGACTACGATGTTTTAAGACCCACTGTGAAACTGAGATGAAAAAATACTCACTAATTAACATCGTATCCCAGTTCAGCTACCGAAATCAGTGAAAAAAAAAAACCATGAGAAATTTGGGACTGCGGTGGTCTCAGTATTAATTACATATCTCAGTGGTGTGACCCCCCCCCCTTTAAAACCCCTCGGGGTACCGCTGTGCGATCTGTGGGGCGGGGGGTGTTATAAATAGCTCAGATGCAGAGATATAGGGCAGGGCAGGGTGAGATCTCGGCCTGCAGAAACGAGGCGACAGGACTCAGCTCCGAGTCTCCGCTGAAGCTGATCCAAAAGGCTGTACTTTGTCTCCCAGTTTTTGACAACTCCTCTCCTTTCCTGAAAAGCGGGAGGTAAACTGTCCTGATCAGCAGTTTTTCAACCGACAGAGAGAAGAGATACAGAACATTTATCCCAGAGGCGTCTTCATGAGGAGAAGTCAGGACTGTTTGTAAGTACAGGCCTGCAGACCAGCGACCTCCCTGTGGAAAGGCGGGGTCAAGCAAAGATCGTCTAGAAAGGCGGGGCCAAACGGCAACCTCATACATTTGGAAGGGCAGGGGCTCAGTGACAATTTGATCACAAGTTGATTTAAAGAGGAGGAGTACCGCTATGAAAGCAGGGGGTCCACTCAAAAAATGTATGTTGCATTTACTCAAAATCAGCCAGCACCACACAACGGTATAAAGCAACATCATAGCAATTAGCAAAAAATCAAAATCCGTTTAATAAATCGGATGTTGATTGTTGATTGGTAATTGCGTGTTGATTGTGATTTAAATATTTTTATTTTAAGAGTGAGGAACAGGCACTTCTGTGTTTGCAGCGGGAGGACTCCCTGCGTGAGGTGACACGCGCGCGTGTGTGTGTGTTTACGGCACAGGAGGGGCAGGGTAGCGGACACACCGCGAGACACGCCTCATTTCAGGCCCGTAATGGAGTTTGACGCCGGGCTAAAGGGCTAATATTTACTGCTGTGTCACTCCAATATGCCGCACTGACGAGGCTTTAGCGAGCGGCCATTGCAGGAGAGGACGTCTGCGCTAAACGGTGGCGGGCGGGTGATTGACAGGCTGGGGCAGGGAGGTGGCGTAGGGGAAGTTTGCTCTGTGTTTTTGAGCAGAACCGGCCCATTTTAGCCCTGTGTATTAATATGTATTAATGTGTGTTAGTGTGCATTAATGTGTGTCAATGCGTGTTAGTGTGTGTTATTGAGCTGCTGCATTGTCCTCTTCCTCTTCCTCATCTTCTTCGCCGCGCTAAAATACTCAGTTTTCTGATTGGCTGGAAAGCTCCCAACTTCTCAGAAATCGCCCTGAGGTATTTGTGTGGCAGCCATGATGAGTGTGTTTGAATTCTCTAAATTCTGAAGAAAGGTGCTTCAGTGTTTCCTTATCTGCTTTAGTGTAGGATTCACCGAACCATCCTTCAAGCAAAGAAAGGAGATTAAACTCTCCCACAATTCTGTGGGTCAGCAATATTTAAAGTGATGCATCATCCATCCCACTATTCATGGAATCAACTCAAAATGACCGTTGAGGGACGCATGATCACCTCGTCCTGTGCGAGTGCTGTGGCTTTCTCTCCGCGGCACAGTTGTCCTTCCCTAAACTCTTATGCACATCCTCTGCGTCTTTCTTGAACCATTTGACGTTTTCCATCGAGGTTAAGGAAAAATGGAGGGAGTAATTAGACAACAGGATGTACCGTAATTTCAAAACTTGTTGCTGTTGTTGCTCTTGGTCTTCTTCTGTTTTTTCCCTGGAGCTCGTGTCAGAATGTACCGGCCTCAGCTGCCCTAATAAAGTGTGATGCGGTGCGGTAGATAAACAGTGTTGCCCCATCTTGCTCTTTGGACGGAGAGAGAGCCTCTTCATTTTAGCGGGAGACAGGTTTAGTGCCGCTGGGGTGGGGATGGGTGGTTGGGTGATTGGGGGGGGAGTGCACAGGCAAAGTGGTGTGGATGGAATTTCGACGGCCAACTTTGAGTTGTAATCTGCCCTGACGGGAACCAGCTTTTCATCAAAGTGGATTTAGCAGCGCGGCCCGAACCGGAGTGGCAGGTGAGGGGAGGTCCGCTCGGCGCCGCGGAGTCGCTGAGAAACGGCTTCTGACTGCATCTCTGCCGCGGCTTAAATGGCTGAATTCACAGGGCAGTCTGGGAAATATGCTACACGGCCAAAGGTGTGTGGACGCCCTCTGGTCGGGGGCGGTTTTGCATAGTCTTGGTGTCCTTTTGTTCCATCAGAGGATGATCTTGATGCTGCTGGATATGATGGTATTCTGGATGATTCTCTGCGTCCAAAAACTTGCAAAAGGCCATATCCTGTTTCAGCATGACAGCGCTTCCACACAGAGAGTGAGGTCAGTATGTGGTTTATTGAGCAACAATGTCGCTCGGGCCGCTGCCTTATCAAACAACATACGAAAGAATCAACTGTAAAACTGACTTTGATCCAGACGAAATCACCCAAAATCACTGATGTGTTTCTGCTGGAAAAGAGGCAAATCCCTGCTGCAATGTTCTAACATCTGTTGGAAGCCCTTCACCGGGGACTGGCAAATGTGATTTTCTAGTGAGACGATGGCGCACTTTTGATGCATTGCGTACATTGTGTATTTAGCCTGTGATGCAGCTACCATTCCTGAATGGGTTTGCATTATATGATCTTGTTTACCCACTGAATGAATTCTGAAAGTCTTAACCTTTCATTCGCTGTCTTTAAATCCATAGTGGTAGAGTATAGTTACCAGAAATCATGATTGTGTCTCTATACAGTTGCATCTCTGAATACTACGCAATTGTGTCTTAGTGCCTTAGTAAGATTGTGCCTTTACACTGTACAAATACACTGTATGATTGCGTCTCTGAACAATAGTGTGTCTGTACATTGCATGATTGTGTCTCTGAACACTGAACGATTGTGTCTTTGTACGCTGTGCAAAAGTGTGTCTGTACATTATATGATTGTGTCTCTGCGCACTATACAATAGTCTGTCCTCTGTGCACTGTAAAATTGCGTCTCCGAACACTGTACCACGCCGTCTTTCTGGACTGTAGAATTGTGTCTGTCATGGACTGTGCTGGATTTCTGCTTGATTGGCCTAAATTCATGTTGCAGCGCAGGATGGAAAAACAGGTCATTGCATCAGTTTGGCGTGACAGATTGGCGTTAGCAGAGCATTTCACGCCGACTTAATTTGACAGCGCAGCGGTCTTAATTCAGCCGTCAACTGGCGTGTTACGCTAGTCACAAAGTAGATGAATTTCAAAGATGAACCAAAAATACACCTGAGCGATGTGAACAGATTTCTCTCTTAAGCTGCTGGCCTTCTTTGGCATCTCTCAGTTGAACGGGAGGTCGCCGTGCAAAGCTTTCAGCGGTTAAAATAGCTGCTGAGTCATATTCGGAGGGGGCCGCAGCCGGGTTTACTGCCCTGGCCTCATTTTTCAGACGCACAAATTTATGTGCTTTTGTGGATTTTAGTGCTGAAGTGTCATCTGAGGGTAGGTACGTCTACACAACAAGACCGGCGTCGCAATCTTACTGGAGGAAATTTCAGCAGCAGAGTCACTGGAGATTATACACACACAGTGCGGAGAGACTCTGTGCTAATAGGCTTCTGCTACATTGTATATGTGTCGCTGTCCCCAAACTTTGGTGTTATCAAATGTTTCTATTTGAGCCCCTCAGAACAATAGTGGTCTAACTTCGATTTTCTAATTTTCCGAGTTATACCCTTGTTTTTCATGCTAAAGGTAAAATCTATTCATACAATAATGGCCCAGAGGATTATTAGTTCCACCTCTGAAATATAGATAGTAGTGCAAGAGTGGTCTAACTCCAAAATTCCTAGTTTTAAAGGGAAACATGCAAAAATAACAAAAATCGTCAACGTTGACAACAAAATACTTTCTGACTATGAAAGCGAAGACTCGAAGGATGTCACTTCAAGACAGGTCTAAATACTTACTCGGATGCTGAATTTGACAACTTCAAAACTTAGGAAGTTTTGGAGTTTCAAAAAATGGAGTCAGACCACTTTTGTTCCGAAGGGCTCACGCATTGTTGTATATAATATACATATATATATATATATATATGCCAAGACCTCGGCGTCTTCTTTGAATCTTTGAACAGCAACATATTAAAGCCTGGACCGCATTCCTCAGTCCGCGATCAGTACCTACAGCTGATTCCTACTTCCACTGTGTGGTGGTATTTCCTGTTAAAGTCTGAGCTTCGCATACATTCGTGGCAAAGTCTCGTAAACTGCGAAAGCCTCACAAGCCTGTGTTTGCTCTCTAGTCTTGTTTAGACTCATCTCCCGCATTCGCGTGTATCACTAATTATCCCAGAATCTCGATTCCCTGTTATTTGTATTGTGTTTTGCTGTGCCTTCCTGATGCGCCACGGAGGCTTAATAAAAACCAGATCCATCTTCACACCCGAGTCCAGTGCAGTCCTTCATCTGTGTGCACGACATCGGTGCTCAGAGACAAACCCTTACACTACTACTACTACTTCTGCTACTACTACTACTATTAATAATAACTATTACTAATAACCATTAATAATCATAATAATAATAAGAAGAAGAAAAGGAAGAAGAAGTAATTGCCCTTCCTTTATTATGTACTGGTGTTAATTTTTCTGCCCTTATAATTATCCTGCTGTTATTGTTTCCTGGTGATTATTATTCTGCTGTTATTATTATCCTGTTGTTATTGTCTCCCCGTGATTATTTTCCTGCCATTAGTATTATCCTGTCATAATTGTCTCCCAGTGATTATTATTATCCTGTGATTATTGTCTCCCGGTGATTATTATTATCCTGTGATTATTGTCTCCCGATGATAATTTTCTTGCCATTATTATTATCCGGTGATTATTGTCTCCCGGTGATTATTATTCTGCCGTTATTATTATCCTGCTGTTATTGTCACCTGGTGATTATTATGCTGTCGTTATTATTATTCTGCTGTAATTGTCTCCCAGTGATTATTTTCCCACCGTTATTATTATCCTGCTGTGATTGTCTCCCGGTGATTATTTTCCCGCCGTTATTATTATCCTGCTGTGATTGTCTCCCGGTGATTATTGTTCTGCCGTTATTATTATTCTGCTGTTTTTGTTTCCCTGTGATTATTCTCATGCCGTTATTATTATCCTGCTGTTATTGTCTTCCGGTGATTATTATGCTGCCGTTATTATTATCCTGCTGTTGTTGTCTGCCGGTGATAATGATTCTGCTCTTATTATTAGCCTGCAGTTATTGACCCCCGGTGATTATTTTCCTGCCGTGATTATTATCCTCCTGTAATTGTTTCCTGGTGGCTATTTTGCTGCCATTATTATTATCCTGCTGTAATTGTTTCTCAGTGATTATTTGCCCGCCGTTATTATTATCCTGCGTTTATTATTATCTTGCTGTTCTTGTCTCCTGGTGATTATTATGCTGCCGTTATTATTTTCCTGCTGTTATTTTCTCTCGGTGATTTTTCTAATGCCGTTATTATTATCCTGCTTTTATTGTCTCCCGATGATTATTATGCTGCTGGTATTATTATCCTGCTGATATTGACTCCCGGTGATTGTTATGCTGCCGTTATAATTATTCTGCTGTTATTGTTTCCCAGTGACTATTTTCCTGTCGTAATTATTATCCTGCTGTGATTGTCTCCCGCTGATTATTATTCTACCCTTATTATTATACTGTTGTTATTGTCTCTAAGTGATTATTATGCTGTCATTATTATTATCCTGCTGTCATTGTTTCCCCGTGATTATTATGCTGTCGTTATTATTATCCTGCTGTCATTGTTTCCCCGTGATTATTATGCTGTCGTTATTATTATCCTGCTGATATTGACTCCCAGTGATTATTATGCTGTCGTTATTATTATTCTGCTGTTATTGTCTCCCGTTGATTATTATACTGCTGTTATTGTTATACTGCAGTTTTTGTTTTCTGGTGGCTATTTTGCTGCCGTTATTATTATTCTGCTGTAATTGTTTCCCAGTGATTATTTTCCCGCTGTTATTATTATTCTGCTGTTATTGTCTCCTGATGATTATTATTCTGCTGTTATTATTATCCTGCTGTTATTGTTTCCCGGTGATTATTATGCTGCCGTTATTATTATCCTGATGTTATTGTCTCCTGGTGATTATTATGCTGTCATTATTATTATTCCGCTGTTGCTGTCTCCCAGTGATTATCATTCTGCTGTTATTATTAGCCTGCCATTATTGACTCCCGATGATTATTTTCCTGCCATGATTATTATCCTGCTCTTATTGTTTCCTGGTGGTTATTTTGCTGCCGTTATAATTTTCCTGCCGTCATGGACTACCAGTGATTATTATGCTGCTGTTATTATTAGCCTGCCATTATTGACTCCCGATGATTATTTTCCTGCCATGATTATTATCCTGCTCTTATTGTTTCCTGGAGGTTATTTTGCTGCCGTTATAATTTTCCTGCCGTTATGGACTACCAGTGATTATTATGCTGCCGTTATTATTATCCTGCCGTTATTGACTCCCAGTGATTATTATGCTGCCGCTATTTTTATCCTGCTGTTATTATCACCCGGTGATTATTATGCTGCCGTTATTATTATCCTGCTGTTATATTTTCCTGGTTGCTATTTTGCTGCCGTTGTTATTATCCTGTTGTTATTATCTCCTGATGATTTTTGTTCTGCCGTTATTATTATCCTGGTGTTATTATTATCCTGCCATTATTGTCTCCTGGCGAGGGAAGCTGATTCATCAGCATTAGAGACTTGGTTACAGGCAGGCGATGGGTCGGAAGCTAGGCGATTGGTCGGAAGCTGGCCTCATACGTGTGTTACATACACGACCTTGCAGAAAACATTGCACTTCACCTTGGGCCCCAGTGTTATTGCAGTCCTGTTTCAAATAATCTCTGGCACAGCCTCGAGCTCACGCACATCTATGATACAGGACCTTCAGTGTGATGGCAGCGCTCTTCTCGAATTTGTGAAATAGATGTCTCTGCTGCGCGAACGCCGGCGCTTATGTTCCTGGGAGTCATTATCTGCGTCTTGTCCCTGGGTGTTTCTTAAAACTGGGATTACACATGTAAACCTGTGCCCTTGCGTAATGTGAGTCTGCTGGTACACAAAGACATTCATCATCTCACCCTTGTGGTTCGAAGTTCCTCATAAACAGTCTCATAGGCAGCCATGCATTTTCTAAACATACTCACGAATTTGTGCCAAAACTGCCTTCTGCTGTTGCAGATGTCATCTTCACCTGCCTTCATTTATATAAGTTGGAACCTTGTCGCGACACTATCATAATGAACTTCACTTATTTTTTACAAACTAGGATACATTTCTCTCATGCTGAACTGAAAAATATACAGAAATTTCATGGGAAATGTCCTTTTTTGTTGAGTTTTGACACACAAAAAGTGTTATACATCTTTTTTGAAGGAGAATATTGTGATTTCCCCCAGTACCCTGCTCTAAGCACCAAAGCAGCTGGTCCTAGCTGCCCAGGCCACTGACCACCAACACCCTCCATCCCTGATTACAAACAGAACTGCCTGAACAGCAGAAAAGCCAGCAACAGAAAACGTGTGTAGGAGAAAATAAGCTGCGCCCCCGTCGGCCCAAACAGCATCTGTTTCAAATAACCTGCGTCCAACAGCAGCTGATAGGAGACGGAGTGAGTCTCTCGCTTTCAATCCCCGCCCTCAAGACTTCCCTACAGTCTTATCTCTTCCACCACCAATACCTGCATGAGCTTCTGCTGAGTCCTGCTGACAGCAGAGAGTGTGTGTGTGTGTGTGTGTGTGTGTGTGTGTGCGCGTGTGTGTCAATGCGTCTGTTTGTGCATGCACGTATGTATGTTCCCGTGTGTGTGCGTACATGTGTGTACGCATGTGTGCTCCCATGTGTGTGCATGTATGCGTATGCGTGTGTGTGTGTGTGTGTGTGTGTGTGCGCACTTGTGTATGAGCTCATCTCTGTATTTGTATATGTATATGTGCATTTTTTGAGATTAATGTGAGAGAACCATGGCATATAGTGAGATGGTTTGAATCATGGTTGTCTGCTCCCTTCCTTGTACCAAGCTGATGATCTTTGCAGATAATTAAAAGAAAAGTTAATAAAATGAACGCAGGGACCACAGTAGACGCAGCACAAAGGAGCTCAGAGATTTTTCCTGTAGAAAAGCGCAAACAGAAGCTCAGATTGGACAGATATGTGCCCTCCAGTATTCCAGCAGAGCGCACAGCATCGATCTCAGCCCTGGCTTCAGCTAAGATGGCCGTCCTCCTGAAAGTCATCGCTTTGACCTCAGAGGGCAGCCACAGTGAGGTTTAACATTTCGCCTAGTCTGAGCGGGACGGGAGAACCTGGCGATGAAGGAGAGGCGTCGACTCACCCTGATCTGTGTGGTGCGGGTACATGAGCACTGGGAGGCTTTCGGATCAGATTACCGCTCATTACCACACAGCCAGATCAAGCCCGGCCGCTCCCCGATGTGGCTGGAGATCAGTGATTGTTGAGACCTACACAATCCTCTCATTAGTGCTTCTGCATAGACCGTCCTAACGAGTCATGCTGCTGAGATGCTCCAAACCGCCAGTGAAAACTCTCCGTCTTTTCTCGTATGCCTTGAGTTTGCTTTCGCAAAGAATAAGAAGGCATATAAATTGTATTTGTATTTTGGCGCAAGTCTTCGCTCAGAAGGCTGGCCCGGCCGTGATTGGAAGAAAGATGTGGCCTGACTATAAAGCCCCGACACTCGTGGACATTTCTTACTGTTCATAGTGGCAGAGTTTGCCAGGACAGTGGCTAGAGTTCAGAGACAGAGTTGGCCAGCATTCAGGGCTATCCGCAAGGCAGCGAGGGTTTGGAATACTGCAACCGCTCAAAGTGGACTAGCCTCTGCAGGGCACTTAGCACTTGGAATATTTTTTGTGTTTGGAGTGGGCTTGCATCTGCAGGCCAGTTAGAGTTTGGAATACTGCTAACATTCAGAGTGGGCTTGCATCTGCAGGCCAGTTAGAGTTTGGAATACTGCTAACATTCAGAGTGGGCTTGCATCTGCAGGCCAGTTAGAGTTTGGAATACTGCTAACATTCAGAGTGGGCTTGTATCTGCAGGCCAGTTAGAGTTTGGAATACTGCTAACATTCAGAGTGGGCTTGCATCTGCAGGCCAGTTAGAGTTTAGAATACTGCTAACATTCAGAGTGGGCTTGCATCTGCCGGCCAGTTAGAATTTTGAATACTGCTAACATTCAGAGTGGGCTTGTGTCTGCAGGCCAGTTAGAGTTTAGAATACTGCTAAGATTCAGAGTGGGCTCGCATCTGCAGGCCAGTTAGAGTTTGGAATACTGCTAACATTCAGAGTGGGCTTGTATCTGCCGGCCAGTTAGAGTTTGGAATACTGCTAAGATTCAGAGTGGGCTCGCATCTGCAGACCAGTTAGAGTTTGGAATACTGCTAACATTCAGAGTGGGCTTGCATCTGCAGGCCAGTTAGAGTTTGGAATACTGCTAACATTCAGAGTGGGCTTGCATCTGCATGCCAGTTACCAGAGTTTGGAATACTGCTAACATTCAGAGTGGGCTTGCATCTGCAGACCAGTTAGAGTTTGGAATACTGCTAACATTCAGAGTGGGCTTGCATCTGCAGGCCAGTTAGAATATTGAATACTGCTAACATTCAGAGTGGGCTTGCATCTGCAGACCAGTTAGAGTTTGGAATACTGCTAACATTCAGAGTGGGCTTGCATCTGCAGGCCAGTTAGAGTTTGGAATACTGCTAACATTCAGAGTGGGCTTGCATCTGCAGGCCAGTGAGAGTTTGGAATACTGCTAACATTCAGAGTGGGCTTGCATTTGGGCTGCAGTTTAATTCCAGTTGACATCAGCTGCAGGATTTTTAACCTCACAGTGAAATGTGGGGAAAGTAACCCCCATGTGAGGGTTACGTCAGCCCATGACGTAAGATAATTAATGAATCAATAAATCAACCTATCTAAGAACGGAGGTTGGTTCAGACGAATGAAAAGTCACATTCTGTGCTGTCCTTTCAGAACCACACGGATTTCAGCAGTCTCTGAGAATCTCAGGACCGTGGACAGCGTGAAGTTGCCACAGTCATTAGATTTACAGCACCATGGACAGCGTCATCTACTCTCACATTACGCAGTGGTTCTCAAGCTCGGTCCAAATAAAATTATAGCTTCAGTAACCGCGTGCCAGTAGTATAAAGCAAAACATCCAATCAAATAATCAGTAGGATCCTAAATGGTGAGACCATGGACACATAGTCACTGAAACTAGCAATTTATTGGCTGAGCAAATCAAAGTCAAACCTGTTCTGGGTCATATTTTTGTTCGTAAGGCAAGCAAATTGTTTTGAAGAAACTTTGAACACCTGTGTTCAGGAACCTAATTTGGAGCTTGCTGATTTTCAGAGTGTAATTTGATCATTTTAAAAATGTTATTACCCTGAATCACTTGCAATCTTATTATATATTTGAGGTCGATGTCTGTCTGTCTGTGTGTATGTACACATTTTTCTCCTACATTTCTCAACCGATTATCACCCAATTTGGCGTGAATATCCACTTGGACACCAGGAAGGACATTACGTCTCCCGATTTTTGAAAAACAGTCATGCGTGCAAAAAAAATAGCAATTTCTCTCCGGGTAGCGGGTAGCAGCTAGCACAGAAATATAAACACAATATGTTCAGGGGTCTTCATGGCAGACAAGGATATTTCCGTTAAAATACGCAATACCTTAAACACGGAATGCACGAAATTTACAAATTATAAATATCCTGCGATTGCAAACGAAAGTCGGCCACACGAAGGGCCCCAGGACCGAGTTTGAGAATCACAGCACTGCAGCTTGAAGATGGCCTGGGTCAGCTCCACACACAAAACAGCTTCAGCACCCAGGCCAGCGCTCCCACTCTCCGTCACCATGACAGCCACGAGTCGCTGCCAATCAGAGCTGCTTAAATACCAAATTCTTAATTACTGTGTTTGGTAATAAACTCTAGCCGGGGCCTGGGAGAGTATTTCAACAGATGGTGCATGTTAGCGCTCGCTTTCAGGGCCCGCCAAGCACCCACGAGTCGTCTTCTCATCCACAGCACTGTCTTTTTTGTTGCGGTTTTGTTTATTTATTATTTTGCACATTTTCTCTTTCATGGTCTTTGAGGATCCGAGTTGATCCATGGAATGCAAGACTGTAAGCAGATCTTCTCCACACCCACCATGTGGCACTGTGACCATCCTGAAGAAGTTTTTTTGTATATTAAACTTCTAATACAAATAAGGAAGGAGTGTCAAGATCGTTGTCACACACTATTTTATTTACTCTTTCTCATGCACTTTGAGCAAATTTGATTGTCAGACTCTGCAAAAAAAAGAAAAAAAGGACTCTTGTTGTCGCTTGACCTCAAATTATTTTGACTTTGAATGCATGCACGCACCAGGCTGTGGACCTCATAACATTACGTCACACAAAATAACGCCTCTGGTGCTACAGATATGTACAATATGACAACTTACCCACGCAACGACTTACCCTGCTTTCACCCATATGAAGGTAATTTTCATACTGAACCTTGCTGTCTGTGATCAGTCAGTTGTGTACAGTTTACAAGATGCGGTTTTGTGTTTGTTTTCTTTGTAAAAACTCCAGGTACTGTTTGCCTTCACTTTTTATATTGGTTCAAGTTATTGCAGAAAGAAAACAGTGTGTTTTCTGCTGATAAAGACTTCATTAAACTAGAAATTTCTCGTGACAGATCACTGCTCTGGAAGCACCCCACAAATGCCAAGAAAGACTCAAATCGTATCGATTCACCGCCGTGATGTAAAGTGTTTGAATTGATCAGAGGCTATCGGCCAAGATCTGTGATGATTTTCGACACCCGTGAGGTCAAACTCGACGTACGGCAAAGGTTAAACAAGCAGGGCGCGGATTAGCTTCAAATGCCAATTAGAGAATTATCTTTCGAGCGGCTTCTGATGGCATAATCGATTGGAGGAAGGTGGCAGCTCGAGTGAGAGTGGTGTGGTCACAGGGAGAGATGTCACGTTTCGCGTGACATTTCAGAGGACTGCCGAAGGACATGTTACTGACATCGTCTTTAATCCGGGCTGCGGAGAGTGGCTTCCAAACATCAATTTGTTCCTTTCAATTTAGCCCAGAAGAATTGGGTTGACCTTTTGTGTTGAATTAGAGTCACAGTGTAGTTCCGCTGCCTCCAAGGACGAGGGGAACAGATCAGAGCCTATCCGTCATTTTTACTCTCCGATATTTCCATATTCTGCCATTCCGTCTCTCGCTGGCTTCATCTGTTTCCCTCATGTCCTGCCTCCCTCTCTCTCTTTAACTGTCCTCCCCTCTCTGGTCTTTTACCTCTCTATTCCCTCACACCTCTCTCTGACAATCCTCAAATTCTCTCGCTGTCACCTCCATCCTCTCTCTCTCTCTCTCTCTCTCTTCCTCTGTCTCTCTCTCTCCCTCTCTGTACGCTGTAGCAGGGTGGGCGGGGAGCTCGTTAGGACAGGCATAATGCAGTCACTGAGTGATTGACAGGGTGATTGTAGCATAACGAGCTTCATACTCAAGTCTTTAATCCTGCTGCTGCCTTCCTGTGTGACGCTTGGGAGGAGAAAGATGTGGCTGAAACTACTGCTAAGGACTGCAGTCATGAGGGCAAATCTACACAAACACACCCACAGACACACACACACACACACACACACACACACACACACATACAAACACTCAGCCACATGCACAAACACACCCTCAAACACACACACACACACACACACACACAAACACACACACACACACACACACACACACAGACACAAACATACACACACACACACACACACACACACACACACACAGACATTCTGTCAAACACATATACACAGTCACCTGCACATATACACACAAACACACACACACATGTGCAGAATTTACAAGCATACAGAATAACTGCTGCAATATCTTGATGCAAAACAAAACTGTAAAAGATTTCAAAATAAATATTGCACTAAAAAACTGTTGCTGCTTCCAGGCCAGCAAATTACAGTAACCTCCAAGCGCTGTATTTTTATTTTTTAAATGCCTAAACAAGTATCTTTTTTATTTTACCTGAAAAATAGCACTGTAGGCGTTATAACAGTGAAGTACTGAGTAATCACTGTAAGGGCTAAGTGAGAGGGAGCGAGAGTTATAGAGGAAAAGAGAGAGATGGAGAGAGGGAGGGAGAAAGAGAGAGAGGAGGAAAGAGATAGATAGAGAGAGAGAGAGAGAGAGAGATCTCATCCTACCTCCTGCTCAGGAGGGGGTTTTTGAATTGAGAGCCCCTTAGCAGAAGAGCCTCGGCTCTCGCTGACACGCCGTGGGGGGGCGTCGGGGGGGTGGGGGGTGGGGGTGGGACTCAAAATCATTTTGCCGAACAAAACCTCTCTAATCCCCCCGCTCTCCGCGCCTCTGAAATCCGGCCCTGATCCTGTGGATTTGGAGAGAAGAGCAGCAGCGGCAGACAAAGGGAAAAAAACCTGAGAGAGGAAATGTCATCCGGCAGCGAGAGGAGAAACGATGCTTTCTGCTCCGAGATAACAACAGGAAGCAGCTCGTTTCGGTGAGCGGAAGAGTGAGGAGTATCTGTGTTTATTACAGGGAGCCGGAGACAGGAAGTGGCTGCTGATTGCAGGAGAGGAGAAGAGTGATTTTGACCCGCAGTAACAGATGAGGATGAAACCAGCCATTTGTCTCAGGAGCGTACGGGTGATCTGCCTGGGTCACGCACCGTCCTTTAAGTGTCTCAAGTGGCCTTAATGGAATATAATTAAATGACCAGTTTAATTCCATTTCTCGCAATAATAATAAAAATAATGATAATAGTTATAAATAATAATAATAATAATAATAATAGTGTGTGGCGTTTGGTCTTTAATTTCTGAGTATCACGGGAAAAGTTTTTGACGCAGCAGTTGATCTTATGTTACTGGTGAAAATCCTCTAGGATTTTTGCTATTACACAAATGTACATGATGCTTTAGTGATGTTGTTCATGCAGGTGTGTTTATTGTTCTTGTTTGTAGGTGTGTGTGTGTGTGTGTGTGTGTGTGTGTGTGTGTGTGTGTGTGTGTGTGTGTGCGCATGTGTGTTCCTGTTTGTAATATACACACAAAATCCTCACTCACAAAACCCTGAGTAGTTTCAGCAATAGGGGTGAGTGTGGTTCTTGCATACGCACACACACACACACACACACACGTGTGCAGGCACACATACACTCTTACACCTATGTACACTCACACGACCACACACGGGCACACATGTAAACTCACACTCGTACAGACAAACGTGTGCAGACACTTATATACACTTACCCTATGTTCACGGTTATAGACGTAATGACTGAAGTTGTGTTTGTGATCAGCCCGTATCCTCCTCAGCCCTGGCCAACTCCCTCACAGTCGCACTGCACTGCTGTCCTTGCTTTATGAATTCATTCTCCATCTACAGTCGTTTACTGTTGAATTGGTAGGCTGAGAGATGAAGGCTCCTCTCTTAATGCATCAGCCTGTTTGAGCCGATTTCAGCAGAACGTGTTTGTTGTTTTTTTGTGGAGTTGGTTTTGGTTTGCTGCTGTTTGCCGAGTCAGCGGGAAAGTTCCCTCTCAAATCTGCGGTCAGGAACGGCTGCCATACAAACTCTCCAGGGTGACCCTGAGCTGAGGCACAAAGCAGCTCACACACAGGACGAGGATCTCAGAGAGCAGCTCACACAGGACGAGGATCTCAGAGAGCAGCTCATACAGGACGAGGATCTCAGAGAGCTGCTCACACAGGAATAAAATCTCAGGGAGCAGGTCGCAAACAGGACGAGGATCTCAGAGTGCAGCTCACACAGGAATAAAATCTCAGGGAGCAGGTCGCAAACAGGACGAGGATCTCAGAGAGCAGCTCACACAGGAATAAAATCTCAGGGAGCAGGACGCAAACAGGACGAGGATCTCAGAGAGCAGCTCACATACATGACATGGATCTCAGAGAGCAGCTCACTGAACTAAAATCTTCGAAAGCAGGTCTCACACGACTAAAATCTCAGAGAGCAGGTCACACAAAGTACGAGGTTCTCAGAGAGCAGCTTACTCATGACTAAAATCTCAGAGAGCAGGTCACACAAAGTACGAGGTTCTCAGAGAGCAGCTTACTCATGACTAAAATCTCAGGGAGCAGGTCGCAAACAGGACGAGGATCTCAGAGAGCAGCTCACACAGAAATAAAATCTCAGGGAGCAGGACGCAAACAGGACGAGGATCTCAGAGAGCAGCTCACATACATGACATGGATCTCAGAGAGCAGCTCACTGAACTAAAATCTTCGAAAGCAGGTCTCACACGACTAAAATCTCAGAGAGCAGGTCACACAAAGTACGAGGTTCTCAGAGAGCAGCTTACTCATGACTAAAATCTCAGAGAGCAGGTCTCACATGACTAAAATCTTAGTGAGCAGATCCGGAACCAAATGCGAGAACACAGGATTGCAAAAGAAAATGTTTTTATTGAGCGAGGGAAGTAACCCCCGCAGGGCAGAAGGCAACAGTACAGAGTCCGCAATCCAAGTCAAAATCCAGTGGGGCAGAACAGGAATCGTAACCAGGGCAGCAAACACAAAAATCGTAGTCAGGCAAAACAGATTCAGTACACAGGCAATGGTTTGTGGGAGAAGTAAACTCATAGACCAAAGGGCAATCCGAATCGTAACCATGGCGGCAATCCACAAAATTGTAGTCGGGCAAAAGGGTTCGAACACACAGATGCAACAGTAATCCAATAAGGACAAGCCAAAAAATCAGTAGTCGGGCAATCCAGTCAGAATCAGAGACGCAAAGAGTACAAGGCGAGGAATGGCAGCACAGGTAAACCAGAGAAACGATCTGACCGGGAATGACTGTGAAAAGACACCTAAGATACACTTCTAGGGAGATCACATGGGGAGAAACACTGGTGCAAGTAGTGAGACTGATTACAAGGGAGCAGCACAAGAGGGAGAACCTAATCACATGAATTTTGGCAGAAGCCAAAACGTGGACAGGGATCACGGGACAAGCCTATTTACAAACAAACGGCTACAGTCAAGGAGTTCTAACGTGCATAGATAATTAGGGAAAGGACAGCGTGATCAGATGTGGACTTTCCACAGAAATGCAGCAAAGGAGATTAGAGAGAGAAAAGAGGCGGAGATTAGAACAGGGCGAGCGCTGAGAGCTTGTTAATCAATTAGTAAGTGAAACTATACAATCCCTTAGTGCTCGTTTGTAAGTAAGCATTATATACAATGTTAGTTATTGTTCGTAACTTCTAGAGAAAACAACAAACTGTTAGTACGGTTAGTAAGATAGAAAAGTAAGGTGAAGTAAGCAAACAAGATCGGAAGGAAGGCTGAAATCCAGAATCCAATAAATCACCCTGTTACAACCCAAAACGTAATAACTGCCAATAACATAATAACCGCCAATAACATAATAATTTGGGCCCATTTGAAACGTAATAAAGCCAATAGCGTAATAACTTGCCAATAACGTAATAACATTTCCCTGCCAATAATGTAATAACATTTTGCCAATAACGTAATAAGATATTACATTATTGGCAGGTTATTACGTTATTGGCCTTACACTAAAAAAAAGCTTTGATAATGTAATAATTATGCCAATAATGTAATAATTGCCAATAACGTAATAATTTGGGCCCATTTGAAACGTAATAAAGCCAATAACGTAATAACCTGCCAATAACGTAATAACATTTCTCTACCAATAACGTAATAACATTTTGCCAATAACGTCATTAGCTATTACATTATTGGCAGGTTATTATGTTATTGGCCTTACACTAAAAAAAAACTTTGATAATGTAATAACTATGCCAATAATGTAAGAATTTTTTTTTATATTCTTTTGCTTACATTCCTGTTAGAATGTATAGATGATTGACCCAACCTACTGTCTACTTACATTATTAGCCTACACTATTGGCTGATTATTAAGTATGCTTGCCATGCTATGGATTTACCCCACCTCTTGTCGTTTATCCATTATTGTCTTTTTTCCTACGACATTCTGACCCATTGAAATGAATGGTGGAATGTTCAGTCTGATGATGTTGCAATGACTTGTTCAACCCAGCCAGACTGTGCGAGAGAGGCAGAAGAGGACAGGTGAAGAAGTCCAAGGCTTCTTTTCTTCCATTTTTTTTAGAATGGTAGTAAGGCAAATTATTTTCTGCAATTAGTAACAATGGTAATTGTGCTTAAATTATTATAAGATTAAGTAGTCTAATAAACAGTATTTTAAGTTAACAATAGCTAAGGTTGGTTGACAGGTATGCTAACCATGCTAATAATACTTAATTGTTAACAAACTAAATGTGAATTCAGTTTTAGTAAGCTAATGTTGTTCTTATGCCCTGGTGGAACAGACATCTAGGGGCTTTGACAATGTAGATTAACGATGATGCTAAAATACTAATTATGGTAACATTGCTTATTATGTTAATGTGATATTATTAACTATATTTTTTACTGTTACTAAGCTAAAGTAGGTTAACTGACGTGATTACTATGCTAACTATCTTAAAAATGCTAATTATGTTACAATGTTAAGCGATTAACTATGAATCTAGCCTAACTCAACAAAAGTAGGTTAACAAAGATGCTAATAATGCTAATTATGCTAATAATGTTAATTATACTGTCTGTTAAGTTATTGACTGTTTCCAGTGCTATATACAGTAGCTCAGGGTAGATTATTTATGCTAAATATGCTAACACTCAGCACACACGGCACTTTTAGCATTTTCTGTGGGAATGCAGTCTAGTTATAGCCTGGGAAATCCCATGCTGCCTTGTCCGATCCTTTCGATCTGAAAGACAGCATGGAAACAATACACTTTTGCGCAGGTTGTACCAGTTTACCAAATTAAATTAACAAATGACAACATCTGAACATCAAATGTTATCTTAATGCTATACCGAATATTGTAAAATGCATTTTCTGTAGATTTATTTCTTTGCAAGATATTTCACATTTGTGTTTGAAGTGGATTAAGAGGATAGATTTATTAGAATTGAGTGGGTCGTTTTCCAGCAGGGGCTATTTTACAATTTTGCTTGAAAATAAGAAAAGAACGCACTGAAGAGAAAAGAAGAAACGGAACCGCTACAAGGACCCCTGACTCTTCATCGGAAACACAAGTGCTCTTTCAGTTTTTGTGTGTATCAAACATTAAAAGGAGGAAATCTGAGACACTCGGGTTTCAAATTTTTTACTTAAAGCAAGAAAAGTCTGATCGACGCATTTCGACCCTAATAGTAATAGTAGTCTGCAGTTTTTTAGTTTTTTTTTTTAATGTTACAAACAAAAGGGACATTTTATTTAACTATTTTTGTAGTTCATGTTTCAAATTTGCAGTTCAAAATTTAGCATTAAAGAAATTTAAATTGAGCATACTGTATGTGTTTGTCATTATTATAATACTTTAGATAAAAACTGATTTCATTCGTAGGAAATGCTGGAAATGCAGAGGATAACAGATTAAAATATATCCAGTCATTGTTATGTGTCGCTACATTACTGGGCAGAGGTGAGAAGAAATATGAACAGTAAAATAGTTCAGAATAACCTGCTAATAATGTAGGCAGACAGCAGATTTGGTCAACCCTCTTTTTAAGAGGCAACATTTAGAGATGAATGTAAAAATAAAAGAAAGTAAAACACAATTTGTTACATTATTGGCATAATTATTACATTATCAAAGCCTTTTTTTAGTGTAAGGCCAATAACGTAATAACCTGCCAATAACGTAATACCTTATTACGTTATTGGCAAAATGTTATTAGGTTATTGGTAGAGAAATGTTATTACTTTATTGGCAGTTATTACGTTTTGGGTTGTAACACACTCGAAGCGTGACACGCAGTACTGGGGCTGTGAGCAATGACAAGACAAGAGACCAGACGGGGGAGACAAAGTGCAATGCATAGTGGAAAACATGGACCGGAGTGGAACTATGGCAATATGCAAAATATGGAAAAGTAAAAACTACGACGATACATGAACAAACCAATGATAACAGTACGCAATACACATATCTAAGAATGGTCAGACGTTGTAAAGTTCAAATACCAAGTAAGAAAAATATCAAAAGCAGAGAAACAAGACCAGGCAGAGCAGAATCATAACACGCAAAATCACTTTCATACACAATTACGCACAGAAACACACACACACACACACACACTCACACACAGATACACTTGCACAAACTTTAGCAATCACACATGCACACACTCATGCAAGTAAAAACACACACTCATAAACACAGTTGCTAAGATGCGCACACAGGGATATACCACATACAGTATTAGTACTTATTATACACATACACATGTTCCTAAACCATAAAAAATGTACACATGCACAGAACACACACATAAATTACTTTCAGTAGTGTCAGAGCGAGAGACAGAGAGAGAGAGAGGAAGCGAGAGATCCCAGGTTCACCACAGGGCCGTACGCCCAGCATCCTCCATGCCGTGAGGGGCTGCAAAAAGCCCCTAAATCCACGTATAATTCCACTGTAATCAGACCTGCTCTCACACTCACACCTTCAAAGTGCTGTCCGTGTGTGTGTGCTTGTGTGTATGTGTGTATATGTATAAATATACATGTACAGCATATACATATATGTTTATGTATGGTGCACGCACGTGTGTTCTGTCTCATGTGACGCCAAGATGGCGAACCGTCAAACACTTCTCCAGACATTCCACTAGCCGACTCTAACTCCTCCTGCAATTTTCAGATGGTATTAGCTGCTACAGCTTTGCTTAATAGTTTTTTTTTTTAATCTCTCGCTGAAGAAAGTATTTTGAGGTGGATTTGAGGGTTTAGGTTTAAAGTCCAATATTTGCAATTAAATTACTGTGGAAACACAGCAGATTTGAGAATTAACGTGGAGGTGTTGTAGTGATCAGATGAGTGCGGTACTATATTAGCTAACTTCCTCTATTTGTGCGAGATTAGTAAGCACCCTGTGACACGACCAAATATAGCTATCTGCTCAGCTCCCTCTTGGAAAGAAAAACCCCACAAATAACAAGACAGTACTTTCATGAAAAAATGGAATATAAAATTTTCTACCAGCCATGCAACGGGCAGGATAAGTGATATTTTCATTGCGCTTGAACATTTGTGTTATTACTGGACAAGTCCCATGGAATTGTGGGAAAAAAGAAAAAAACTCAGTTGCAAGAAACAAATAGGCGTGTAGAACCTGCCCTCCCCTCGTCCCCGCTCTCAGTTCCCGACCTCCTCCAGCCCCCCCCGACACCCCGTTCCCCGAAATAAAAAGAGCCGTAGCGTTAAAAGGCGATCGATTTTTGATGCTGCGTTCTCCCTGTCTCGTTTAGCTGGCTGTGTGCCGGTGTGTCTTTGGGCTCGGCTAATTCTCCTCTGCAGGTGATTTATCCTCGACTCCGGGGACTCGGCGACCCACCGCAGCCTGGAATTTACTCATTTCCCTCCGTGCCTGACGGAGGGGGGAGAAGAACCCCCCCCGACACCCCCTCCATCCTGGAGAAGGATTATTTCTCCTGTCTGCGCCGCCGGCTTATTGTCTTATTGCAGCCTCTGCTGCTGCCACAAAATGGCCGCCCCTGTAGTGCCTGCAGGATAAATAATGTCAGGTACTGTTGGTTTTGAGTTCTGCAAGGAGGAGAGTTTGACCTTTGCTGTACGTCACCTTTGACCTCATGGCCTGCAGAAGTCATCATTCATCTCTGTTGATGGCCTCTAGTCGATTCAAGCACTTCAGATCGCGTTAGTTAATCGTTATGCATACTGTACACACATCATTTTTCTCACTCGCACTCACAGCCAGACTCACGTGCTGAATAAGAAATTGAAACATGTATGTTTATGCTTACAGATGCAGCATGGAATCTTTTTTTTATATTTTCCCGCCTACACACACTTATGAATCACACACATACACTCACACATACACACACACACGGGCTCACACACACAATCCTTTATGAGATCACACATGAATAGCTCTCTCCCGGCTCCCTGTGGAATCAGACGGCTCATCGTCCTCAGGGATTGTTCGCAGCTCGGGGGAGAGGCAGGTGAGTGGACTTCAGTCTGCCAGATTCCTATTTTGCTCGCGTCTGATGGACTGAATTATACACTGGCCTGAGGCCCAGCTGTAATTATCGTAAACAAACGTATGAATTACCTGATCAAGTGAAAGCCAATGATTATAATGGAGGATGTGCAGCCTCCATTTAGCCCGAGCCCCGCTGGGGGAGAGAGGCTCTGGAAGAGGCTTTTAGCATGTCCCAGGATGCACTGCGGTTGGGTGTAATCGGGGAGACCTGTTTCTTTGTGCTCCTGTGGGGAGATGGCGGCAGACGTGTTAAATGGCAGAGAGACTGGGGGCCTCATAAATCCGGCACAATTTTACGTGGAGGAGATTTATGGTAACTATCTTTCTCCATCTGATTCAGTGAGTCTCTTTCAGCCTAAATCAGCGAGTCACTCTCGCCCTGATGGACTCACTCGGGCCCTGCATAAGGGAGTCGCTTTCAACCTGATTGAATGAGTCACTCTTTCTCTGATTCAGTGAGTCACCCTCGCCCTGATTCAGTGAGTCATAGTTGCCCTGATGGAGTACCTCTGGCCCTGATCTAGAGAGTCACTCTTGCCATGACTGAGTGAGCCACTCTCGTTCTGATTCAGGGAGTCACTCTCACCTTGATTCGATGAGTCTGTTTCTCCCTGATGTAGTGAGTCACTCTCATCCTGACTGAGTGAATCACTCTTTTTTTCTGATTCAGTGAGTCACTCTCACCCTGACTCATTGATTCAGGCTCCCACTGATTTCTGGCCAGAATTCATGTAGGTCTGGTCAGTAGTGGCATTCTATCCCCATCTTTCTCTCTCTTTCTCCCTCTCCCTCTCTCTCTCTCTCTCTCTCTCTCTCTCCCTATCCCCGTGACTCCCTCTCTCACTGTCTTCCTCTCAACCTCCCTCTTTTCCCATTCCTTCCATTCACACATAACATGCAATATGAGTGATCAGTAATGAGAGAAGGGTGAAGTGTTACCCAAGGTGTCCAAATACTGAAATAGAGCAGCTCACAAATGACTCTATTTGTGTGTGTCTGTGTGTGTGTGTGTGTGTTTTTTTACCTGTTTGCATGTCTTTGAGTTCATGTGTGTGCTTGCTTGTGTGTGTAGGTCCCTGAGTATTTCTTTGTGTGTGCGTATGTGCGCATGTGTGTATTTGCATTTGTGAATATAAGGGTTACACATAGAATACATAGCATGGCAGATAATTTCTAGTCGCACCACAGGCCGAGGGTAAATTCTCCATGTGCAGTGTCTCCTCAGTAATGCAGTGCCAATATTTACACCGCTCAAAGTGTCAGGGCGCATTTCCAGCTTGACTTTGCCACGGGAAACCTCCTGCGGGGATGTTTCCGCGAAGTCTGTCAGAGCCGAGAACGTCAAGCGCGCCAGGGCTGCGAGTCCTCCAGAGGTGGAGAGAAAAGCGCCGTCGGGGGGCATCGTTATTCAGGAAGGTTAATGTGACGGAGACAATGGTGCGTGAACGGTGCGTGTAGCGTGTGCTAACGTGCTAGCGTTGTTGCGTTGTGACTGGAGGGCTGCGGTTAACTGCTGTGAAAGCCCCGCTGTTATTTGCATCTATTTTAGCCTCATCGCCCGTCCCACGGACAGGCCCTTCTCTGTCATCATTACACACCGCAGAGCTGTAAACCTTCCCCTGCCTGCTTTTCGCCACCTCACCCACGGCCATATTTCTCTTTATAAACAATATTCTCATCCTGCTGCTGCGGATGACGCATTGTTGAAATTATTTATTTATTTATTCTTTTTCTTTTAGTAATTCTTTGTCAAAGAGTTTAATTATTTAGCCTAAAATGTTTTTGTCTTTGTTTATTGATTTATTAATTTTTAATGCTGATAATTTTTCATACATTGGCACAAGCAATATGACGGGATCCATACCTAAGTTCTAATAGTATTTGTTTGGTTGTGAATGCTTTACCGGGATGGGTTTGCCTTGCCTGGTGTGTCTGAGCCGCTGAGAGAGGCAGGTGGGCGGAACTTCTGCCTCTGAGTGCAGTTTTACCCCAATATTCCGGTGAGCTTTGTCAAATGTGAGAAAGAGTTTAAATTCAGAACTAGTAAACTTAGTTATTATTTCATCAGGACATGTAAGGTTTAAATGCTGATTCATTTAAGTCGAAAGCAAATTTCGGTATTCAAGCAACCAAGCTGCCAATCATACTCTCAGTTCAGGACAGAACTGACCAATAAACTGCGAGAGGAACAACCAGCCAGCCAGTCAAATGACTCAAAATGCCAATAAACCAATGGATAAATCAAAGTTAATTTCATTCTGTTCACTGTTTTTCTGTTCGGCCTGACTGCTGGAGGTCTGTACAGCCAAGGCAGATAAATCTAATCGGATTTACGTTCTCTCCCCAGTTATACGACGGCATCTGGTGTCACTTTAGATGCAGTTAAGGGAAGTGTGTTTATAGTTGCTTGGCCTCAGGGAATAGATCATGCTCACTCTGCCACCAGGCTCTGAACTGACCTCTGGAGGCTAAATCCTGCACAGTGAATCTATTCTAATATTCTTTGATATAAATTTCTATTTAGGTTGTGATTGAACATAATTACAAACTTGTGCAAGCCTTTCATACTGCAGTTCTGCATTTCTCTGCCATTACTAAAACAGTGCCAGTCATATGGTATTACCTTACTAAAGCAGTGCTGGTCATGTGACATTACCATACTAAAACAGTACCAGTCATATGGAGATACCGTCCCAACACTGTACCAATCATATTGACTTACTGCACTTAAACAATGCCAGTGACATGGAGTTACCTTAAATAGTGCCAGTCACCTGTCACCTGACCTTATTAAAACAGTGCCAGTTATATGGTGTTACCTTATTAAAACAGTGCCAGTCATATAATATTTTTTGTCCAATTACTGTATATTATAAAATAATGCCAAACCTATGGCGTTACCTTACTAAAACCAAGGCAGCCTTATGGAGATATACTATACTGGAACAGCGTCAGTCTTATGGTGTTACCTTATCAAGACAGTGCCGGTGACACAGTGTGACCTTACTAAAACAGTGCCAATCTTAAAGTGTTTCCTTAATAAAATGGTGCCAGCCCTGTGGAGTTACCTCACTAAAACAGTGCCAGTCATTGGTAGTTGTGTGACTAAGAAAGGTTCATTCTTATTGAGTTACCTTCAGGAAAACAGCCAGTCTTATTGAGTTACCCTTCTAAAATAGTGCCAGGCTCACAGTCGCTGTCCTGAAATAGTGCGGGCTCACAGTTTCTTCTTCTCAAGCAGTGCCAGTGTAACGGAGTAACCCCTCTGAAAGAGAGGCAGTCTCACAGTCTGATAGCATTAGCGGCATAAAAGAGCACAGGTCCCAGACTGTGAGTCCTGCCTCTTTAAAAGAGCGTGGGCCCGGAGTTTCATCTCCGAGAGAGTACAGGCGTCAGCAGACTGTTCCTCCGAACATCCGTCTGCAGACCCCCCCGTGAGCCCACTGTACCGTGTTCTGCGCATTTCACACGATCTTCGCCGCAGCTGCTTTTCCCTCCTCCCCCGTAATACCGCCATCCTCCGTAAAGCCCGGGCGCTGGGTGAGTCATACGGCGATCGGCGGGCACTGCCTGGCTCTCCCGCTTGGGCACGTGATGGCGGGGGGGGGGCGTGTCCCCTGGGAGGCTGCTGTGATACCTGGACGTGTAAGATCCAGATCGAGAAAATCACAGCAATCCCACCCACCCCCCTCCCCCCCCGTATTCTGCACTTGTTAGTGAGATTCGATTATGAGCCTCACTCTTCCGCTGAGAGGGAGAGCTAATGAATGAACTGTGCTAGCTGTGAAGTTTCATGGGTGAGGGAAACACGTAGCAGAGCCTGTGTGGGTGGGTGTGTGTGTGTGGGTGTGTGTGTGTGTGTGTGCCCACGTGTCTTTGTGTTTGCAGGTTTGTGTGTGTGTGTGTGTGTGTGTGTGTCTTTGCGAGTGTGTGTGTCTGCATATGTGTGTGTTTGCGTGTGCACGTGTCCGTGCACATGCTCACTTGTGTACGTGTGTCTGCGTCTTGCGCATGTGCATCTCAGTGTGTGTGTGCATGCTTACTTGTGTGTGTGTGTGTGTGTGTGTGTGTGTGTATGTTTGTGCATGCACGTACTTGTTACCATGCGTGCATGTGTGTGTGTGTGTGTGTGTATGAGCATTTGTAGGTAGTTGTAGGTTCATTATGGGGGGCTCATTGCTAAGAGTGTAAATAACATATTGCTTTGTATATAGAGGCAGCTGTGAAAAAGCGAAAATAAGCCCTTCAACATTGTCGAAACTGACATCTAGAAGAGGCGTCTGCATCTGCTCGCCCGAGGGAACGGGATGATGAAGTGTGTGGATGGTTATAGTCGTACCTCGCGTCAGCTATCCTTAGCCTCTTCAGAATACGGTAACATTCAGTTACAGCGAGAGAGATGTCTTTGTTGTAAACAGGCAAAGTGCACACATTATGGATCTGCTCAAGAAAATAACATTATTATTACCACGGCTCATTTAAACATCTCTAATCACAATAAAGCACACGTTAGCAGCGATCAGTGGACGAAGCCTAAAATCACCCCGTGAAATAAAACTGAGAAAAATCGATGAACTTTTTTCACTGATCTGCGTAAAAGGAGCGAGAGGTCAATGGGTGCCTTCTCCATATTGATTTTTAGATTGTAAAGGCCTGCATGAATTGTCCCAGAATGCACTACCACTTCCTGTGTGTACCGCCCACCGCCTCCTTGTGCAACATTTATTCATTTACTCATTCACTTTCAACACATTATTTTATGGCTATATCATATCACCTGTCATACTCTTCTACTCACGTGGAAGAATTGAATCACGTTCTGATGACTCAGGTGCTCATACCCATTGGCAGTTAAGAGTCTCCAGTTACCCAAGGCTGTGTATTTTTGGCTGACTGTGGGAGGACGCTGGGGTATCCAGTGGAAACCCATGTAAGGACATGCAAACCTCACACAGAAAGGGCCCATGGAGGCTGGATTCAAACCCTCAACCTTCTCTGTGTGAGGTAAACCTTTTGTGACCTACTTTTCAGAGGGTAAACACTGATCTTGTGAGGCAATATTCCTCATGGGGACTAAAGCCAGGTTCTATGGAGGGAAATATAATTTCTTCGGTCCTGGTTACAGTTTGGGATCAGGTGTGAATTAAGGTTAAGGTTGGATTTTGGAGTGATTTGGTGAGGGTTAGGGTAGGGTTTGGCCGCCCAAAATTACTGGAAGTATGTGCAACGTCCTAACCAGGATTGCTGTAGAAATGTGTACGTGTGTTTTTGTGTGCGCGCGCGCGCGCGTGTGTTTGTGTGCGCGCGCGCGTGTGTTTGTGTGCGCGCGCACGCGCGTGTGTGTGTGTGTGCGCGTGCGCGTGTGTCTGTATGTCAGTGTGTACACCCCTATTAGCTCTGGTTTCCTCCTGATGGTCATTTCTTTTCCTTTTCGGATCACAGCCCTGACACTCACTTTTGTAGAGGTATCTGTTTTCTGGAATTTTCTCTTTGTGATGTAATGATGGGATCGAATGAAGGGAGACCTGTAGACTTCACCTCGCCTCTGAATGTTTCATTGGCAAGCACTGGCCTGTGGATCCAGAACAAAACAATAATGTTCTTAAAATAAATGGTGAAGAAGATGTAAGTGAACAATTTGAGATGATGAAACAGAGGGAGGCTGGCTGTAATCCCCAATTACACAGGAGTGTTTGTTGGATGTACAGTGCTTGTGCCTCTGAGAGAGCCTTTTTGACGAAACGCTCCACAGCTGAGCTTTCAAGGCCTTGAGTTTGGACCACAGCCAGCGAGCCAGCCAGGAGAATGCTGTGCAGTGTGGGTAATACTACTATTTGCATTCCTGCACATCCTACCAGGTTCAGGTGTCAATGACATAAAGGATTTGGGTTCTGTTGGGATGTAGGGAAAGAAACAGCTTTCATAAATGTGCGGTCAGTGGAATGAGGCGATAATAAGTTAAGAGTTTGTGAACCTTTATCAACTGCAAGAAACTTCTTTAAGTCACTTTGCTGATGCTGGAATTTTCATCTTGTTGGTAGAATTGTAGATGGAGACTTTGATTTTGTGTGCATCCACTGACTGCAGGCTAAAATCGCCAGCACACACTCACTGGCAAATACACACACACACACACACACACACACACACGTGCATGGAAACACATGCACGCGCGCACACACACACACACATCATCAGCGCGCACGCACACACACACACACACACACACATTCTCGTACTTATATCTTTGTTAGGACATTACATTGACTTCCATTCATTCTTTGCGTGTCTCTAAAGCCTTTTCCTAATCTCAACAATGAGCAACGTATGCCAAACCCAAACCCTAACCTTAACCTCAACCTATCCCTAATTCTAACCTGAACCCAAACCCTTACCTTAACCTTAACCTTTCCATAATTGAAGCACTGATTACTAAAACCCCACAAGTCAAGTCAAGTGTGACTTATGGGGTTTTTAATAGGTGCTTCAATTCTAACCTTAACCTTAAGATTAATCCTAACCTTTATCTGTTCCTGATTCTAACCTTACCCCTAACCTTGACTAAAAAGTCAAAATTTGCCCCTGTAGTCGTAAGGACAGGCAAAAATGTCCTCACTTCCCAATAATGTCCCCACTCTGAAGGAAAACAAAAAACATTTTCTGTTTCTCACTTTGTAGCAAGTACAAACACACACATTCAATCATCAGCACACACACACAGCCCCACTCTGCTTCATAACCAGAATTACTCACAAACATCATCAGCAGGACAGAGAATCCTCTGCAGAGTCGAGCCTGTTCTGCGCAGATTCCAGAGTCACGAAAGCATATGACTCTGCATGGGAGTATTTTTACTGAGTCCCACTTCATGAACCAATCGGCTGCAAGCATACCAGCACCAATAAGGAACTGCGGCGCATGAAGCACTCATGTGGACCATCATGGATTTCTATCTGCTTAGCATGCAAAAGCACAAAGCCTAAACTGGGCTGTAAATTCATGGCCAGCGCTCAAGCCAATATACGGACAAGCTATCAATCAGGGGCTCCAATACTCCATGTCAGAGTTCTTGAAGGATGTGTCATTGGATGGATCTATGGCAGGCGATTAGCTTGTGGCTGGAAAGTGAGCTGGAGTTATTGAGCGCGCTCAGTCGACTCTCGCTTCTTCTGCAGACAACTGAAAGGTAAACTCCCCTTTTCTCCAAAGCTCCGCCTTCCCCTTCAAGCTCCGCCCTTCGGCTCTCCTCCACGACTGGATGTGGACACTACGCTGAAACGGGCTCATCCGGAGCGCCCTTTTAGAAGACTTCGCTGCGGTCCTTTATAGGAAGAAGCCCCACCCCTCTGTCTCAGCTTCACTCTTATTTTCAAGCCCCACCCTCTGCTCTATTCATTGGTTAGGAGGCGGAGCCACCGTCATCTCATTTCTGCGCTCCCAAAATCATTGTCAGGTCAAACCTTCTGGATTGTATCCCTCCTTTGCCTGGGAGTCAGTGTGATGGCAGTCTGGCCAATCAGTAGCAATAATTGTTGACTGCTCACCAAATTTCCCGGAAAGACTGAAAACCTGGGTTGGATTTGGATTTCGGGAACCCTGTTACACGTATTTAAGAGTGGAAACAGACTCAACAACTGAAATTTTCTGGACACAGACACAAGCCTGAAAAAAATCTCCCCCAGAATGTGATGGTGAAGCCCTGCTGCTAGTCCTCTCCTGATCCCAGAATGCCTTGCGTCTGTGGCCAATGAAAAGCTCCTGTTGTAACCCTCCCACCCACATTGTCCCTATCTGTGAAAGTGCCTTTCTGTGATCAAACCAAAATAGACCGGTGCGTCATAGAGGGGTAAACAGCTCCTGAGCCTGTCCTCAGTATCACAGCCAAGAGGAAACAGCATGTGTCTCTTTCTCCCATGCTTATGAGGGCATTGTTCATTTCTCTCCTCTACTTATTCACTCACACATCCCCCTCTCACTTTTAAAATTTCAGGTTCATCATGAATAGAGTGACTTTTACCAAGATTTTTTCATATAAGCTGCCTGATCCAACAGTACCTCACCTATACAGAGGTTGTGATGTTCACCGTGGATAAATAACCTTATTGTCTGTGTTACATCAAGGCAGAAAAACAGAAGTCATTATTTTGACGCCCACCTACTTACCTTGGGCCTGGACTCAGGTTCTGTGCAAAACAGCCACCAAATCTGCTTTGGATTCACCCACAAAATATATCTCTAAATAATAAATATTAAATTGCACAATAGGTTAAAAACTCTGTTATTCAATTTACCCACTGGAGAGACTGAGATACTGACAGGATCTATGTCATTCAGTGTGACTAGAGTTCCAAGATCGAGAGAGTTCCAGATCATCTGGTCAAGAAGCTGGGCACTCTCTCAGACGTTTTGCAGTTTTCTCTCTTCTCAGGTCCAAAAATTTTCCCTTGTTATGCTTGTCGATGTCATTGTGAGCTCATTTATTATTTTTCCTCTGAAATTAATACTTTTCTGAGGAAAATATGGATAAATTGAATTATTTCCTTTGCGCAAAACAACTTGCATTTGCGCGATGGAAACAAAAGGGCTCCTATTCTTGAGTTGTCGCCACTCTATCTAGTGACTCAAAGTATGACCCGCGGGCTCATAAAGACAGGCTGGATTTGTGTCATAGCCTGTGGACAGAGAAGTTTCAGTTGGTCCTGCCATTCAGAGTAAACTGTGGACAGAGAGATACCAGTTAGTCCTGTCATTCAGTGTAACCTGTAGACAGAGAGATACCAGTTGGTCCTGTCATTCAGTGTAACCTGTGGACAGAGAGATACCAGTTTGTCCTGTCATTCGATGTAACCTGTAGACAGAGAGATACTGGTTGGTCCTGTCATTCGGTGTAACCTGTGGACAGAGAGATACCAGTTAGTCCTGTCATTTGGTGTAACCTGTTGACAGAAAGATACCATTTGGTCTTGTCATTCAGTGTAACCTGTAGACAGAGAGATACCAGTTGGTCCTGTCATTCAGTGTAACCTGTGGACAGAGAGATACCAGTTTGTCCTGTCATTCGATGTAACCTGTGGACAGAGAGATAACAGTTGGTCCTGTCATTCAGTGTAACCTGTGGACAGTCGGATGCCAGTTGGTCCAGTCATTCAGTGTAACCTGTGGACAGCGAGATACCGGGTGGTTCTGTCATTTGGTGTATCCTGTATATGGAGAGGCAAACAGGTAGGGTGATACTTTATTTGTGTAAGAGTTTGTTTATTCACGTCATGTTAGAGTACCCCCCTTCATTTCCCATTTCACATTAGCTGTTCATTTTTACATTTTCCAATAGACCACTTGCCTTTATTACAGAGGCAATCTGCTCTATATTGTACGTCTGTGTAATGGCATTTTGCTGGATAGCCGCGAGCTAATTCAATCAGCCTGGGTTTGCACTGCCTCCTGACAAATGTCAGTGTGCAAGCGGAGTAAGATAACATTGCTCTTATTTATGACTGCACCTATGACTCGGCCTTGGGACCCATCTCCATATAAGAGTGTGTATATCTACCAAATTGACTTGCCGGGGCATATTCCTCTCTCTCTCTCTCTCTCTCTCTCTCTCTCTCTCTCTCACACACACACACACTCACACGCATGCGCACGCACACACGTGTACACACACATCCAGACACACCCAGAGTAGGGTTGGTTCTTATTAAGGTCTGTAGTGTGGTGAAATTAAATAGAAGCTCAAACCGTCAAAGGAAAAAAGCGAATTAAACTGGAGGATGAACAGTTTTCCTCAGTTTTTCAGTAGGATATCAGGAATCTCCACATTCAATCAGAGGTGCTCACTGGAAATTGCACATCATAAAACATTCTAACACTAATATTAAAAACAAAAAAGATAGCTGAGAGTATGTTCAAGAACAGGTCCTCGGATTTTTTTAGAACAAAAGGGTGGCTTCAAAGGAAAAAAGAAAGATAAAAATATTCTTTAAATGTTGAATGACCTGTTCCCCCATCAGCACATCTGTCTGTACTAAAGGTGCTTCATCCTTCATTACTGCGCTCTGATAGCTGGGCTTTTGTGCCGGATATGTTACCTGTGATCATTAATCTTCTGCGATCATTGGTCATTTACCTCAAAATATGGAGGCCCAGAGAGTAATTTTGTTTATTTTTCTCACTTTGAAAAATAGCCAGCTTGTGAGCTGCCACCACAAATATGAAGTTCTTACCATATTTGGTTTGTGTATTTTTATGACATATTCTTAGTATTTGGCTGGTCAATATATTTTGCTGTCACAATGTATGTTTTGTGTGTGCGTGTCTGTGCGTGTGCGTGTGTGTGTGTGTGTGTGTGTGGTTTAATTTTTTGTTTTTGTTTTTTTTTTTTCCTTGGTGGTAAGTAGGTAGCCTACCTGCTTAGTTTGCACAATGACTGAGAGAAATGCATAGTAATGAGGTAATGTGTTACTGCAGTGTTGCGGTGGGCTACCGTTAGCAGATGGAATCATTATCTTTCTTAACCTCAGTCAGTAACCACCTAGACCAGGGCCAATTAACACTTATCTCTAACTTTCACTCTGACTTATGACTGAATGTACCTGAGGTGGGTTTCATTCACAATTATCTTGCAGAACTGTACACTGAAAGCCAAAACAGACTTTGGATCAAAGGGAAAATATTGCTTTGATTTGTTAAATATAATTGTTTTAAGTTTTTGTTTTAAGCTGAATTTTTAATGATGAACAAATTATCTTTTGTAGAAAGTACAGTAACTTAATTTCATTAACTATGCAGAATTCTCTTTTCACGTACAGTACCAGTCAAAAGTTTGGACACACCCACATTTTTCTGACAAAGCATATAAAATAAAGAAGTAAGCATCCTGTATTAAAAAAAAAAATGTAATTCTGAAATCAATAAAACCAGCATTTTGTGTCATAAATGCTGAATGTACTTGCATTTTTTTTTTTAAAGTCGGGCAGTTACATGGCTGTAATGAGTTAGCAGCTAAGCGGCCATCTATGTTCCTAAAGGTGTTTCTGCACATGTGGTTTTATTCTCATTGACCTTTTTGCCCAATGAGTCCCAAAACAACTTGACTCTAACCCTTTCAGCAACATGGGGAACTATAGTTGCCCAATGATGGAAGATATCAAAATCAGATGCTGTTGAAAACCTATCATGTGGCAACTTGTTTAAATGAGCTCCCGCAGGAGAGCTCTTTTAAAGAAGTTGCCAAATGATAGGTTTTCAACAGCTCAGGATAATTCCATTTTAAATTCTTTGAAAATGTATTCAGTGCTCAAAGGGTTAATTTGACCAGGGGAAAATGGAAGGAGTTTGTTTGTCTGTTCACTTTGCAAAATGTGGTTTCTTTGAGAATTCTAAAATTTTTTAAGCTATTCAAATAATAAATAATTCTTTTTAAACTTCTGACTGTTTACCTGTAACCACATTCAATTTGAGACTATAGAGAAGAAGTGAAGTCATTTAACATTTCTCCAAAAACAGGGTGCTATGGCTTTAGCAAAGTGTGTCCAAACTTTTGATTGGCACTGTAGATAGCAACCCATCATCACTTTTTTCAGTGTACTAGCAAGAGAAAATAATATCCTTTACAGCATATCATTTACAGTCACACTTAAGCACAGATGTTTGTTGAACCTTGACAACTGAGGCCAGCACATCCTGTGCTCTGTTAAAACTCCCTCCACACCGACCTGTGCAAAAGATCACAGAGCTATAGCTCAATCCTCTCAAATCACTCAGCTTTGAACTTTCATGCAAAATATTTCAACCTCTGCATGTCTCGCCCCTTTGTGTGGAGAATATCCAAACCTTATCAGTTTGGCCCACAGTCCAGTACATACTGTATCCAAACCTTATCATCTGGCCCACAGTCCAGTACATACTGTATCCAAACCTTATCAGTCTGGCCCACAGTCCAGTACATACTGTATCCAAACCTTATCAGTCTGGCCCACAGTCCAGTACATACTGTATCCAAACCTTATCGGTCTGGCCCACAGTCCAGTACATACTGTATTCAAACCTTAACAGTCTGGTCCACAGTCCAGTACATACTGTATCCAAACCTTAACAATCTGGCCTACAGTCCAGTACATACTGTATTCAAACCTTAACAGCCTGGCCCACAGTCCAGTACATACTGTATCCAAACCTTAATTGTTTGGCCCACAGTCCAGTACATACAGTATTCAAACCATAACAGTCTGGCCCACTGTCCAGTACATACTGAATCCAAACCTTAACAGTCTGGCCCACAGTCCAGTACATACTGTTTTCAAACCTTAACAGCCTGGCCCACAGTCCAGTACATACTGTATCCAAACCATAATTGTTTGGCCCACAGTCCAGTACATACAGTATTCAAACCATAACAGTCTGGCCCACTGTCCAGTACATACTGAATCCAAACCTTAACAGTCTGGGCTACAGTCCAGTACATACTGTATCCAAACCTTAACAATCTGGCCTACAGTCCAGTACATACTGTATTCAAACCTTAACAGCCTGGCCCACAGTCCAGTACATACTGTATCCAAACCTTAATTGTTTGGCCCACAGTCCAGTACAAACAGTATTCAAACCATAACAGTCTGGCCCACTGTCCAGTACATACTGAATCCAAACCTTAACAGTCTGGGCTACAGTCCAGTAGATACTGTATCCAAACCTTAACAGTTTGGCCCACAGTCCAGTACATACTGTATTTAAACCTTAACAGTTTGGCCCACAGTCCAGTACATACTGTATCCAAACCTTAAGTCTGCCCAACAGTCTAGTACATACTGTATCCAAACCTTCACAGTCTGGCTCACAGTCCGGTACATACTGTATCCAAACCTTAACAGTCGGGCCCACTGTCCAGTACATACTGTATCCAAACCTTAGCAGTCTGGCCCACAGTCCAGTACATACTGTATCCAAACCTTAACAGTCTGGCCTACAGACCAGTACATACTGTATCCAAACCTTAACAGTCTGGCCCACAGTCCAGTGCATACTGTATCCAAACCTTAACAGTCTGGCCCACAGTCCAGTACATACTGTATCCAAACCTTAGCAGTCTGGCCCACAGTCCAGTACATACTGTATCCAAACCTTAACAGTCTGGCCCACAGTCAAGTACATACTGTATCTAAACCTTAACAGTCTGGCCCTCAGTCCTGTGCAATCTCTATCCAAACTTCAACAGCCTGGCCTACAGTCCAGTACATACTGTATCCACACCTTAACAGTCTGGCCCACAGTCAAGTACATACTGTCTCCAAACCTTGACAGTCTGGCCTACAGTCCAGTACATATTGTATCCAAACCCTGACAGTCTGGCCCACAGTCCAGTACATACTGTATCCAAACCTTAACAGTTTGGCCCACAGTCCAGTACATACTGTATCCAAACCTTAACAGTCTGGCCCACAGTCCAGTACATACTGTATCCAAACCTTTACAGTCTGGCCCACAGTCCAGTACATACTGTATCCAAACCTTAACAGTCTGGCCTACAGTCCAGTACATACTGTTTCCAAACCATAACAGCCTGGCCTACAGTCCAGTACATACTGTATCCAAACCTTAACAGTATGGCCCACTGTCCAGTACAAACTGTATCCAAACATTAACAATCTGGCCTACAGTCCAGTACATACTGTATCCAAACCTTAACAGTCTGGCCCACAGTCCAGTACATTCTATATCCAAACATTGACAGTCTGACCTACAGTCCAGTACATACTATATGCAAACCTTAACAGTTTGGCCCACAGTCCAGTGCATACTTTATCCAAACCTTAACAGTTTGGCCCACAGTCCAGTGCATACTGTATCCAAACCTTAACAGTTTGGCCCACAGTCCAGTGCATACTGTATCCAAACCTTAACAGTCTGGCCCACAGTCCAGTACATACTGTATCCAAACCCTAACAGTTTGGCCCACAGTCCAGTACATACTGTATCCAAACCTTAACAGCCTGGCCCACAGTCCAGTATATACTGTATCCAAACCCTAACAGTCTGGCCTACAGTCCTGTACATACTGTATCCAAACCTTAACAGTCTGGCCTACAGTCCAGTACATACTGTATCCAAACCTTAACAGTCTGGCCAATAGTCCAGTACATACTGTATCCAAACCTTATCAGTTTGGCCCACAGTCCAGTACATACTGTATCCAAACCTTAACAGTCTGGCCTACAGTCCAGTAAATAATGTATCCAAACCTTAACAGTTTGGCCCACAGTCCAGTACATACTGTATCCAAACCTTAACACTCTGGCCCACAGTCCAGTGCATACTGTATCCAAAGGTTAACAGTCTGGCCCACAGTCCAGTACATACTGTATCCAAACCTTAACAGTCTGGCCTACAGTCCAGTACATACTGTATCTAAACCTTAACAGTCTGGCTTACAGTCCAGTGCATACTGTATCCAAAGGTTAACAGTCTGGCCCAAAGTCCAGTACATACTGTATCCAAACCTTAACAGTCTGGCCCACAGTCCAGTTCAGATCCAGGTCTTGATGATCAGCCCTGCTGTCCAGAATGGATCCAGATATTCAGTAAATGATTTGGTCCACTTTTCATTTCTACCTTTCAATACAGATGTAGACCTTGATGTTCTGGAACACTGTTCAGTGGACATCCAGGTCTTAATATCTAACCTCACTATCCATTACCGATCACTGGCCCAAATGATCTGTCCAATTACACAGTGCAGATCTCAATTAACTGCAAATGATCAGACATACTGCACAGATTCACTGTAATTGAACTGAGCCACTGTACTGCCCAGATGCATAACGGTCCATAATGACATTTCTTCTCAACTTTATTGTATGGTTGCACACCATGTCCACAAGATTACATTTATTTAGCTAGTTGTTTGTCTTTATTTAAATAGCCTTGTGCTATTAAAGAATGTGGAAGAGGCTCGGAATAGGGATGGATGAGTCGGATAAGGTATAATTCACATCATGTATCTGCAGACTTACGACATGTGCCAGAGCTGCAAGGCCTTGGTTCGACTGTTTAGGGTCAATGTGAGTGATCACACACATTACTTACAACAGCTGCTACTAAGCTACAGTAACGAAAGGTGTCCTCAACTGTTCCTCAGTCTCACTAGATTTGTTTCATCCCTTTACCACACTAAACAGAGAGGGGGACTGTTGTGTTGACTGAGCCTGTTGTCTCCATCTTGACCTTTAAATAAATAAATTAATGTTACAGTCACAGCATTTATGACCAGTCAAAATGGATTTTGAGCTGAAGAGATGTCTATGCTTAATCGTAAACTGTGCATTGACTATGATAGCTGAAATACCGTCTCTTGGACTCTACGACTCTGGTCGTCACACATGGGATTACTGAACAAACGCTGGCAGGGCTGCGCTACGAGCAAAGAACAATTTGGGTTTTTATGTTTTTTTCTGCAGAAATTGGCAGAGTTGCAGCAATAAATCAACGATTACAATAAACTGTTAGCCATTTTTCTGGCTTTGGACAGGATCCAGGGGTGAGAACAATGCATTTTATTGATATTTGGACTGACCCGAATCCCAGATGACGGATCGCATTGTAAAAAATGATGTTTTGGCTGCAATATAATCATCGTATCCACCATCATCATCATCATCATCATCATCATGATCGTTAGAACGGCTGAGCAAATGCTGCCAGGAACGAGCAAATCGTCACGGCAACGAAGAGACGGAGTCGGCAGATTGCCACGGTGGGTGTGTGGATGGGCTGTCTCGCTGTTTACTGTTTAAGGGGGGAGGGCCAGGCCATCTGCAATGTCCTGGATCAGAGAGAATCCTCGTCCCGCGTCGCCCATGTGCAGTCCCTCCCTTAGGCCGTAAACGAGACTGACCAGCGCTGGCCTGTATGACGCAGTAAATGCACGGGCTCGTGCTTCTGCAGTGCAGTAGTGTGCATGTAGCAGGAGTGAAGTGTGCAACTTCTTTAAATCCAGAGTAGTGCTTTATTCATTATATGATCTGAATGCACACCACTGGAGATTCACTTGGACTTTATTTCAAATGGGCATACCGAATGCACATGCAAAAACACACACACACGCACACTCCTGTATGCTTACATAGCGTATACACACACACACACATACACACTCGCACACGCATACACCTTGTGTGCACATGTACAAAGGTGAGCACATATCTCACTCACGCTCTCATACACATGAATACAAATCCATGCACTCACAAACAAACACTCTCACTGACACACAATGACACACACACATATGAGTGCAAACACACACGCAGGTGTTGACCCACACGCACACATGCTGTCTGTGTTACGCATACAAATGCTCGCACAGCCACACGCACAAACAAGCATAAACACACAGAGCGCAGGTTGAAAATTATAACACATCCTGACAGAAAGATCTGGGTTGGGTACTGCACGCAGTGCCTGACAGGTCACATGGCTGCAGAGTGTCTGGCTGTCCCTGTATCTGGCGTATGCGCAGTTTCCTGTTTTAGCCAGCGAATGATGTACAACAGGGGAAAAACCTCTGCTATCCCTGAGTCCTGTCTCATCCCATTCCTTGAGTATTCCATCAGGCAGGCTGGTTAAATTCAGCGGCCAAGATGCAGTTTTTACCCCTTGGCCACTGTCACAATCTGTACATCTGTACATCTGTGTGTCTGAATGTCTGTCCCACACTTTGTGCAGGCCAATACTCGGTAGGTATTCCTATTTAAACACCTCACGTTTGGCTGTAGCTGTGCATCATCCTAATTTTATCAGGATTTAACCTTTGACCTAAGCGCAGTAACCTTGACCTTGGAAATTCTGTGCAGGCTGTTTCTCAATTAACGATAGCAGCAATGTGAAACTGGGCACATATAAAGAACCTTTGATGGACCTGGGCAACATCTGATTGTATTCCAAATTTGATCTTTGACCTTTACACTGTGACCTTGAATACTTCTTCAATCTTGCGAAAGAAGAGAGAGAAAAAATGCTTTTTTGAAATTCTCGATTTCATGCCGATGACATGATCGCGTATCGGTGGTAATGATGAAAAAAAAAGTTTTGCTCAATTTAGGTCACTGTGACCTATTTATGTGAATAATGCAACAAATGAGATTTGTTCAAACGGGGTTACTGTGACCAGTAAGCTTTCTTCTAGGCACTCCTATACATGTTTGTGATGATTTTGAGATAATGGCTCAGCCGAGGGGTCTTAAGTGCCTTGCAAATTATGTTTTAGCCCAGAGCGACCCGGTGTCTGGGGAACCCCGCCCACTCAGAGTGTCACAGACCAGTTAACCCATTCAAAAATACAATCATGAATTTAATCGCACGATGAAAGTATTCTTAATAGAGTATTTGATGGAACAATGTTAGTGATGTCACGAGTGCTATTGTGACTCTTAGGAGTTGAAGTCTGGAACTCAGAGAATGTTGACAAAAGATAGAGTTCTTGAATGGTGGATAATTTTGGGGGAAAAAAACATACTTGTCAAGGGATCTGATGAGACAAAAGTCACGAGCGATCAGCAGCAAACAGGCGGAGCGAAGTGCCAAACCACATCTGCCACGGCGACACTTAAGCTAGTTGGTGCTCGGATTTTGATTTCTTTTTTTTTTTTTAATACGTGTGGAAGTAATTAAGGGGCGTGTGATCCCCGGGATACCTCCTGTGTGGTGTCGCCAGCTTGGGTTCGCGTGCGGTCTTCCCTGCCAGTGTGCTGATGTCGGAGGCTCTCATTCGCGCCATCATCTCTTCTATGCTTCCACGGGCCCTACCCTGCAGACACAGGTGACCGAACATACAGTGGCGCTACGGTACGCAAGTCTTAAGGGCCGAGTCCCAAATTCACTATCTGAAAGCATCGCCAGCTGTGAAAGTGTTTCCATTGCGATAAACCCAGCCCCGCTGTCAGGAACGCCTCCCTCGAATGGCTCCCTGAAAACGCTGCCTGTTTTCATTACTGAGTTTGTTTATCTGATCTGAGATATGTCTCGTACAAGAAAATGCCACAGTGTCATTACTTTGAACTAATCTTCAACTTCCGCTTACTGCAGATAATCAATAATCCCGTTAAAGCGGCCAAGCAACAGAATCTTAAAAACTCATTCAAATTTGTTTTAATGAAAAGGAACAATGTTTAGTGAGCGCAAGACAATGTGCCAATATTTTTCGTGTTATCTAAACCTGGACAGCTGTACGTATGAAATATGTGTGCGTGCATTTAGCACAGGATTAGCCTGGATTCCCGCTATCTCTTCAGGACACATGCCGGAGGATTGGGCGTGATGAGCTGTACTGAGCGCATCTTCTGCACTGGAACTTACAAGGCAACTTACAAACCGCTACCATTAAAAAGGTAATCGTAACCATTGAAAAATCAATAATAATAAAAATAGCAAGTGATGCCAGGCACAACAAACTCCGCCCCTCGCACATACTTCCATCTACTTGTACGAAATTCAATAAGGATCTAAACTGGGTCAGCAGCAACCCCTAAACAGAATTTGGGGTGAATGTGCCCATTAGTTTTGCTGCTAGAGCGTTAACAAACAAACACAGAAACAAACCGAACCAAAAACAATACCCCTTACTCTCACCCTTCGGGTGGGGCGGGGTAATAATAGTGACAATCACTAATAGTGACAATCACTTGAAATTCTAAAGCATAATGAGCAAATAAGGTGCCATATGTAATACAAGTTTAGACAGTGCTGATTTTCATGCTTAGGAAAATGAGAATCATTGTGAGAAGTCGATAACTTAGTAATAAACTACTGGTGCTGAATGACACAGAAACATTATAATCAGGATAGGAGGTAATGTTTTTGCCGGTGTTGGTTTGTCGGTCGGTCTGTCTGTCTGTCTGTTTGTGTACAAGATAGCTCAAAAAGTAATGAACGGATATCTCTGAAATTTTGTGGGTGGGTTGCTATTACATCAGGAATAGACCCCATTGATGTTGACCGCGATCGGTCAAACAATATGGACACCACAGCAACCATCTCAAAATCTCATGTTGCGGACACCTTAAGTTTCTTACGAGCCATGTTCAGTCTGCAAGATTTCGACTGTGCTGCCCTGTTGAGTTTGCACTCTCAGAGTTCTTCTAGTCATGTTAATGTTAAAGTTGCACAATGCAAGTTTGCTTATTTCCTGCGCGATTATATTTTTGTCTCAATTCGCCGACATCTCTCCACGATCCGCTAGCTGCCTGCCCCTGAATTCACTGTAAAAAAAAAATAAAAAATAAAAAAAACTGGGCTCTGGAGACTGCTCAGGCGTCACAAACTGCAAATAAACACAAGGGGCACAGGCTCTGCCCCATAAGATAACAAACCGTCCCGGCCAATCACCAACAAGAGTTGACAGTTACGGAAGCATGGGAGAAAGGGAACTATGGAGGGAGGGGCGAGCTGCCTCTGTTCTGTTTGAATTCAAATGTCAACAGTAGTGATATCGACAAACTTGCATAGTGCACCTTTAAGTTTCAGACTGAAGAGTGCAAAATATCTGCTGTTAAGTGACCGTCTCATAGTCAATTACTAGTAAAAATTCACCTTCCCTGGCTTTCAGGTTAGTATTTCAGAGACTTAACATCTTGTTGGACCAGCTGTTTAGTGTGATTCAGACTATAACATACATAACATAAACATATTTATGACTGCTGATTATACAAAGCAAATATATATGCAAATTATACAAAAAAAATGTCCTTAAGTGTAAACATGCATCTTTATGGTCTCCCAGATGTGCCATGACTCAAAAATCTGCTAGTAAATTGCATTTAAAAAAGGTTAATGGAGATTGAAGGCTAATTCTGGCAGTTACTCAGTATTCAATGTCATCTGATCAGAGCGCATGTGTCCACCAGAGGTGGCTGGTGAACTGGCGATAGAGAAGGCTGAATCCCATCCCTTGAAAGTAATGATTGGTCACGACCTGTTTTCCATCATCCATTTAAATTACCATTACAGAAACTCTGAAAACTCTCAACATTATCAGGTGTGGCCAGGTTTCATTAAGAACGCACACCTGTCAACCCTCACGCATTCAGTGCTTGTTTAAATCGTTTAAATAGTTTAAATGAAATAAGATCAT
The DNA here is from genome assembly GCA_029721435.1 of Gymnothorax reevesii. Classification (NCBI taxonomy): domain Eukaryota; kingdom Metazoa; phylum Chordata; class Actinopteri; order Anguilliformes; family Muraenidae; genus Gymnothorax; species Gymnothorax reevesii. Next base: position 7,855,629 of record CM056574.1, on the reverse strand, counting down.
TGGAAGCAATGGAATTGTATAAAGCCATTTCAAATGATCTCATTTCATTTGAACTATTTAAACGATAATGAAACACACGCATTGCTTCCAACCCCTTAGTAAAGAAAAGCGTGAGAAGTCCGGATCATAACGCTGGTGAAACTGATTAACCTCCATGCACAATGACTTCAATTCCGTGCGAGAATCTCTCACACATGCGTTGTTTGATTAATTGCAGACTACAGCAGGGGAACGTAAATATGGCACTAAAACAAATGCCGAGTGCGTGAGAGTTGACAGGTATGTTTTATTCATGAAAACTGGCCACACCTGATAATGTTAAGAGCTTTTGGAATTTCTTTAATGTTAATTTAAACAAATGATTGAAAGCAGGTCATGACCAATCATTAAGTTTATGGGATGGTCTGCGCCTCCCCTATCGCCAGTTTGCCAGCCGCCACTGGAATGCACATTCGGCCGTGTTTGTTCAGGAGGAATGCACTTCTGCAGTTAGATCTGCACTGTAAATGTGTAGACCAGCTGTGTGCGCCTCCATCTGCATTGTAGATGTACAGCAGATATTAATTAAATTGCTCTTGGCGCAATACACAGCCTCAGTGAGCCTCACAGTTGGGCGTGGCCGAACTTTGACCTAAAAAAAAAAAAATGAGGTCACAAATGAACCTATGACCTACACATCATATAGGCCTCTAGAAACACCCAAGTATGCATGAACTGTCTAAATTTGAGGTCTGTCCCTACTACGGTTCGCAAGCTCAGGCGGTAACAATCCACGATAGGACAGATGGACGGACAGACAAATGGCATGACCATACCCCACCAGCAAAAATCACTGAGAGGGTAAAGCACAACATATACCAATTTAAAAACATGGTTTTTCCATCTTTAATATGAACCCCCCCGACACATACACTCGCACACACCATAATTGGTTTGATTCCCAGTGAATCTGAGCCAACAGCACTTGGCAGTTCTTTGTCATTTCCTTGGTGAGGGAGTCTTTATTTCACTGCATTACATAAAGTGTTTATGCGATGAAAATTAACCATGCGAGATTCATGCCGCCATCGGAGGCTGCAGTTTCATTTGTGCGTCAGCTGCAGTTCCCGCACAGTCTAAACTCCGCGTATGCAAATGCCCTCAAATCAAAGGAACATGAACTTCTTATTCATCATTTTCAATTCTAATGCACAGAAGTACGGAGCCAAAACTGAGTTTTCTCAATGCCTATGCACTGCAGGGAAGGAAGGGTCACAGAAAATCCTGTTCCCCGTAAGAGGCTTCTTGTAACCAGGCAACAAACATGACTAACACTTGACCCGTGTCCATGACAACACTCCAGCTAATGTTTAGGCATGCAGAACATGCATTGATCGGTTAGACTCTCATTTCTTCAATAAATCAATTCATGTGAAAGTACAAAATAGCCTTTAAATGAGCCATTTTCCTAATTGACAAGCTGTGCTGTCCAATTAAAAATGATTCTATGGGTTTTTAAAGGGTTACGGTGCTTGTCTGGCCGTCATGGAGACTGGTGGCCGGGGCCCCTGTTTGGTCCCTTGAGCGAGGTCCCTGCATGCCTAAATCAATTGTAAGTCACTTTGGATAAAAGCATCTGCCGAGTAACGCAGTTATTCTGGCTGAGGTTACATTTCCTGCCCACATCGTGAACGATCTCCTTCGCTGAGACCCGAGTCCTGGCACGCAAGCTGAGGTGGAGAATAGTTTATGGACCTGCTTGACTGCAGAGCCGTCAAAATTCAAACTATCTGCTTAACCATTAAACGCTTCTGCGCATCTAATCTCTTATCTGAATGCACCCGGCTGCTGCCCACTTCGCTTTATTTCTGTGAGTATTTTGGCAGTTTGTGAGAACAGCCCTGCACCGGAGAGGTTTTTAAATGGGGTTTTCCCCAGTGGAGCACTTTGTTGCGGGTTCTCATGAAGTGGCAGAGCTTGAAACATCTCCCATGATGCATCTGTTCTGATGACCTGCGAGCTCCGCTGCTGTCATTAGCGTGCTCGACGCTGCCTCTAAATCTGGCAGAGGGAAAACGTTGTCCCTCTCAGCAGTGTTTCGCCGCCATTTTGTTTTAAACCACCCCAGTTACTTAGGCAGTGGAGAAAGCAAAGCTCATGGGATGGAACAGTCATTACCGTCTCACGATTTTCTCTGCGTCGAGCGAGAAAACACCCTAATTTTACCGCTATTAAACAAATGACCTCGTTAAAGTTTCACAATTCCCATTATGAAACCCTCCCAACGAACTCAATCTTGGACTACTTAATGTTTACAGCAAGCGCCGGCACAAAATGTGATTTACGAGTATTTTCCCCGCCCCCTTTTGTTTTATGTGCAGGACTCTGTGTTTGTGTCTTGGAGCATTTGCAGCTGCTTGTGTTGTAGTTATATAATCTAGAGGCTCTGTTTATGCGCAGTATTGGCTAGATTCTATGTTCATAGAAGTCTCCGGAAGCCTTCATTAATTCTATATATGAAACACCATCCTCCAATCCCTTGAGTCTCTGCCTGCCTCCCTCGACTCAATATCGCTGAATTTATCCAATCGCATTACCTCTCTTGTGGCTTCTCGAGCTAATTAACCAATGGTATGGCCTCTCTCTTGTGGCTGGACTGGCTAATTAGCCAATCGTATGGGCCTCTCCCCAGTGAAAATGCATACCGTGTTCCTGTAAACAGCTGAGTGCAGTAACCTAAATTACTCAATGACAAGGGGAACACCAGAGGGAGCTGACGTGGGCCTGTGAATGTGTGTTACGGCATTAGTCCAGGCCTGCCATCATTAATGTGTCATTTACCCCCCGCCTCCCTCCTTTTTCTGCTTGTTTTTATGGTTAACTGATGTTTTTAATGAAAAGTATATGTATGGTACAGTTCAATTTGAAATCCTGGGTGCTGTTGTTGCAGCTGTGACTCTGGTTCACCTACAGTCACTTTGATTGTATCCATGCTTGTGTCCTGGGTCCGTGTCGTTCATTTTAAGTCCGCCGTGTTTAAGGACATTCCGACTAGCTAAATGCATCCTGGAGAATCCCAGCATGAGGAGGAATTTTCTGGAATGTTTGATATATGGAAGACCATCCTTTGTAACCTGTGGCTTTTAACTGATGCTCACAAAAGCAAGGATTTTTCCGCTCGCCTAAAAGACTTTTGTATCCTTGATTCCTCAGTCCTTTTGTCCTTCCCTTTACTCACATCCCCAATAGACCAACAAACCAAAGAGCCATTAGCAATTGGTCAGGTTGTCCAGACATAATGCTCTCGGTCTTATTTTTATTAAGATTTAGAAAGATTAACACCAGCCAGGTTTTGATATCTTTTAAGCAATTCAGCAAAGACTGCACAGAGTCATTAATTTTGTTTATTATTGGTTGATAAACTTGTATATCATAAAAATTGGCTCTTATGGCGGCCCATGCAATGAGAAAAGCATTGGGCCCAAAATAGAGCCTTGAGGGATGCCGCAAGTAAGTGGGGTCCAAGTCAAAGAATATTTACATACTCGGATGGTCCTGTCTGTCAAGTATTACTCAAACCATATGAGGGCAGTACATTTGGCACCTATACACTGTTCAAGCTGTGATAAAAGGATCCTATGATCCACAATGTCAAAGGTACGGTCTAAATGGACTAGAATAGCACCAAAGAACATCTCATTCCGAAATCACAGGCATTAATATTGACCTGGTCCCCAACTTTTGCTACAATAACAGTCTCTGCTCTTCTCGGACGGCTTCCGCTTGTTGTTAGAACACTGCTGCTGAGAGTCTGCACCTATTCCAGCCCAATGAGACTTGTGACCCAGTGAATGGGTTTGGCTCAAAGTCAGATTTTCAGTTGATCTCGACAAACCACCGCACGGACGTCCCTCTCTGCACAAGGGAATTGCTCCTTTGGAACTGGAGAAAAAAAAAAAAAAACCTTCCCCAGACTGTTGGAAGTGCAGAATCAGTTCGCCTGCTATTGTTTGCTATAGCGTCAGTGGAACTGAAAAGCCCAGACCAGACTATAAAAAACAGCCCTGGACAAAGGCGTGTCCTCATAGTTTTGGTTGTGTTGCATTTAAGAGCAAAAATGCACCATTGCCACTAGATTCCAGGGGAATAATTTCCTCATCCTTCCTGGTTCATAGATACTGGCATTTCCAATTTGGGTGCGAGCGCGCTGTTTGGATGCTGTCTCTGCCGCGACTGATGGTTTTCTCTCCTTTGATATCAGCGTCTTTTCACGCTTCGTTATACGCGCCGCTGCTTCGGTTCTCACCTTCCGACATGACGCCGTGCGGATACACCTCACTTCATTAGACGCAGCTCGCTCGATGTCCCGCAGACGCAAAAAAAAAATAGCGACGAGCCGGCGGCCTGCTTTCTGTCTCACAAGCGGAGAGATGAAACGCGGGGAGTATTTGCCGTGATCGGCCGCACCGCGGGAGCCGCACATCTGTTTCGTGAGCGCAGATGCACTTTGGCTGGTTGAGTTTCATATGATGATGCACTCATGTCCATTTCATGAGTAACACAAAGTTTAACAACGTTCACAGGAGCATTTTGTGTTGTAAGACATTCAGAGGATTGCTGTGTAACTTGTGTGCAGAGACCCAATAATAAGAAAATTGTGGGAGTTGCCTCTGTTGAGACAAACAAGAACGTTTTGTAAGTTGTTTCTATGGAGTCACATGCAGGAACATGTAAGCTGCGTGTAGTAGGACAAAGGAACGCTGTGTAACCTATGTAATTAGAAAACACACACCCATTCAGGTACATTTATTGGAGCTCTGTCTAATGAGACACGCACAAATGCTGTGTAAGTTGTATAGAAACACACGCAAATAGGACAGTGTTATATTGTTAGAGAAACAGGAGAGTTGTTGTTGTGAGTAAAAAACAAGAGCGTACTGAGAGTTGTGCCGATGCACATTCAATAATGATTGTGCGTGTTCGTGTAAATTAGAGAGGCGTGTAACATGATGAGCTTATATAAGCAACATATTAAATACAGTTCGCCATATATTCTTTGGCTCACCCTGCTTTGAACTCAGTAGTAGCCAGTACAGCACATTTCCTCTCGGCTACATATCTCCTGATGCCTTATATATTTATATGGACATGTACTTACTCATTCATGCGAAAAAGTCTTCATGCCGGAGGGCATTACTGGTTACTGTGAATTTTACACGGAGTTTCAAAAGTCAAAAGTTCAGAATCACTCATCATTCAAGCATCCCTTGCGATTATGTTTAACAGAAGCGTTTTTTGATGCTCAATGATTGTGAAACAAACACCAGGCATGATTTTTACGACAGTTCATTTAATGCTTCAAGTTTGTTGATAGCAGAGAAGTTTTTAAATGATTAATAACGCAAAGTTTTGTGCGGGAGTTTAATTCTTGCTCGGTGCCGCAGGATGCCCGGCTCTCCTCTCCAACCCGCTGATTTCGGGAGAAACGAAGTCGCAAGATTAGGGTCCTTCTGAGAGGCGTGACGCCGACCGCGGATTCGCTGAACCAAACAGCCGCGCGAGGTGCGTATCTCAGAGTCGACTCGCCGAGAACATACTCCACTCCTTCTGGCTTTTCGATAACGAGCGACTGGTTCTCGTTCGGCGCCAAAAATTACCGCCCGAAGCCTCCTCGGGATGGGAAATCCTTTGAGTGTTTTCCCAGCGATGGACTGCCACTGCATTCGAAAGAGAGACATGCAGAGGAAAGCGATATTACATCTGTGCACACTGATTTACCGCTGAAAACCCTCTCCTAAATGCTGCTCCCCTCTGCCTTCAGTTCACTGGGGAGCTGTGCAGGACCGGAACATTCCGCTCTAGGCACATGCACAGGCTCATAAAGCCTGCCACACTTCCCGTAATGATTACAAATTGATTATTTTGCTCATGTTCTTTCTTTTATACATACTTACATTGTAAAATATTTTATATTGTGTATATATACAGTAATTCATCTTGTTAGAGTGTACGGTCTTTTAGTACGGATCTATACAATTTCAGCTTAATATATGACAATTTTACGTTGATATAATACTTTCATCTACATTAGTTATCGTGGGACTACTTAATGCTATTTGTATGCCTGTATGAAATACATATGCGCAGTATAAGTGGCAGCATATATGTAACAGAGCATTTGAGAAAAACTCAAATCGTATGTGAACACTCTACATTGGCTATTTAACTTATCATCTTAATTGACTTAAACTTAATTGATGTGTATGTATCGTTTGCTGTTTATCTTGCATATTGTTTCATACTGTTCATATTGTTGTGAGTTAAACAGTCTTTCACATGGACACTTTTTAAATCCTCTTCCTGAAGCTGGCCAGAAATTCCAGTGCATGACCATAAAATTCACAATTGTCATGAACTGAAAAACGTCCCAACTTTCATTTTTCGTGATGAGTTAAACATTCATTCATCACCGATCCAGCTGATGGATTTAAGAAATGACCGAAATGCGTCATTAAAAAAAAAAAAATTTTTTTTTTTTTCTAAATTTTCCAATAAATCTTCAATTTTCTGATTTCACAGGACATATGGAATTAGTTAGCACTGTGAGATGTGTTACCCTAGACGTTTTTAAGACGGACAGGAAGCGGATGTTGTGGATTCTTGGCTAGAGTTCCTGTTTTTGAAGCCGCTGGGTAGAGCCAGTGGCAGTGTTTGCAGGCGCGGGCTATTCTGGTCTCAGTCGGACAGAGAAGCTTTTTGCTCCATTTAACGATGTAATTGTGTTAATTACGGGGCAGAATGTGCACAGGTGGCTGTGGGTGGGAGGTGTCGGGGGAACTTCGCCGCTCAGACTGTGAACATTCTGTCTCCGTTTCTGAACGGTCGATCAAACAGCGTAATGAAGGATGACTGAAGCAGCGACATCAGTGTCACAGACCTGAGCCCCTGAGCGACAGACATCCCCACTCAGAGCTACAGACTCCATCCAGGGTCACCTCAGGTGTTTTAGCCAAAACACTCATTGAAATGAACTGCAGCAACACATCGCAAATCTTCATGTTATTGTGTTTTTATTTTTTTAGTTATCCTTTATTTAATCCGGGACATCCTTGGTTAAATAAAGGGAAGTTATTTTTTGTGCATAACCACACTGTGGGCTATGGCTAATAATGGCACTTGTGATTGCCGGGCCAATTACTGACCAAAAAAACAAAAAAGAAACTTCATACTCATAAATTTGCAAATATATTCTTGAAACTGTTAATAAAAGTTTTTATTATCACTAGGGGTAAATGCGTTGTCAAAGACATCATGACACAATTCAACTCCGACGTGCGCAGATACGTAGCCCGTGCGAGCGTACTTTAAGCTAAAACCATGTTTCCTCGTGTTCCTAGTCACGTGACCATATGAGAGATGTGCAAATGAGCTCACGTTAGCACGTTAGTTTGGGCAGTTACACGACCTCTAAACAATTCATTCCTAGTGGACGTTGCAGTGACAAATCGATTATGCAAATGACGTAAGACAATTTGTCGATCTTCTGCTTTTGACGTCACACGTGGGCTACCAGAACGAGGTCGGTCAGCTGTGGTGCCAGTTTGTTGGAGACGTGTCCGAAGATCATGGATAGTCCATTGACTGCATCCAATAACCCTTGCAACGTCAGTGACGGACGTTTCCGTATTCAGCATGCCAATGGCACGTTCACGCTGAATGTTTGACAGCCATGGCATTGAAAATCAACGAATAATTAACTGTAAAAACTTGTTTTTCCGAGATGTCACTCTAATGTGCTATCGTGAGCTCAGTTGCACATCTCTCATATGGTCACGTGCCTCAAACCATACGTAATCGCCTGTGCACTGCTCTTCTTCAAGTTGTAACTTACCATTTTTACTCTTGGATTTCTGTAGCATTTCCAGTGGAACTGGTTACAGTATGGACATTATTTTTATGATACACCATCTTTAAATGAGTACAAAATTAAATAAAATCATTATTTAAAACCTCATTTATTGTATGTACAACTTATTGACCTCCAAACAAGTGTGAAGTTTTTATTTTGGCTGAGTATATTTTATTCCCACTTTCTTCTTGATCCAAAAAACTTGCGCAGATGTGTGGTCAACGATGGGTAATGATAACATATAGTATTCAAAAAGCCATTTTTACGCGATTTGAAACTCCTGAATTATTTTATAACTGAAGACCAGTAGATGCATGGTTCTGTGTACGCTATGCCACAGCACAACAGAATCCCATTAGGCCGTCATCCATTTAGTGCGGTCTTACTGACGCGCCGCTAATCATCTCTGTCTTCACACTGTGAGTATATTACAGACCTCTATCATAGCGCTTAAGCTGCGAGATCCAAACCCAGCTTTCAGACGGAAAAAACAAACCGCAGTTGAGAACAGTGCAGCGACGCGACGTAAGAAGGGTTAATAATGGAGTGCTTGGCTGGCTCCGCAGTGCGGGGGAAGGGAGGCTGGAGCGTATCCCAGCATGCAATGGGTGAGAGCCAGGAACACGCATGACACTTTGCCAGCCCATTGCGGGCCACACACATCATTCAGTCACACGCCATTTCCTACGAGATTTTGAATCTCCAGGCTTTGGACTGCGGGAGCAGACAAGTCGCTGGAGAAAACCCACACGAGCTCGGCACGGAAAAGGCCCGAGGCTGGATCTGAACCCTCGACCTTCTTGCTGTGAGGCGACAGTGCTGCACTTCACGCCACCATGCCACCCAGCTACCGAAACGCTTCAAAATAACATCGTTTAGCGTCCTGCATATGGGCGCAGTAGTCTGTCTCCATAACTCTGATTCTTCTCGGCCTAGTATAATTTCTTCATGCCGCGCTGCTGAAATTTACGCTGAAATACCCTTCGGCTGATGCTTCTGTCCACTTCACTGCTCTCGCCTACAGTCCAAGTCCGTTTTACATGGTGCTACTTGAAAATTACAGTTGAAACAGCCTTACACTGCTAGCGGGGAGGTAGCGCTAATAGACCTTGCGGAGGCCACTTGCAGTAACACTGCCGTTCGTGTTAGTGTGGAGTCGGCAGGGAACCAAATGCTTCAGAGGCAACTGTGGACCTGTGGGAGGCCAGAATGGTGGGGACAAGAGGTACATTTGCATGGCTTTGCGTAGATTTGGGTCGCGCAGCGTGGAAATATTCGATCAGAGCTTGCAGACATGAGCCAAGCAGGGCAGCGGATTCGAGCTTCTCACCCTCTCTCTCAACTGTTCTCTCCGGCATCTCTCCTGGAGCGTCCTGAAAATGGAGAGACCTTCTCAATGGACACCCCCTGATGCGCAAATTCTGCATACTGTGTAGGTATAATTCTACTAAAATAGTAGCATGCATCTATTAATAGCTGACTGCAGCGTAGAGCTAGCCTTGCTAGTGCACAGTGCACACCTCAGACCGCTATGGAAGGGTGAGCACCAATCGCAGACACTCTATCATTGTTTGGGGGTGGAGCTAAAACTCTGTAAAGCTGTGGAGGGGTGAAGTACTGTGTTTAACTCTTTCAAACCTGCATCAGTGAGAGGAGGGTGACTGAAGATTTACAGATCAGAGTCAGACAGAGGCCTAAACTCATACCTGAGCTCTCCCCCTCTCCGAACTCCTCTTATGATTGGACAGAGAGGGGCAGAAGTGGGTTAGTGCGATTGGATCTGCCGGAACAGGCCTGGAGATGCAGAGTTAAGGCTCACCTCTGACCTCCCCTGCTGTATTTATTTTTCTGCAAAAATCAAAAACTTACCTCAGTGTGAAAAAAAAACAAAAAAAAAACATTTTGTTTACCCCCCCCCCTTTTTATTTATGTATTCATTCATTTGCTTCCTAGTAAAGAGCAGGGAGACGGTTTGAAGCCGCGCTCCGCCATGGTATGCACTGCGAGCGTCATTCCTCCTGTCAATCTCAGGCCCCAGCGGAGCTCATTAGCTTACTGCTAACCGCCCTGCGACGGCTCTCTATCTCTCTCTCTCTCTCCCTCTCGTCTCATGACCTCATACGGCAGGTGTCACTCGTTACATACATGCTGCTCGGGATGCACTAACTATAGCATCCTCTCCCTGGCCTGCCGTGAGGCCACAGATCGCACGTGCACTCGCGCAAACGACATCGGACGTGCCGCTCCTTAGCCAGCGCGCTAACCTGTGCGAGTATTGTAGCGCCCGACGTGTTTCTCAGGAGCTGTTATCCTTGTGTTTATAGACGGGCGAACCCCAGCACCCCGCTGAAAAAAAACAGACATGTAAAACCTGTCAGTTATTCAATTTCGATTGGTTTGCCCGGGCCGCAAAACAGCCCGCCGCCTTCGTCGTTTCCCTGGCAGTCTGAAACACAGGCCACTCTATGGTGGAAATACTCAAAATGGTTTTCATTTCACGTTGTCATTTTGTCAAGGAATAGACTGGACATCGATGTGGAAAACAAAGTGAGAAAATTGGTCTCAAAGGCTGCGCACATTTTTTTTTTTTTTAAGTTAATGGCTTTTTTTTCTTTTGGCTTTTTAAATTGAAATATATTTTTCAGGATCAAACTCTGTGACATGTTTAACAGCACGTCTTGTGCACTGTTTGCAGAGGCCAGATCAGTCATTTTTAGTTCCCAGCAGTAGACCCAATGTGTGCCTAAATTGCCCATGAAGATTGACCCATGAAGGAAGACAAAAGCTGGCGTTGCAGATTGTGAAGTGCTGCCAGAATGTACTGTCGCCAGCAAATTGTTGCTCATTTACGGTCTGCTGCCAGATCATTATCGTAACTATTAAACAATTACCATTTAACAAATTCTACTACCATAAATTTTCCTCAGATATTGTTTGCCTATACTGTTATTACTGCTTTATTACTACCATATTACCACTCTATTACTTCTCTAATTACAGCTGCTTCTGAAATTACTACTACTATTATTATTGCTGCTACTACTACTATTACTACTACCGCTACTACCACTACCACCACTACTACTACTTCTACTACTACTACTACTACTACCACTACCACTTCTTTTTTTTTTTTTTTTTTTTTTTTTTTAATTTGGCATCTCCAATCCCACCCGAATCTGGAATGCCCAATTAGTGAACTATTTACAAAGCTTGCTCGTATGCGACCCCTTGCTGCCAACTCAGGATAGTGAAGACAGCTCACGGCTCTCCTCCGAAGCACGTGTCCGTCAGCCACTGATTCTTATACACTCATTGGTCGAATCCTCGTAAGTTCAGAACGAGGGCGGAGGATACCCGGACGTGAACAAACCCAGAGTCTTCCTGACGAGCACCCGTCTGGCCAACAGGAGGCGCTGGAGCAACGAACAAAGCTGTTATTCTTAACCCAAATCTGGCAGTCCCTTCCCAATTTGAAACCCTGTCGCGCGATCGCCAATTGTGCGCTACTCTGAAAAAGCTGCCGACCCCTGCCGGTGGGTACGCCGGGGCTCGAACCCGCGACGTGATAGACACCTCTGCATTGCAGCGCAGTGCCTTAACCGACCACTACCACTTCTACTACTACCACTACCACTACTACTACTACTAATAATAATAATAATAATAATTATAATAGTAATAATAGTAATAATAATAGTAATAATAATAGCACGCTTGTATTTGGTGTGCCAAGAGAAAAGATGAATCAACGCTGTGATTGGTACTCAAAGAATATCAAAATTGAAGTATTTAATTTCTCTTCCTTGAGAAACTTGCCTGAATAATTTCTGTGTTTAGTACTCATTACTCTGTAATTGTAACTGATACATTGTGGGAAAGTACATAGACAGGGCAATTATGCTGCATTTCTGTGATGAACAACTATTCAATAATAACCTCTAATGGTATTTTAATTGGAATATTAATTTTGCATTTTCCTTTTACGGGAAGCCATAGGCCTGACAAGCATATCTGCTCATGTTGATAAGTCTCTATTGACTTTTTGGTGGATTTCCATTTCACTGCTGGGAGAAATAATGTTTCCTGAGATTAGAACAAAAGAATAATTAGCTTAGCCAGTCCTGTGAACAATACCGTGAGATATAGCATACGGCTAACTAGCATTTGTCCTTATTTTCTATTTTACAGGGATTCTTTCTCCACTCTGCAGTGAAGAAAGCGCAAATGAATGATACAGTGAGGAATCATTATAATAATTCAGTTTCATTGAAATATGAGTAATGGTTTACTACTATTTTCTTCTGTGGTGTGACAGCAGATTGTTTGCAAAACAACTTGAGCAAAAATACATCAAAGTTGGCCGTAAATACGGGGATATTTTTTATATCCTTTGCTTTTTCGGTGAGTCACAGTATCTCGCGCGTGAGTCACCGGGAGATTGGGTTGCCAGGGATGAAAGATTCGGTATCGTGCTCTGAAACTTTTCCGTCTTATCTTCTACCTCATTAAAAGCTTGTCTGAAAGGACTGCCTAATGACTCCTTAAATTATACTTGGCAGTTGAGTTAAACTGCGCAGTGACATAGTTGCTTATCTTTGACAAGCCCCTTCATGTATTGTGTGTCTGACGGTTGAAAGTTCTGAGGTTATGCTGACTGTGTGTAGCATCAGCTGTCATAAATGCACTGTGCAGTGGTCTCTCTCTCTCTCTCTCTCTCTCTCTCACACACACACACACACACACACACAAATACATCAGAGTTAGAGTTTGCGTGTGGACGTTGGGACATTGTCAGGACATTGTAATGGGACCTAATGACCACAGAATGTTGCAAAAAGACAAATAAGTTATATGTGGGTGCATGACGCTGAAGAGCCATGTCGCAGATAGAGGCAGCGACCTACTGTAAATGAACACCAATGACACTGGTGATTTCAGCAAAGATGGCGAATGTCACAAATATCAGAAAACTAAGTAACGGGCGCTGCTTGTCATAACTTCCCTGGTGCGGCAGGAAATGAGAAATTTCATTAAAAGTACATCGCTATGCCAGACCAATCAACAGAAAGCAGTGACTCTTGTGTTCTTCGTCGCTGTTTGAATTTGTGCTCCCTAAACTGCCTCTTTTTAATAACCACTGCAAAAAGGACTGAAAAGGTCCATGATCTATGACATGTGATAGCTCAATAATGGCTTAATAATAATAATAATAATAATAATCTTTTAATCTTACATATAGGCCTAAAACATTTTTTTCTATGACCTTTTTTCTCAGCAAGAAAGACGTTTTGCCAGTGAGGCGAGGTGATTTTGACTCGTTTCTACAACGGGATGAACATTTTAGTTGTCAAACGCAACTTAAAATACGCAAATATTTTCTAATTGAGAAAGAATAGTTCCGAAGGCAAATCTTATTATGAGATTAATAGACTTGTTGAGACAGACACGTTTTGCAGCGTGGGAAGAAATCGCGATGTCATATTTTGCTGTTTTCTGTCATTTTCCACTTCGACGAATCCCTCGAGACGTTTTTGGTTGTGTGTTTTGCTTTGCGGGTTAAACGTGTGCCCCGAGGACGCTGAGAGGCGAACAGTATAAAAAATGCGCATATCTGTGTGGTCATGTGTGATGTCACGCGTAAGCCCGGCCCTCTCTCCCCTAAGCCACAGACTCGTCATATGAATTTTAATTTATTGTCGCGCGTATGGACACATTATGATTAATTAATCACATTGTGCATCTTGTTCAGTGCGTTTCATGCATGTGGAAAGTGCCCTCTGTGTTCGGTTCTGTTCTGCGTCTGTGGTGCCTAAGGGGCCTCGCTACAAACAATGCAGCCCTTTACCAGCTGATTTATATCCTGGAATAAAAATATATATAAAAATAAACGTCTGTCGGACCATCTGTGTGCCAAACTCTATGCTGAACGAGTCTGTTTTATTAATGTGCCTGATTGTCTTATTTTAATTATTGTAGTTAAAAAAAAAAAAACTACTTAGAGCACATCTGAAACTTTTGTGATGGATTTTGATTCATGTGATGCAATATTGTATCTTGCACAGTTTGTTCTCATTTTATTTAAAATATTCAAACAAGTTGGAGGACAATGTTTGGTGCTTAATTAGTGTTTTCAGTGTCAACTAAATTCTTTATGTGGAGGTTCTTAATAATGGAGGCTGTTTGCGTTCCGTCTGTGCATTGATCGCATGATTGAGATTAGCACGATGTTCATTGGAAAATATTCGCGCTGACGTGACACCGCTGTGCGTTCTCTCTCATGGGACAATCATAAGATCTCAATGGAGGAACGTTTTGGCTGTGCGTCCTTAGCTGTTTCCTACACCCTGGGTGAATCAGAATTCTAACAAAAAAAAAGAGCAAGGAAGCCTCCTTCATTTGTCATGAACTGGAAATAGTTTGGCTGGTAGCCACAACTAAAAGCCTCTGAATTGTCTATTTTATGCAGGAAAGGAGCCAATCAGCTCCTTAATTTCTTCTTTACAGCAAGGAAATGCAGGACAAACCTTGAAAGAAAGGAATCATCGATTCCATGTATGATTTATTGTAGTTTTCTTGTTGGGTCAGTCATGTCATTCTCAATCACTGTTGAGCCGATGACGCACTGAAGGAAAGGACGTCAGGAAGGCTGCATTCCACTTTTCTGGTCCTCTCCTCACGACCTTTCTACCTCCCCTCCCTTCCTACTAGGCAGTATGAGCTTGAGGATGGGAGGAGAGGAGTGACGGAGATGAGGGAGGAGACAGGTGAAATGACAAATGGGACAGTTATGTGTCCTCCGCTGTAATACATATTCAGCATCCTCAAATGATGGGCTGGCCCAATCACTTCTTCACCTGCTTCAGTCACCCAGGCACCCAGCCACACCCCCTGTATCATGTCATGGCAAATCGCAAAATGCTGATTAAAAAAAAAAAAAATGCTCTATGCGAACAACAGTGTTGAGAAAATATTTAACAGGGAACAAACAAAGGATGGGTGGCTTAAAAAATTAAGCATAGCCCTGACCTTATTTACTTATTTACTAATTTATTTATTTAATGCTGCCCTCAGCCATGGTATCAGCTTCCTGGAGTTCAAATTCATAAAGGGCTTCAGTGGGCTGGGATTTGAAGTCATGTGGGAGCGAACAGGGTGATTTCTGACAAATATGCAAAAATACCATCCGAAAGGATGGTGTCATTTTCGCCAAGCTGGAATTGGCCCCATTCCGCCCTGTAACTTTCCCACGAGCCATACAATGTCTTCTGTCAAGGTCATGTGAAGACTTTTGTCAAGGTCATGTGATGTCTTCTGTTAAGGTTATGTAATGTCTTCTGTAAAGGTCATGTGATGTCTTCTACGAAGGCCATGTGATGTCTTCTATCAAGGCCATGTTATGTCTTCTGTCAAGGTCATGTGATGTCTTCTATGAAGGTCATGTGATGTCTTCTATTAAGGCCATGTAATGTCATCATTCAACGTCATGTGATGTCTTCGGTCAAGGTCAAGGAAAATTGCAGAGGAAAAGCAAAATGATGCCTATGGAAGAGAATTGAGATGCACCTCTGTTTGTCCTGGACTGAATTAATATGGTGTGATTTACACTTGATATGGGATTATGCCAGGGGGAGGGAACCTTCTCCAGAAAGAGCCACTGTGGGTGCAGCTTTCACACCAACCAGGCTGCTACACACCTGATTCTACTAATCAAGGCCCTTAACAAACATCCCAGGTTGATTAGTAGAATCAGGTGTGTAGCAGCCTGGTTGGTATGAAAGCTGCACCCACAGTGGCTCTTTCTGGAGAAGGTTCCTACCCCTGAATTATGATATTTAAGTGTTCGCTGTCTTTTTCACTGAAATATTGTGTGGTTAGCAGGCTCTATAATCCCTGCTTTGTTGCTGTGTTGTCTCAGGCGATTGTGCGTGTTGAGTGCCTGGTGTCATACAGACCACTCTGCCCCTCAATACCGATTAGACACTGAGAATCGCTGCTGTTGCTGAGATTATCATAAGCAGACTGATCGCTGGCCTTCGATGTCACATTTAGCATTCTCCGAGAGGCTCCTGCCTTGCAAGAGTGTATTTGAAGTGGCACGAGGGTTTAACCGTGCGGTTAATCTCGACTCTCGTTCGACCGTGTGACAGGGCACCTCTCCCGTCAGGGCTCTTCCTCGCAATGTTCATTCTGAAGGATGTGAAGACTCTCGCCGGGCATCGTAAGCGCGGATAACCTTCCCTCGAAACCGGGTCGCTGGTTTACGGTGCCTTTAACGCCACCAGCTAACTGTGTCATCATCTCGTCATCCTTCGGGGTGCCGTCAAAGCGTCTGTTTCTCAGCGCAGTAAAACGCGGAGACAGGAAACACAAGATGGGGATTAACCGAGAGCGCTGTGTCCGCGAGGGGACGATCAGGGAGAGATCGGTCATGGAGAAGGACAGGGACAGAAGCGACCTCTTTCTGCGGAATTTACCGCTGCTGCTCTAAACTCGAGGGGAGGTCAATACCGCTTGCAGATATTGATTGAAATGGATATTCCTGTAAAAAGTATTGATGTGTCGCTCCTTTCCAGGACTTTCTTCCCAAGATAGCGCATGTCCCCAAAACACCCTGACCTCCCCCCACCCTTGTCCAAAGTTCAGTAAATAGGTCAGACTCCAATTATAAGCGCATTACTGAAAGAGAACAGTCACGGTCTGCTGTGCGTGTTAATTTGAATTGATGTCAGCCATTTTCCCAAAGCCTATTCTATGAACAAATGATTAGGATTGTATTCATTTGAAGACCTCAAAGCAGAAATGATCAGAGTCCAAGTCTGGCATTTTTGTAGTTCATTTTATATATTACTGTATATATTATATTTTGCACGTGTTATCAGTGCTTTGTTTCTAATGTGGTTTTGAATTTTTTAAATCATCATTTCTCCACAATGTGAAAATGTTACTGATTATTTATCTGTTGTGGTCTTTATTTACTGTGGGGGATAGAAGTAAATGTCTTTTTTTCTCCCATCATGCATCATTGAGGAAAATACTTTGGATTTGGTCAACATTTGTCTGCCTGCTTTAGGATTAAAATCACTTTTTTATGTCCAGAGTTTTCCATTTCTTGGGTGGGCTGAACTGGATCTGGACTGTTCAAATATCAGTTATCCAGTCACCTCTTGCAGAGGGGACTAATCCAGTTGAATACAAAAGGTGTTACGATGATGTCTCTCTCTCTCTTGACATTATTCTCACCTCTGTTTACAGTGAGATTTTAAGACAACCTCATCCAGGAGCTACTTCAAAAAATATCAAATTTAACTTGGATGCTGCCAACTTAAAATTTCCTCAAGGATTGTAATTCTCGCCTGAGAGGACAGTTGTGTTGCACGTTTATTTTGACGGTGACAATTTATTCAAAGGGTTGTACCTTATACATGCTGCTCGCAAAATGGCTGCGCGTACCTGCGAATTAATGCTGAAAGTTGACATTTTAACCCAGTTTTCACTGTGTATGATTCCTGCATGCTTGAACACGGAGCCGAAAAGAAGTTAGGCCTTTGTCCAGGGAGAAATATATTGATGATGCATAGCAACGGGAGGGTGGCTAGTGGTGGGTCTTGCCTGGCTGAATAAGTCTCTCTCACTAACACAGGTGTGAGAACCATGGGGGATGGGCGTCTGTGTATTTCAGGGCTCTGTGTGGGTGGGATGGAGAGATCGTCTGGGGTCAGTCTGGGACCTGTATCTCTCTCTCTCCCTCACCCGCAGAGCTGAAGCGTTAATGAATCAGTTACACACACACACACAGACACACACACACACACACGCGCAAACTCTAACACACATGCCCATCCAACTCACCGCAGATACATCGCGCACTTAGCACTCCGACCTGCTCATCACACCTGCAGTCCTACCACACGCACCACACCTACTCCCGTACAACACACACACACGGTCCTCCCACAAAGCAGAAGCCTGTACCGCACACGTACATTCACGTGTGCTCCGAAGAATGCTGTCGGCACAGCGTCTATGCTTGCACTCGTTAGCTCATTAGCTCGTTAGCCTAGCTAATTACTCTTAAATGACCCAGAACTGAAGCCTCTCTCTCTATCTCTCTCTCTTTCTTTCCCTCCCTCTCATTACAGAGGTGCCGATGTGGAGGTCCGGCCCCGGACGGCTCTGAGGACGGATTTCACAGCAGCTGCACCGCCTCTTCGTGTGGCCTCATCACCTTTTCCAGGTCATCCATTTCTTCGCCGCACTGCCACCAGGTAACAAGACACTCGCCGTTTCCGTCTCCTGAGGCCCCGTCCCCTTTGCGCCTTGCGCCTCGTCAACCGTCTTTTAGACCCCTCCCTCTCGGCTGTGTCACGATTGCGAGGAAACAGATGGTGGAACCGCCCATTTCAAGGGGTCCCTCCCCCATAGCGGACCGAGATGATGGAACCCGTGTTGCTCTGATCCTTTCCTTTAAGTGTGTTTCACTGGCGACGAGGTTATACATATTTATACGGGTAAAAAAAAAAAAAGAAACAGTAAAATCTCTGCGCTTTGAAATTACATCGCCTACATAGTCTCATCCATTTGCAAACACTGCATCCGTTAGGATGAACGCTGAACGTTTGACCTTGGATCATTGTTATTCACTGCGAGCAGTTCGGTTTGACAACCTGGCTTTAAAACCTGAATATAATATGACAGGACTTGCATTTTGAGACAGACAATGCCCGGCGTTCGGGCTTTTGGAAAATGCAGGGGAGCGAGTGGTTGATTACAAAGCACAGGTTATGGCGGAATGGAACACGTTTTTAAAGACAATTATTTGAGGGGAGAGATGGTCACAGCGGCAGTTGATTTGTGGTGAATGTTTTGGCACAAAATGGTGGCACCCAGGTGGGAGCTACTCATAACGGTAGTGAGTGAAGTGAGTTGCAAAGTGCTTTGAGTAGCCACCAGCTTTTGAGAAATACCTCAATTTCATAGATCCATTCAAATATGAACATAATCTATCTATCTATCTATCTATCTATCTATCTATCTATCTATCTATCTATCTATCTATCTATCTATCAATCTATCTTTCTTTCATCCGTCAGACTGGGAATGTAAAGATGGATGTAGGGATGGATAGATAGAAGGAGAACAGGAATGGAGGGATGCCAAGAGGAGGAAAGTAAAGCAAAATAGTCACAGGAATAGAAAAAGAAAAGATGCCTGCAGCAACCGGAGAATTAGAAAAAAAAAACCTAAAGTCTCTAATTTGGTTGCAAAACATTTTCAATGAGTAATTCTAAAGTTGATGTAACAAAAAAATAAATAAAAATAAAAAAAAAATTAAAAATCCGGTACTCCTAATTATACATGACCATTTTCTAATCGTTTTAATTACCCTCATAGGCCGTGCCTTCCTAGTTCTCTGCGAATAAACACTGCCCGTTAATTTCTCGATGTGTAATCATTATACGGAGCGATTTTGTTTCGGCTGGCGAGACTTAATAGGACTCGCCTTGTTTCATGTGTGTAATTACGAAATGCCGCCATCTGTTGTTCCCGTGTTCCCTGCGTTCGCATTAATCAATAATAATCCGAACCCCTCATTACTGCATTAATCGCGATCATACCGCACTGATATCGCTGAAACTGAGTGTTACAAAATCATACAGACGCGGAAAGAGCGCTGGTGCACAGTGAGAAATTCAGCTAAGTTACCCATAATCCTCTGAATAAGAATCATCCAGGTTAACCCTTTCAGGAGAGTAATCATAAATATGCAATTATAACATTCTTAATGGAAATGTCAAATATTTATTTAACAGTCACAGCTTGGGGTCTTGACCATTGACTTAGAATGCCAACAAAACATTCTGAAAAAAACGTTCTGAAACTATTCTTCAAACAATAAAATCTGTGAAGTTTGGTTTCCGCTTGGCTGTACACAGAGGGACAGAGTTTTTTTTTTTTTTTTTATGCTCAAGGTGTGTTGCAGGGAGACAGTGGAGATAGGTGGCTGAATGGTTACCGTAAAAAGAATGAGAGCCGAATTAAATACCCGCACGCAACTTTGAAAAAAATCTCCCATCTTGCAAATCACCCATCATCTGACCCTCATCCACTTCCTGCCTCCCTGCCATAATGTGGCACGGAGCTGCCATATCCTCCACACGAGGAATCAAGCGCCTGCAAACGGGAAATGATATGTGTGTGTGTGTGTGAGAGAGAGAGAGAGAGAGAGAGAGATGTGGAACGATTCAGACGTGCAAAATCGGGGTTTAAAATCTCTTCATCTTGCTCAAACCACCAGGTTTTGCTTTAAAACTTAACTATTAGTCTTGTGCCACACACACACACACAGTGTTTTACGGTTGTCTGTCTTTTTGTGCATCCATCGCCCTGTTGTCTACTGAAAGAGTGGACAAGTTTTCTCCAAATCAAACATGGTAAATCTGCGCTGAGGGCAGCTGAACTGATTGATTTTGAAGATGATCAGGTCAAAGGTCAAGTGGCATATGGTCAGTTGTGGGCGGAGGCTGAAGGTCAACTTTATGGGCGTATGAAGTTACGGGAGGAAAAGGCATAGCAAACCATTTTTCTGCTTTGAGATTTACTTGTTTATCAATAAGAAAAATTATTTATTGAAATTATTTAGCTCAGTTCCTCCTGGTTGACTCTGGGAGAGTGGTGATATTAGAATGACTTTGTGAGTCTTTCGATTGCCATCATTGTGGCAGGCAGCCGGCAGTCAAGCCCTTGCAAAAAAGTATTGGCCACTTTAGCATTGCTCAAGGCTGCCTAACTAAGTTCATGGAGATCTACTATCCTGCAGATTTTCACTCCAACCCTAACAAAGCCCATCTCACTCAACAGCTGTATCAAGGCTGCCCAACCCTGTTCCTGGAGATACTCCATCCAGTTAGCTGGATTAAGAATGATTTTCCTGACAGGCTCGTTCAGGGACTTTGAGACAGGAGATGTACTCAGTATTCAGGGATACTAATGGAAAAGACACAATTAAATGATCAAAGGGACATCTTGCCATCTTGATGTCTTTTCATTTGGACGGGCCCTGCACTGTTCTGGTGTAGGATTGCACTCTTTAATGAAAACGAATGGGGTCTATGAAAGTGCTCCAGTATCGGAGAACAGTTCAGTTTCATATAATGTAGTAATTGGAACAGGATTTTACCCTGCTCCGCTACGATAAATGACATTTCATTATTTCCTCTTCGAATAGCTACCCTCTGTTGCTTATGTTCTCCGGTTCAATGATTCATGGAACGCTGTGGATTAAAATTGTGTCCATTTCGCCGCCGTACAGTGCCGTAGATTAGAGAATTCAGAAAGTCGTTCACAGGATGATCACTCGGACTGAGAGAAGAAGTCATGTTTTATCTATGGGGTAAAGATGAAAGCCACTTGATTACCAGAATGATAAATTACAATAATAATGTCTTGCAGTCAGAATGAGTAATGAGCGATATGCTGTTATCGTCACAGTCAAACCAAATATTTCCTGTATATCAATGAAAGCAAGGCTGTAATGATGGTTTTGTGGTCAGATCACGAGTAACACGAATGGCCTTATACAGTCATAGCCTCTCATGGCAGTCAGGCCTGCAAGATGCTAAAATTCTGTTGGCTGGAGCTCAAAACAAGATCCATAGTTTTTCAGTTCTGACATCCCTTCCACTATGGAGGTTAAAGTAACAGGTTATTTGACAGTGGTTGTCATGACATGCAAAGTACAAGGGTATCGCCATGATATAATACCTGTCTGTCATAGGGTGTAGCGTCCATTAAAAGCCAGGACACACCGTCACAATAGACCGTGTATCGAAGTTCTCCTCGCGATACACGTGGTAACACAGTCTGACACAGTGAGCTTCACAATGAAAGGGATTTTACTCCTCTGCCTCATTGCGACGTTTGATAATGTCTGTGAATGACCATTGAAATCTGTGACTGCATTCTAGCCTGACGAACAGTGAGCCTTCAACTACCAACAGCAGGACACGAGCTCGCCCTCTCCTGCCTTGCTTGCTTCGTGTGTAGAATTTATTCGGAGGTTAAACACGGCGTTTGCACAGCATTCAGTGGGATTGTGTCAAAGCGCAACACAGTTGATCTTTCTTTGTCTTCGCTCAAGCACTACGTCCCTCGGGGACATTTGACATTTTGCTTTCTACTGTCCCACCGGCGAGGCTGAGATTACGCTGTGATTGTGTCACAAGGATAACATCAATTAAACTGAAACAGTCTTATTGTTTACATTGGGTCGAGCGGCAGCACTTTTAAACACAACTCATACTTATTTTTTTTTAATTCTATTTTAATTATTCTATTTATTATGCCCCTGTATTTATTATGAATACTTTTTAAAACTTCTTTTGCACCTTCGTGGCCTTGCTGGCAAAATTTCACTGTACAGGCAACTGCTCACCTTTAATTTTTCATTATTTATTTGTTTGTGTATTTATTTATTTGTTTGGGTGTTTGTTTGTTTGTTTTGTTTATGCTTGGATTTTTTGCGCATTTAAACTTGTATGTTTGTGTGTTATATGGGCGTTCTTTCAGTATCAAATCAAGCTGCCCTGAGGTCAACAGTCACTGTTTTTTTTTTACAGGATATGTGCTGTAGAAATAATATTGACTCGATTGGACAAACTCAGCACACACTGCAATTTATGTCATAATCACTGATCTATATTTAATAACTGGATCGCTGATGACGTCATAATTTTGAAGTAACCGTGCCGCCATATTGGTATGCCCAACTATAATCTCTCAGAACGTTAAACACATTGAACACGTTGCTGCCAACGATATAATTAATTGAGAAGATATCTTTTCACAGACACGGAAGAGGCGGTATTTTATGTTTCCTCCTCAGATCGACCTGACTGTACGAAAAATGCCTCAAGGACCGCAGATTTAACTACAGTAGGCAGCAGTTGTACGGGCCTTTAACATTTTAAATGGACAAAATAAGCAGTTGACGGTGCAACCAATGAGTGCGTTCCATAGGAAATCTATACGGATTTTTCTACATCTCGCCTGAATGGAGCAGTGGTACAACGGAATTGGAGTCCCAAGTCATTGAGACTGAAGAAGACAAGACATCAATCCTGCACATTATTATTATTATTATTATTATTATTATTATTATTATTATAATTATTCTGTGTGGGGGGATTTAAAAACTTCATGAAAAAATAAAGTAGCCATAAGCTCGCATCTTGTCAACCGTTGTCTTTATTTTAAAAACACTGGGTGTGAGATTCAGTCGCGCATACACAAATGTGACTCCCAACGGATGTCTTGTATTGAGTTTTCTCTTGCGCTGTCTTCACTCAGTAGCTGCCATGAAGCTGCAGGCTAATTTTCATACGTAGCAAAAGTGAGTTCACTGAAGAGAAGAGAATGTAAACTCATCAAGGTCGCTAAATCGGCGTTCACATGAGAAGTGAAGTGAGTTGTGCGTTATGGAGATGTGTATAAAACTACCTGCCATTCATTGTTGAGTGTGAATCACGTTATCTATTTAAGTAGCTCTAACGTTACATCCTCATTGATAACCTGGCAACTGGTTTTGTAGTCTAGTTAGTCTGGTCTAATATTATAGACAGCGTTACACACCAGTTTTACTGGACTATCTCATTTTTACTGTGTGACATTGATTGATCTGGTTAACTTCAGTTCAGTAATCTAGGTAGCTTTAGGCTAAGCTGATGGATCACATTAGCTAACGTTAATCTGAAGTATTCCAATAAATACCATTATCTGGACTAATGTTGACACATTATTTACTGGTAAGTTAGATCGCCAGTGGCTAATAATAAACAATTAATTTATTGAAATTAATTTATGTGTATCTGTCTTTACTACAGTCAGTGCAGTGTCTCGCCACATCTCCCAAAAAATGTCGCTCTGCATTGGAAAGCTGCTCATCAACGCTTCTCTGCCATAGAAAATAACAGTTTCTTGCAACTGGGCACAGTAAAATGGCCGCTCGACCACTTCCGCTTGCTTCGACCTTCCAACGCAGTTCCCTGTCACGTCAGCAATCCTGTAATTCTGTATAGATCAGCGGTCATAATATTTGTTAACCTGCTAGTGAAATGTGGCACCGTGGTCATATCAGGACCTCAAACCTATTTGTCCAATGCAGAGGGCTCTAATCCTCATTTATAGCAGCCATTTTATGTCCATCTATTGACCCCTTGAACTCTGACTTTTCAATTAAGTTTTACCTTAAGTTGGTTTAAAGTCAGAAAAAAAAAACGTTTTTCTTTTGTTCATATTGTAGTACGATGTCAGACACATATTCTGTATCTGCTGGTTGCAGAGCTTCACTGAAGCTACATCTCACTTACTGTATATTGAAAGCGATATCCAAACTCAGGACTTCATGTTTTCGTGGCCGCAGCATTACATCAAATGAAAACTATCTAGGTCTTACACATCATTCAATACACATTTCCCTGTAATTCAGCCGGACATTTTTGGGATCACTGGAAAGTTTAAGATCTCCCCTAGAGTTGAAAATAGGCCTGCCAATCCACAGATTTGATGGAATTGATGGACCCCTATTTTGGTCCGGAGGTTTATGGGGTTATACTGAACTCAGATTGAGGGGAAGCGTCGTCACAGGTGGGTAGATGGTCATTTTGGGACTGCTGGTGGCTACAAGGTTAGTACTCAACAACCAGGAATATTCCACTGAGAGCATGTTCCGCTCTGTCAGAGTTACCCCTAGGGGGAATGCTGGGTAGTGTAGTTTTGGGGTTTATGATGCTTGCTCAATGGCTCCACGGCAGCATTGTCCTCAGTTTCAATCAGGGTGAATCAAACCACCAGCCCTGCAGTAGAGTTCAGTGGCCAATCACTGAGCTACGCTGCCATCCACTCTGAACACAGCCACCAATCCAAAGCCTTGGCCTCTTAGCACCAAGCTCTGCTGCTAATCGCCGGGTGTTAGCACCGTTACACACTATGAGCGGCAAATTGGTGAAGACATATCAAACGTTCAGCACGAACGAGTGACCCTTTTGTCACACCGAGGACATATGTGCAGTAATTAAAAAGAAAGAAAAAAAAACAGGCACACGTCAAGCTTCAAGATGGCAGGCCAATTAAAAAACCTAAAGCCCAGCCATAAAATGCAATTAGAACAAGGCTTGCCGATTTGCTAAAATAATCTGTTGTTTATAAATAGCACAATGACATTTGACATCTGTGGCAAATCTGGGCTATAAGATTTAAATTGTAAACGTATGAATAGAAAATAATTAATTAAATTGAAACATTAATCCTCATTTTTAGCTGTCTTGAAAATGTCGGGAGACTTTGGGGAGGAATTATATTCCATTATATGTCAAAAAAAAAAAAATCAGTAGTGAGTACTGGTCGCTTCTGCAGAGTTATGGTCCCCTTTTAAAACTGGAAGTTGTGGGACGGGGCTGAATCCCTCTGTGACACTTACAGTGGGTGGTAGGAAAATTCAAGCTTCAGATTTAATATTCTCTTGGAAAAATGTCTTGCATCACTTTCTGAGGGAGACAGAGTCAGATCAGAACAGCGTTCTGTCTGTGAGACGCCGGCGCAGCTGAGTGTAGCTGAGCGCTGTTACCTCTCAGGTGTGGAGCTGTGTCAGTGCAGGACACAGGTGTGTGCGTGTGTGTGTGTCTGTGCGTGTGTGTGCGTGTGTGTGTGTGCGTGCGTGCGTGTGTGTGTGTGCGCGCGCGTGTGTGTGTACGCTTGTGTGTGTGTGTGTGCACGTGTGTGTGTGCGTGCCTGCGTGTGTTAGTGCGCGTGTGTGTATGCGTGTGTGTGTGCGTGCGCGTACGTGTGTGTGTGTGTGTGTGTGTGTGTGTGTGCGTGTGCGCGCGCCTGTGTGTATACACTTCTCTGTGTGCGTGTGTGCCTGTGTGTGTATACACTTGTGTGTGTGTGCCTGTGTGTCTATATGATTGTCATCATCACATTGACATCATCACATGTGTTTGTGCGTTACTCCTGATGCAGATAATACTTGAATGAGTATCACATTTTCCACACAATACAACACTGAGTCTAGATTCAACACTCAGAGCACATTTCAGTGCAGTGGGAACTGTGTGTAATTTACATAGGAGAGAGAATTTATCCCTGATCACTTTACTGTGCAGCAGTGAATATTGGGCGACACAGGGTGTATTGGGTGGACTCTGATTGCGGCTCACTTTGGTTAAGCGGGATTGGCCTGTCTCCCACCGCTAACGCGCCTGCTCCTGATTTGATCAATTCCGACATTTCATATATATTCAGTTCATATTCAGACTCTGCTAACACTTCCAAGCAGACTTTTTGCTCCGTAGACATAAATGAAATGGGTATGGAATTATTATTAAATGGACAAGGCCAAGAGGGGAATTATTTGTCATTATTCGGACACATAGTGCTGATTTATTTAATACGAGTCTCTTACAGAATGGGAGAGCAGTGCTTGGCGCTGAACAGTCTCTCCTTCTCAGCACCGGCACGATTCTTAATTAGGCAGAGACATTTTACTCTCACACTCGACGCCAGAGGCGTCAAACCCTGGTCCTGCCAGGTCACAACTGTGTGGACCTGTGGCCAATCAGTGCTTCTAATGAATCGCTTGCGCGAAAATCTTATCAAGAAGCAGTAAACGCCTCTGTCCTCCAGGACTGGTGTGCGAAACACCTGCTATGCGCCGCGCAATAATGTCTCACGGAGTCTTTATGTGGGAACGTAAACTGGAGATCCCCGTGTCAAATCTGCTTCTCGGTCACCATAATCGAAATTCATTCCTCGCAATTGCTGCTCTCCATGCAACATTACCCACTGCGAGTATTCTGTGAGAGGACTGTACGGAATCTGGAAAAAATAATCAATATATTACTCAGATGTGTGTAGTCACTGTTACAGTCTGTTTGGGGTAATTTAGAGTGTGTTCAGCAAAACAACAGAAAAATTCAGTGTTTATCTCGCTATAGGCGGATTCAGCCCAGTTCCACTGACTCCCTGAGAGGAGCTGCTCATTGGGGATTTCCCCGGGTACTACAGGCCTTTAATGGCTTTTTTAATTGGCTTTCGCACCACCAATAGAAACCACTTAGTCTGAGGTATGCTGGCTGGCGGTTGGTAGACCAGCGTGCACTGATATCACTCAGACTTGCTTTGGTGCTGCAAAAATATCTTCTCTGATGCAAAAAAAAAGTCTCTCAAATCAATGTTCTAGGAGCTACTATTGTTTACAGTTCCTGCGGTATGGATGCAACAGAAAGGAGGTTTTTGGAACCAAGTTCTTAAAACTATGAGAAGGTTCCTCTGGTCTGAAAATCCATTATGCTTTAGCCTTTTTCCTGTTCAAAGTTAAGTTCATCTGCCATGGCAAATGCTGGCAGCTGAGATTTTGAGCTGACAGTTCGGTTCTGTGTTCTGCTTGGTGGTTCTAGGTCAGTGGATGCTTAGAACCTGTTTCCTTAGGCTGTCAGGTACCAATACGTGTGTGTTTCCACCTCTCGGTTATGTAAGAGGCCTGTTGTTAAGGAGGAAAGCGCTGGAGCTTTATTTATGTGTTGGCACGGCCTGCATGTGCGATGAGAAGGTTTGCCCGCTCCATGTTCAGGAAAGCTGGGCTGTGCTGGCGGAGCTCCGTGTGGTAGAGAGGGCCACGGTTGTTGTAGCAAGATCCCATCGTGCACAGTGGAGGGCGGCACTTGAAAATAGGCTGTTAAGTGGTTGGGAGTGAGTGTGAGCGCGCGGTGAGAGACCGTGTGACCTGCATGGGGTGCGCCGAGACTAACAACGCTGTGCGGCACCGGAGAGGCGCGTAGAGGTGTGTTTGAATTTGCTGGTTATTCCAACACTGCACACTTAAGGAGGCTCGTCCACAGACAGCGACAGCGGGAAGTAAGGTGTGTGTGTGTGTGTGTGTGTGTGTGTGTTTGTGTGTCTGTGCGTGTGCATGCATGTGCAGGTGTTTTTTTTATTTTTTTATTGCTGGAATATGTTCATGCAAAAGCAAGAAAACACCGTTCTGGTCGCCTCATCTGCAGATTTCTGGAATATTGACCTGATGCAGCCCCACCCACTGAACCCACTTTCTTCTCTAATGTTTTTTGTAACTTCATATCAGGTTTAAAAAAAAAGCTGGTTCTGGCTCATGCAAGGACATCGTCGTTAGTCGCTAGCTCGTTAAGAAAATTAACAAAAAGCAAAACACTCAGACAGCCTTTCCATACTTGCTCCGTATTCTCCATAATGGCTGTTTCTCAAAGCGAAGCATTTTTAAGCGGCGACATCATCGCAGGCTGATCCATTGTGAAGGTTCTTATGATAAAAGCCATGAAACATAGCCTTCATCTTGTCTGATATCAGACGGAATTGTCAACTTGTTGACACTCTGTTTCCATGCTTACGGTTCTTTCATTTTGAGAAACGGCCATTGCTCTGTTCAAGAGAATCGATGTTAAACTTAACAAGAGAGCGACAAAAGACAGATGAGACGGCCTGTTCTTGTTTAGCACCCCTGGACCTCTCTGAGCCGAGTCTTGTGCTGAAACAGAAGCTTGTTTACGAAATATTCAGCTGTCTGACGTCCCCGATCATGTGGAGGAGGAGGTGAGTCCACTGCAAGCAACCGGTCATGTCATAATGCAAATACACAGGAATTGGTGATGTCATAATGTACCCGTTAATATCTTTCTGTGATGTCATACTGTCCACTCATTTATGTTCTGGGGTCACATGATCCTGGGTGAGCCAGGGGTCGGAGAGTAGCCAATAAAGGCAGTACTATGCATATGTGGACAGACAGACAGACAGACAGACAGACAATGAAACTGTCAAGCAGAGAGATGTGCACTAAAAGATAAATGGGTGAAAATGCTCATTTTATACAGTCATGATGCATCAGCTCAGATGATGTTTCTTTGATAGGAGCTCTGAAATGACACATTCCTGCTGTTTGCTATAAAGATGGGATTCCCTACCGAGATTCTCAATCTGAACCAACATGCTGTCTCTCACCTGAAAGTAACACTGCTCACTGGACCTGACATAATATATAAGCACTTAAACTAGAATAGTACAAGCATTACAACCACTGTAGTAATACAGTCATATACTACTACTACTACTTATAATAATACTAATAATAAGGTCATAGTGGTGCCTTTCTCTGTGAAGGGAATGTTGTGTCGCACTGGGATGGATTGGTCAGCTGTACAGGGTGGGTCCCTGCCTTTAGCCCAGTCGGCTGGAATTGGGTCCAGCTCCCCCAGGACCCTCGTGAGGAAGAGGAGGTTTAGATAATAGATGGATGAATAAATTATTAATTAATAATAAGCATGATCGGATATTATTTATCGATCCCAACAGGGATTTGGTTTTGCCCATCAACATTTCCAGAAACCTAAAAGACTAGTCGTAATACCTTGCTGACAGATCGACATGTGAAGAGAATTTGGGAGAATGAATATTTTTCTTAACTTAGAAACATCATCCACTGGATGCAAGCAGGCCATCCATCTACCATGAAATAATTAGGCGGTATCAAATGGATGCGAGCGTGTGACTCCTAGCCAGTCCTGTGTGTGTGTACATGTGTGCGTGTGTGTGTGTGTACCTGATATTGAACATTTGGTAAAACAGTAACTGCAGCGGGAATTAGAGGATTGGCTGAATGATAACAATAATTTTGCATTTTGCACAACACAAACCTGATTATTGCATGTCATAATTTACAGCCTGTTTAAAATGGAATCATCTCTCCCTCTCTCTCTCTCTCTCTCTCTCTCTCTGTCTCTCTCTCTCTCCACTTCATTACAGGCTTTATTTTCCGTGACGCGTGTGAAATGTTTGCATTGTAATCCCCTGTCCTCTCCGCACATCTCCTCTCCCATTAACGTGTGTGCGGGGCACATTACCGCCTCCTGTGCCCTGCGCTGTGGTTGAGTTGCGGGGGACAGAAATATCGAGCCGGCGCTCGTCCGCCTCCTCGCCTCCGCTCTTGTCTCCCGCCTGTGGACACAGATCAAGAGTGCGACCCTCTCTAGGATCAATCCTGCGCTCTCCCACGTCACTGCCGATTGGCTTCACCTTGCGCATCTTCGCTCCGTCTTTCCCCCGCGCGGCCCCAGACGAAACAGCAGATGGATCCACTGGATACACAAAAGCAATTCATTTTGCCACGACCGCCGACAGCTCATTGATTGGCAAGTGGATTTAATAAACGCGACGTACGGCGGTCCGGGGTTTTTATCCGGAATTGCGCCGAAAGAATTCCAAGGGGAACGGCTATTGATTTTGCAATCCTGGGACGAGTTTGATCGCTTGAATAAATGCTGTATGGCGTGACCGTTTCCGCATTTTGCTGTTGCTGTCCTACTGCTGGCGTTTAAACGTTCGATAGTTGTTTTGAGGAATGATCTTACCACAGCAACAACTCTGAAGAGGAAAGAGACTCTCTGTGTGCCTCTGTGTGTGCGTGAGACAGACTGCTGACAAATTAAAGGGGAGGGAAAAGACTTGTGAAAATGTGTCGGCAAACATAATTCAGACAGTTTTGTTCACAGAAAAACTTTCACAGAAATAACTTTTTTTTTCATCCACATTGAAGCTGTCACTCTACCTATACTGACTGTGGTACCCGAGACGGAAAACCAGGGGAGTAAAAAAAAAAAAAAAAAATCTAGGACATTTGGCTCCTTCCACTGCTTCTTAGGGCATTACCAAGAATCCACTGCACCCGAGCAAAATTAACCAATCAGAGCTCGGAGGAGGTTCTTACACAGAGTCAATCAATTCTCATGCACAAGCTGTTCAGCCGTCCTACTCTTTGAAAGCCCTCTTCCCTGGTGGAGAATCTGGACCAGTATCATCTATGTCTGGTTCTGGAGGAGGTAAAAGCTACCGCTGGTATCTCTTTTTCTGCTTTATTTGGTAAAAATATCGCAATGCCCTCTCAGCTGTCAGTAATTGGAGTGGTTTGAGAGTTCATTTGGACCTCTGTACGGTGGACGTATACAGTGAAAACCCAGAAAGTCAAAACGTCTGCATTTAAACTCCCAGTTCCACCGTTGTCAACAACTGCATCACTGTTATCGCGATCGTTACTTGCAGAAAAATGAACCACAGACACTAGCAGGGAAGCAGTCAACCAAGAAGGAGGTGGAGTTTGTTTGTAAGAACTGCAACCCGCATAAAACTGTGCGAGATTCGCTGGCATTGTGTTGGGGAGTAGCTTGTTAGCATATTTCTACATTAGCACAGTAACACACATATATATATATATATATATATATATATATATATGTAATATATCTCCTGTCGCAATAATATGTCTGTAACTGAATAGTCAAAGGCATGTGATGCTTATAATGTGTAGCTCCAATAACCAGCGACTACATGTGTGTAATGGGTAATGAAAGTAATAGTCAACATAAAGCAAGATTAGTAGCTAGCGAGCTAGCAGCTGGGAAGTGATTTTACTCCACTGTACAGGGATGAAAACAAGCTTGTTTTTTGTTGTCTGTCTGCTTTCCTCATCCTGTGGTTTGACCTGCAGTGTAAGTTAGTTATCACAGGAGCAAAGACTCTCATCCATTACTGTCTACTAATGTAAAAATAAAGGAAAAATAAGCTTTTTTTTATATTATTTGTTGTGAGATTACTTGCTTTACAGATTGGAAATGCTACAAAATTAGGTAGCTAATGCTAACATCTTGTAGGTAGGTAATGCTGGCTCGCTCAGATGGTTGACTGATATACAGTGTCGTTCCTCTCAATTCAGTTGCAAATGCTAGCATTGTGTAGAGGTAACATGCTAACGTGTGTAAAGGTAATTTGTGAGTTTGCACAATTTGCTCAGTTGATAAACAGCCTCGTTTCTCTCATCTTTCGATTACCAATTCACATTTAGGATGACTTTGAAATAGCGTGGTATCTATTTGTCAGGAGTGGCTAAATGCTTGACATTTACAGCTTGTTATTACCAGCGTTTCTTATTTTGCAATAAAACATATTGGAGCTCATGTGTTTCTGGAGGCTGCATGGATTTTGAACTGAACTCGCGCACAAACTTGGAGAGAGAGACTGCAGGAGGAAGAGAGTGCACAGACAGGGAGGAGTGGTGATGTTTATGATCAAAAATCCCCCCCTTTCTCTTTTAAAGTTACAGACCGCTAAAGATAGAAGGGTCTCTGTACATCAGTGCAGAGGTATTCTGTGTGAATCACCTTTACATCCTGTGATGAAGCTCCTCCCATGATGGGAGGGATGTCCTGCGGGATGACACTGGCCCAAACCCCACGAGGCACAAGGGCTCACTAAACAGTTTGCCAGCAGCCAGACCACTATTCAATCTGCTCCAGCTGTGTGGCTGAAGCTAAGCAGGTGTGGGCTTGGTTAGTACTTGGATGGGAGACCACCTGGGAACACCCAAGTTGCAGCTGGAAGAGGTGTTGGTGGCCAGTAGGTGGCGATTGTTCGTCTAGTGGAAAAATACCCAATGCTCCAGCGCAGTGATGGGATGTGTCATGGCTAAAGTCCCAACCTGCCTCTTTCCACCTGCTGCCTCATTATCCCCTGATCTAATTGGCCTTAAAATCTCCCTTAAAAGAGAGATTTCAATCTCAACGGGACTTCCCTGGTTAAATAAGATGGATTATGAGTCTGATAATGATCCTGAGCTCATGCCACTTCCAGATCTCAAACCAACTGAACTCATGTGGGAGATTTTAGAACAAAGTATAAGACAGCACTCTCTGTCACCATCATATCTCTTGGGGGGAAAAAAACATGCTAAATCCCTCCAGTATAGTTTTACAGTCGTAGACTCATTGTTAAGGCTTGTTGAAGCTGATCTAGCAGCTTGCAGGGGCCAAACACCTCACTATGACTGTTAACGCGATGAAGCGAGCAACAGTGATTATTTCATCACAGTGGTGCATATCAAGGTCTGCTGACAGACCATAGATGGCAAGCGAGCAGGTTCTCATAATGGCCGTGTCGGATCTGGAAGGAATGCCTTCTGAGGCTCCTTGACTGGGCCGAAGTGTCCTGCCCAGGTGAGTGGGTCAGAATATCTCCAACGCTGTGAGACTTTTGGGGTGCTCCGATTCAGCAGGAGCGAGTGCCTACTCACTGTCGAGGTACAAACCATGAACTCCTGACAGAGTTTTGGGCACCCGAGGCTCAGTGATGCGCCAGGGTTACAAAGGCTGTCCTGTCTGGTCCAAACTGACAGAACTGCCACTGTGGCACGAGTCACACAAAATTTTAAAGAGACTTACTTGAGCAGCGTGTCACAACACACAGTGCATGGCACCCTGCTGCGTATAGCGTTTTGTAGCTGCAGACAAGTCGGAGCATCCATTCTAACCCTGGTCCGCTGCCGAAAGCACAAACAATGGGCCTCTGTGGGTCAGAACTGGGTGCTAGACGTGGTAAATGTTATAAACATACTTTTCTCAGCAAATATAATGACGGATGTTACTGAATATTTACCTGTTAACAGATAACAGTAACGGTAACGGCAGTTCACACTTACAAGAGGAGGAACCACAGCCCTATCCTGCAATCAACCAATCCCAGCTCAGCCGTGGAAACCCAACTTATAAGCAGAATGACTGTTGCACTGCATTTGTGGGGTGTTGCCCAAAGCAGTTTACCTGAGACGTTGTTTTCCTTGGAAAGTTCCCAGGTTGCCCCAGGTGCAGGTATCCCTGCTAACTTTGTCATACTGCGTTGTGAAACGGGCTTCTTTCAGAGGAACCGCACCTTTTTTTTTTGAAAATGAGTTAAAAATGAGTCTTTCTGTTGTGTTACACGGAAGAGCTCAGTGATGCATTCTGAAGGATAGGCGGCTTTCCGTCCGGGATGCAGTGCCTGCCTGTCAGCTGTGACAGATGGTGTTGAGTTTGTTTCCGTATTTTTTCATTACTCGCAGAGCACATCACTCAAAAGTGCCATTACCCAGGCGTACAGAGCGCCACAAAGGCCCCGCGCTCCTGCGTGCTAAAATAACTCTCCAGAAAATAACCAGAGTCTACTGGCAAATTCGATTTTCAATACACGTCAGGGCGCTTTATTTATAATAGGCCACACAGATGATTTTTGGATATAGATTAGATTTGCACTCAGGAGTGTAAGTGACTGGACTATATTGCATTTTGTGTCCATAATCCAGAACATTGGGTATTGAAAACGGTGCACGTGAGGAAGAAGAACAGCCTGTTAGCTTTAAAATGCGGAAATTTCAACCCACGTACGCAAACCGTGAAGTGAATTTCAGCTCCTTCTCGCGCGGTGCAGTTGTACAAACGATACGCTGTGCACACAGATGCGCGTTCCCGCTCCTGCTGACTGAGACCCTGTTGTCATGGCGACCAGTCTCTGCCTGACGGACGGGCAGTGCAGACGTACACGAGGCCCTGCATTACGCATCGTAACCGGTTCAGTTGGTGATGTAAGAACGCTCTCAAGGGGGCGATGCTGATTCACCGGCCGCGGGGTTCAACTGCGCGAGTATCGCATTTGATGATAAATAAAATGGAGTGTGCAGGATTTCATTATCTTATGGTGCCTTTTACATCTTGGTTATTAAGCTGGCCCCTTTACCCAAGAGGACTTACATCTGATTAGACTTAGCAGGGGCCAGTCCCTGGCTCAAGGGCCCGGTGCCACCATTGATCTCATTAATCTACACTGGGGTTTGGTCCACTAGCCCATGTGCCCCAGTCTAACACCAGACTCTCGGCTGCAAGTCTCCATTTTGGCATTGATGGCCACTGACTGTTAGGACATTCGGTCATGGCTTCATGCCCTTGTGTGCGGGAAAATCTTGGACTGTTGTCTGATGTCTGAATCTTTTTGTGTGGATCCAAGTGCGAAGTCTCTTTGGACCACAGACTGTATAATAAGATGGACGAAGCAAACGTGACGTCACCCATTGGTTTCAGCATACCATTTAGGAAGCCTTGATTTTGGCAATTTGAACTGCGCCCTTTTGAAGCCGGATGTGATTCCTATTGGACGAGAGCGTGAATTGAAGATCCAGGGAGGAGCGAGGGGTGGATCTATGAGTGGATCTGACCGTATCAGACGAGGGCCAGAGCCACGCCCCAAAAGCATATTCTGGCTTTATCCTTATAGTCTATTTGAGACCATAATTTATAAAGATGAACATCATGATATATCGAAGGAG
The DNA here is from genome assembly GCA_029721435.1 of Gymnothorax reevesii. Lineage (NCBI taxonomy): Eukaryota > Metazoa > Chordata > Actinopteri > Anguilliformes > Muraenidae > Gymnothorax > Gymnothorax reevesii. Next base: position 7,820,533 of record CM056574.1, on the reverse strand, counting down.
ACTTGAAACTTGCGATAGATACCATAAAATAAAGTGGAAGATCATTTATTGAAATAATAAATCAGGTGGAAAAAAAGGGGCCATTTTCTCGTAGACTTCTATAGCACGGAAATTCTTTTGCAATTGCCAACTGCTGGCCATTAAATAGAAAGCAATTTTTTTGAGATTTCCATGTCGGCCTCACTTCTTAGACTCGGGCGCTGCATCGATTTTTTTATACAGTCTATGGCTTGGACAGCTGTGGCGCTGGCCCTGCTCTGCGCCGACATCGTTTTGTTCAGAGGAATAAGATGCGCCAACAGTGTAATAACGACAGAGAATTGACCTCAGTGTCAGAGACCTCGGCCGAAATAGACCAGTCAGCACAGCTGTTGGCCCTTTTCCCTGAGGGAGGAAGGGGATTGGCTGAAACAGCCACCAATCAAGAAACACTGCGGGGACGGAACGTGGCCTGGAGTTTGCGCTTGAATGTTCAGCGCTACACAATCGCTCTCAGGACTGTAAGAAAGGCATCGTCTGAGTTACTGATTGGCTGAGGCTTTTACTTTTGGGGCGCGGAGCTGGAGTTCGTCGACCTTGTGCAGAAACTCTGACTCGCTGTATGAAGTGTTTGCATCGAAAACTTCTCATAAAATGTTTCTGCCCGGCCTATTGCGTACATCGTGTCCTTCGGCTGGGAAACGAGCGAGAGAGGAATAAAGGAGAAGGTGCGCTCGAGTACAACTGTCAGAATCGAAAACAGGTAAACACTGAAAGCCAATGGCCTTTACATAACGGCGAGGGCATAAAAAAAAAAATCCACCAAGCCCTCTACTTCTGAGCGACGGTAAAAGCACGCAGCCTTTCAGAAGTGAAGGACTTTGCGGTGCAGAATGAACTGGTTAATAATGACATCTAATTGCTCCAGCCTTCACATTTCCTTAACACATTCATTCACAGTGTTTTGGATTATGAAAGCAATGCAGCAGCGTTTGGCGTTATGTGTGAACCAGCTCTAGCGTTGTCTTTCTCCGGGTCCAACCTGTGCTGGTTTGTACATTCGCTATAAAGGTCCGGCTCAGAGGCACCATTAGAATATTTCGCTAACGCGTTTGTCCCGTCTGCCCTCCTCTGGTTGCCATGACGGAAAAAGCAGGAACGGTTTAATAAAGGGAGGAAGGGCACATGATCCATCCTCGTTTGCCTCCTTCAGCCATGAATGCAGAGATTCGTCTTTTCAGGAAGTAATTTAGGATTCAAACAGCTTCGAGAGCCGCAGCGCTGCACTTCGAGTGAGTCATCACATGGACGGTCGGCTGCGCACAAACCGAGGCATAGCTGTAAGACTGGAGGACACGAACGCTCGCGGGATGAATGAAATGTTGCAATAACTACAGATCACAAAAGAGTAATATCAATATTTCAATAAATGTGCATGTAGTATGGAGAAAGGACAAAAACCCTAATGTTAGTAAATAATTTCTGTCGCTTAAAACAAAGGGATCAAAGCTTTACATCCTCCCACGCGGATGTTCGCAATCATGAGTCATTTTCGCATGGATTAAATGGAGGAAATGTTGAGCTACAGTAGGATAACAGCCCAAAACACAAATATTATCTCAGCAGGGATTGTAAGGACCTGCAGCTTTCTTCTGTTCTGTAGCTCTGGTATCTGAAGTCCTTTGGCTCTGATATCTGAAGTTCTGTAATTCTGGTATCTAAACTCTTGTAGCCATGGTATCTAAAGTTATGTATAGTATCTGATGTTCTGTAGCTCTGGTATCTGAAGTCCTGAGGCTCTGATATCTTAAGTTCAATAATTCTGGTATCTAAACTCCTGTAGCCCTGGTATCTAAAGTTATGTAGAGTATCAAATGTTCTGTAGCTCTGGTATCTGAAGTCTTGTGGCTCTGATATCTGAAGTTCTAATATTCTGGTATCTAAACTCCTGTAGCTCTGGTAACGAATGTTCTATAGCACTGGTGTCTGAAGGACTGTGACTTTGTTATCGTAAGTTCTGTAGCTCTGGTATCTGAGGTTCCATAGCTCTGGTAGCAGAATTCTGTAGCGCTAGAATCTAAAGTTTCGTTGCTCTGGTATCTAAAGTCCTGTTGCTCTGGTATCTAAAGTCCTGTTGCCCTGGTACCTTACGTCCTGTTGCTCTGGTATCTAACGTTCTGTAGCTCTGGTGTCGATTGCCGTGTAGGTCTGGTTTCTGTTGTTCATTGCACTATGTCATAATATCTTCAAAAACACAGCAGCGTAGTTGAGGAATTAAGTGAAAGGCAAAATCAGATTTATTTCTCAACGCCCATTCCCCCAATCAGAATCTGTGTTTTAGTCCAAGCTCATCAGCGCAATTCTCTGTAAGGCAGATGGAGAGAAACTGTCTCCCGTTTTTTTGGTTGTGCCTTCATTGGGAATGTGGAATCAGAGGCGTGTGCCCGCCTGCATCACAGCTGAAGAATATTCCGGTACTCCAGGGCAGAGCGCAGATGTAATATCTCTCCTCCTGCAGAGCAGCTCGTCTTATGCAGGGAAACGGCTGTGAAGGGAAAAACCGTTACCCCCTGTACGGCACTCAGGAAAACGCTGACTCCAGTAAAAAGCCGAAGATGAGAGTGAGGGGTGTATCTGTGCGCACAGAGAGCATCTCTGTCAGCTGCTGCGGGGTTTCAGAGATCGTAACACAGTTTGCATCTGTGTGAGGAGAATTCTTGATGCAGTATTTTTTTTTTTCCTTTCATGAAGGTTGTTAATACATTCACTTAAACATATAAGATGCAGAATTTCTAACTTCGCTGTGGTTCTTTGTGTGCATATTGATGTCTTACTTTGCACTCCCCTTGTTTATTTTAAAATCCAAATAAATTTTAGCAGTTTTTGACCATAATGGCCTGTTTTCCGATGTCTGAGGGGAGAGCCGGTCCCGCACGGTGTGTCTTTAGCGGTGGCTCATTTCGACAGAGACAGGTTGAGCGAGCCGTGCGCCGCATGCAGGTCCGTCCGAAACAAAATGGAGGCTGTTACCATGGCAACGGCAGCCGTTCGCAGGGGCGGCAAAGGGATGTGGATGCGCGAGCGTCCGGTTTCCCGGGCGACGGCCGCATCACACGCTTTCCCGCCGGGACGCGGAGGGCCGTCGGCGCGCAGGAAACAGGAAGTTTGGCTCTCGCCGCGTTCTTTGTCTCTCGCCGCGCGGCGTTCTGTCAGCAGCTCTTCCCGCCGACGAGTCGTCCTCACCACCCTGTTTGAAATATTCATTAATCCGCTGCACCAATTATGATTCCCTGAAGTTCTACAGCTATACAAAAAAAAAAAAAAATGCATATATAAATATTATATACTCGCATTTTCAGCTTTCTCATTACCCTATCGTCATTAGTATTTTATGTCTCAGGTCATGATTTATTTGTTAATTTATTAGTTCATACCTTCACTCATTCTTGAATTCATTAATTTGAATTACCTTTCCTCGTGCTGATACCATGTCATTGCATCGTATTTAACCCCTAGAGTCCTGAAATACAGTAAATAAAAATAATATATATATAAATTCAATTATCTTGTGCTGTTGAAAACCTATCATGTGGCGACTTGCTTAAAAGACCTCCCATGCGGAAGCTCTTTTAAACAAGTAGCCACATGAGAGGTTTTCAGCAGCTTTGATTTTGAAATCCTACAACATTGAGCAACAATAGTTGCATTTAGGCAGAAGGGTTAATAGGCAAGACGTTGCAATCACACACAAACATACGCACGCACGCACACACACACTCATGCACACGCACACACATACACAACTGCACACATGCGCAAACACACAGACACACAAACACTTTGTGAGTTAGTATGCACAGTATCGATATCTTTCTGCCGCATAAGAAAGACCGTTTAGGATTTCGAGCATGAGCCGGGCACCTCTCGCACTCCCGACACCGCCTCACGGTGCATCAGCCAATCAGAGAAGAGAATTAGCTGTCAGTCATAGGTCAAACCTTCAACCCATTACGGAATATTCTAGCTAATTACTGTTTTCTGGCCTCCAAATGCCAAACAGCCAAGGCGCAGTAGTTACTAGCATTTTTCTCGAGATGGTTGCATTGACGTATTTTGATATTCATATATGGTAATGCTGCACATGAATAATAGATGTGAGGCTGGTTGTTTCGTCTTAGCGGGCGAACGAGGCCCCCAGTTTCTACTGGCCATTAAAATGAGCATTTGTTAGTGGCCGATATAATTGCTAGCATTGGCTCTACAGTAGGCGCATGTTTACTGTTTAGTGCTGTTCTTAGCCTTTGCAGTTGGTCATAGAGTATGTTATTGTCAGCAGCAGGTCTACGTGATATGAAGTCGTGATTAGCAATGCGCTATGTACAGAGGGCCTATAGCCCATTGGTGTGGATCTGCAGCTTGGCTTGGACTCAGAAGGTTGGTTGTGTAAGTCCCAGTGTAACCATGGCCAAACCAAGTACTGGGCCCCTGAGCGAGGCCCCTAAACCCTCATGGATCCAAGGGGAGGTACTGGACCTCAGCTTAGTTGAATCAGCAATCGCTTGGGACAAAGTTGTCAGCTGGAAAACTGTTATATTATTTAACATGTGGTACACTCTCTCTCTCTCTCTCTCTCTCTCCCCCCTTCCATTGGCAGCTCCTGTTCAGAGAATCTGTCCCTGTGACCCAAAGCTTTAGCGGGCATGCCGGTGTCCCTGAGAGAGGGCAGAAGGGCTAGCCGGATTAGCTACAGGGTTAGCCGTCACTGTAACACTTTAACACTGGGGGTGTAATGAGCTGCTCCCTGCACCTCTGATGAGGAAACGGGAAGAAGCGAGAAGAGTCTGTGTAAGGATGTGAGAGAGAGAGAGAGAGAGAGAGAGAGAGAGATACTTTTAGGCTCTTTAATAACACTGTCATATGGCATTAAGCAAATTAAATAGAGGGACTTGGACACACAAAATACATTGTACAACTACTAATACTATTACCATTACCAATAAAAATAATGTTGTTATTGGTACTACTACTACTATTATTATTATCATTATTATAAAAAATAAATCATCACCATCGTCATTATCACCACATTATAAAGCAAAACTAACCACAATAACACAAAGAAGAGGCATTGTGATTCGCTCATGAAAGCTGCAGCCAATGTGTTTGGCTCATGCATGCATCAGGCACTGCGATTGGCTCACAGCGGCGAGAGCTTGCACCAGCTCCAGCCGTTATGGTGATGGGCTTATTCATGAGTCTGTCAGGATTGCTGAGGGAACGAGAGGTCGTGTTGCAGTGAGTTCAGATCAGAGACTGTGGCTGGGTGGAATAGTTTGTGGAATGTAGAAATTTTGACCTTGAAAAGTCAAACTTTTGCTAAAAAGTTGCACTGGCAGCTCGTCTTAATAAAGCAGGAAGATAAATGCCTGCATTGCAGGCTGGATGCCTCTCTCGTGCCGCATGCAGATTGGGCGAAGTTAATAAACGTTCGGCTAAATTAGGAGAAAAACAGTGATACTGCAGACTGCATTCCTCCTGCTGCGGAGCCGTATACAGTGTTTGGAAAACATACATCTCCCTGTTTCATTAAAACAATGACAGGCTCGTTTGTTTAATGAAAAAGACACTGCAGAGTTAATTGGAGGCAGGATGTGGAGGGGAAAGAAAAACTAAAGAAAATGGATGAGGAACATTGTGTGTGTGTGTGTGTGTGTGTGTGTGTGTGTATATGTGTGTGTGTGTGTGTATGTGTGTGTGTGTGTGTTTGTATATGTGCGTGTGTGTGTATGTGTATTTGTGTGTGCGCGTGTGTATGCGTGTGTGTATGTGCGCGCGCGCGTGTGTGTGTGTGTGTGTGTATATGTGCGTGTGTGTGTATGTGTATTTGTGTGTGCGCGTGTGTATGCGTGTGTGTGTGTGTGCGCGCGCGTGTGTGTGTGTGTGTGTATATGTGCGTGTCTGTGTATGTGTATTTGTGTGTGCGCGTGTGTATGCGTGTGTGTGTGTGCGCACGTGTGTGTGTGTGTGTGTGTGTGCGCACGCGCGCGTGTGCGTGTGTTTATGTGTGTATGGGTGTGTGTGTGTGTGTGTGTGTATATCTGCATACCTCAGCGTGTCTATGTGTGTGTGTGCGCTTGCATACATGAATGTGTGCCTGTGTGTCGGTGTGTGTGTGTGTCTGCGGGCGCGTGTGTGCATGTATGCGTGTGTGTGTGTGGATTTGTGTGTGTGTGCGCGTGTGCTTGTGTGTGTGTGTATGTGTGTGCGTGCATGCCTCTGTGTGTGTGTGTGTGTGTGTGTGTGTGTGTGTGTGTGTAGGTTTGTCCTTCCTGTTCTCAGCTCCCAGTGGTTGTTCTTCTTCGCCTGTTTTTGAAGAGCTTAGGAAAAACAGAAAACAAATCGCCACACGGGCGACTCCTGTTACCTTCCCACTCATTCCTAAAATACAGACATGAAAAAATAAAATAAAATAAATTAATAAAAACTTAAAAATCTATTTGTCATAAAATGAGAAAATAGCCAAGAACTTTAACGATGCGGCAGGATCGAGGACCGCGAGCGAACCCAAGAGTAAAATCAGAGACTGAGAAGAACGGACGATTTGTGCTGAAAGAGACCTGCTGTTTGTCCTTCTGTGTTCGTTAACATCTGCAGAGCGTATTCAACATTCGTCTGAAGCCCGCGGTGCAGCGCGGCCGTAACCCCCGCGGTCTTATAAAACACTTCATACAGTCATTTGCGGTATAAATATTACTCTGAACTTTACCGCACCATCAGTGGCGAGCGCATAAAACCCTCCCCTTCATCAATATGTGTGTGAGAGTGTGTGCGTGTGCGTGCTTCTGCATCTATATGTGAGTGTGTATGTGTGTGTTATGTCTGTGTGATGTGCGTGCTCTTGCTTTTATGTGTTTGTGCGTCTACATACATGTGTATATATGTGCGCATGCGTGCTTCTGTATATGTGTGTGTGTGTGTTTTAATGTATGCATCTATGTATGCGTGCATGCATGTATGTATACAGTGCGTTTATGTAAATTTGCATGTATAAATCTGTGAATGCATGTGTGTGTATGCATGCATGCATATATGTATGTATGTATGTTTACAGTACATGCATGTAAATGTGTGTGTACATATATGAATGTGTGTGTGTGTGTGTCTGTGTGCTTGTAAGCACTTTGATTTTCTTAACTATAATTCATCCAATTGACTTCACGCTTGTGGGGAGTACTGCTGCGGCCTGCAGGAGGCGCTGTGTCCAGTGAGGCTCTGGGGTTCATCAGAACAACTTATTCTGAACAGACGCGCTTTGGACGGACTAGAACCCTAAATTATTCACATCATAAAATTAATTTTATGTGCAGATGTTCCCCTGTTGAGTGCCGCACAATAGTGCTTTAGAGGAGAGTTCGCCAAACCTGGAGACTCTCCTCGTCATCACCGTTACAGTCAGCGCTGCGTTCCGCGGCCCAGACTCCGATAGCGTTACGTCCATCAAAACAGATTTTGTTTGGCTGCCGTTGTCGGGGGTTGAGGTTGTGATAATAAAACCACGCTCTGTCGCGGGAGATAAGCAGTGCGAATTCCGCTTTAATTACGCTCCTGTTTGAGGCCCCGTGATGAATGTTCTGTCATGAGGAGAGGGACGCGTCTTTTAAAACAGCCATTCATCATGGAGTCTCCGTGAGCACTGGGGGGCGGGGCCGACGTCGCTGTCATCCTCTCGCTAGTCATCGTCTCCGGACTCTATAAACTGTGTATATGTTACAGTCAGATTGTGAAACCAGTCACTTTGAGAAATAAATGAAGTCTGGCCTTATCCATTTCATGAAATCATGGAAAAAAAAAAAAACCTGGACGTGTTGGTTGCATCATTACTGTTACTCCAACACAAACTGCATTAAAAAAAACATTAAATCAGATGACTGTTACCCCAGAATAGGGTATGCACAGACCGGAGTCTCACCAAGTCCAGACCATTAAACCAAAATGTCAAACAATCTCCAAACTCATTTCAATATCTAGAGTGATCAACTCATGCTCTCACCGCTGCATAACAGCGTCTTGGTAACCTCAGAACAAGAGAAAATAGACAGTTATCCGTTACATTTTTTGTTGAGTATGTTTGTATGTATTTATTTATTTCACAAACTGTGGATACCCCGTGCACAGCAGTGTGTCCTGGGTGGAGCGATTCTCATGAAGCTGACGAGAAACACGTTATTCGTTCCCCTTTTTTAAATGTAAATTTTTGTATAAAAGCGCTACTAAGAGTATCCTGGTGTGCGCTGATATTTTGTTTTATTGCTTATTTATTTACATAATTGTGTGAAGCACGATAGAATGGTTGACCATAAGCTTAAATTGATGATTGGGAATCTTCCCAATTAGAGTTTGTGTACAGTCCTAAAGTTCTCTACTGAGATTTTTTTTTTTCCCTAGTAAGTTTCTGGATCGTTGGGTAGAGGTTTCTAGGCTGCCGTTCCTGTCAGCTGTGTCCTGGATATCTCTTCATCATGACGAGTCATCTTTAATTAATGGCGCTTTTGTTTAATCTCGGCTAATGCGGCTGCAGGACATTTACCGCACTGCACCGTCTCCTACATTGCACCTCTCTTAAAGGAGCCGTCCTGCTCCAAACAGATAGGGGGCAGTCTTTCACTGCAAAGCACAGGCCCCCCTCTATTTCCCCCAGACACTTACTGGGTGGATCTCAAAGCGGAGGCTGCATTTTTAGCGGTTGTCATTTAATTCTTTCCGCCAAAGCTGACATGTAGGGTTAGAGAGTAGGATGAATTTACGGTTAGGTTTAGGGTTTGGTTTCGGGTTGAGGGGTGGAGTTAAGGTTAAGGTTAGGGAAACCAGTGAGGACTCCCTCAAACCAAGGCTGTCTAACGGAGATGAAATGACGTCACGTCAGTTTGGCAGATGGAATTAACTGAAGACCCCCAAAAATGCAGCCTTCAGAGGATGCAGCCTATGCTTTAAGATGCACCCACTGTTCCCACAGCAGTGCAGAGATAGATCTGGCCATGCGATCTGACTGTTTACAGTGAGCATGTGTCTTAGCATTGTCAAAGATTTTCCCCCTTCGAGTGATCTAAAGTAGTTTTAAACTATTCTATTCTGTTACTTCACAACATCTTGCTGATGGTCATGTTCGTACGTTAGCATCAGCCGCTCAGTTAACAAGGGAACAAGTATCTAAGTCTTGGACGTAGTACAATGGCAATATCACTCCAGGGCTAACACTGAGCTTACACTTATAAAATGTTTAGCAAACTGTCCAACCCTCCAAACTTTCATCTTGTCATGACGGTAATAAGAAGTGGTCGTAATATTATGAACTAATTGCCATTTTTCTTTTTTTTTTCAGTTGATCCAAAACTGCATCTACTGTATATGATTTAACTTAACATTTATCAGTCATTATTGAGGCCAACTACTGACTGAAAGCAGTGGATGAGGAAGGAAAATTCCACTGGTATGATGGAATATTTATGTGTGGCATCAATCTGTCTTTTTTTTTTTTTCTCTAACTTGCTTAGCTCAGTTTTTAGCAAGAGCATTTTATCAAGAAAATGGGCATAGCAAAACCATAAATCAGTGCTTCATGGAATGTTTTCTGCTCGGTTTGTGTTGCCCTTGGTTGTACTAAAGCTAATTTTCGCCAAATAGCTAACGTTAGAAGTTTAGCTAGCAGTTAACTTGCCAGTCAATAAGAAATGAGTCCAGAGTCAAAACTCATCTATTTAGTCACTATGTGTTGTCTTTGGCGGTGGAAAGCCGCTTCAACAAGATTGACAAGCCCTTAGGGCAGTGCTAACCCTTCTTCTTCCTGTCATTTTCAACTAAAAGCACACTGTGCGCTATGGTGACTCACTTCCCCCCCAGAGGCACAGAGTGGTATTACAAGACAGAACAGGCCAGGTGAGGCTGGGGCTTGTTGGATGGCATGTTAACTTCAGTAAATATCTCTGTGACGCAGTACCCGGAAGTCTATGACATATCAAAACTGTCTTTTCTTCACATTCAACTGATAATTTTTGTCATTTTTTTCTTTTTTTTAATATTTTACAGTAAAATTCTGGCCAAATCTTATTAATTGCAGATTTAATGAGCAAATAGTCTGGTCTAAGATGAACCAAGGAGCCTGGCATTGCTGGGGGGGAGGAAAAGAACTCAGTGGGTTGATGCGAGACACAAACCTCCACAGCAGCGTCATTCAGTGCATTTCTCCGGCACAGAGCTTTGAGTTAGCACTCCCTAACCCTAACCCTTACCCCTAACCCTAACCCTAAACCTAACTTGTACAGAAGTTGTGACGTGAAATTGCAGTGATTCCCTGCTTCAGAGGTTTGTATTTAGTGCCAACCAACTCACTGTGGGGGGAAATGTGACCAAATTCTCATCCTCCTGCTTGCTGTGAAGCGTCTCAAGGGCTCTGGGAAATGTAGTTTGATTCCCACTAGCAGGTGAGATGCCATCACGATGAAAGGAAAATTCCACAAAACAGTCTTAAAATGTGCGCATCTCAAATGGCGCAGACTTGTCACATAAAATTCATTAAATTAAAAAAAAAAAAATCCTTCCCAGCATTTCTCATCCATCCTGACTGGTAACATCGCCGGATTTTTATTTTATTTCCTTGTTTCCCGTGGATACATGAAAAAGTGTCTCTTTAGATTTTCGTCAGTAAAATCTCAAAGGGTTTCATATGTCCGACTTGGTGAAGATGACGTTTTAGATCAAATCTTGTTTGAAAAGGCCTAAAATAGAAATGCATCTGACTGTAAAATGAGGAAAACTCTCCATTCCTCCCTGAATCCATTTCTCTCCTCAAACGGTTTGCCAATCAACCTGAAACTGCACAACCTTTAACAGGGATAACAAAACTGACCAGTGTATTAAAGTTCCTTAAATTTCTGCAATCTCTCTTCGAAAATGTATGTGTGCATGTGTGTGCACAGGCGTTTGTGTGTGTGGGCACGGGCGTGTGTGTGCGTGTGCGTGTGCGTGTGTGTGCGTGTGCGTGTGTGTGTGTGTGTTTGTGCGTGTGTGTACGTGTTCTAGTGCTTGCTATAATGTCAGTACCAAAAAACGTTTTTTTCTGGACAGACTAAGGAGAATTTTGTAAAGTTTGTTCTTGCTACCATAAAGGCAAATTGAAGCACTGATTACTAAAACCCCACAAGTCAAGTCACGTCAAGTGGGACTTATGGGGTTTTAGTAATAGCTGCTTCAATTGTGATTTATTAGTTTGGGTAAGGAGTAAGGTTAAAATTAGGGATAGGTTAAGGTCAGGGTAAGGGTTTGGGTTACGGTTAGGGTGAGGAATAGGTTAAGGTTAGGGTAAGGGTTTGGGTTAAGGTTCGAGTGAGGGATTGGTTAAGGTTTGGGTAAGGGTTTGAGTGTGGCATATGTTGCTTATTGTTAAGATTAGGGAAAGGCTGTAAGGACACGCAAAGAATTAATGGAAGTCCACGTAATGTCCTCACTTAGATATAAGTACAAGGGTTTGTGTGTGTGTGCGTGTGAGAGGGGGAGAGAGAGAGAGAGAGAGAGAGAGAGAGGGAGAGTTGCTACCCCTCTGACTGAGGTGAAAGCGGATAATCTGTATGCTATATGATCCCTCGCAGCTCCATGCTAACATCTGCTTTCTCCTGCCACCTGCTGCCGTGTCCTCGCCGCACAGCCTCGCTACGCGCTTCTCTCTCTGTATTTACTGCAATCACCGCCTCCCTTCAGTAATAAAACATAAACCTGCCTCGTACCTCTCACCTGAGGGAGGGGAGGTTAGTGCTCTTACACAGCATTCTGCGCCACTGCAGTGTAGTGTAGTACAGAGTATGCAGCAGGATAATGTGATGTGCTACCAAATATAGTTTACTAAAGAGCATTGGGTCCTGAAGCTAATATGGTGCAGCACTGTGTACGCTGTATGGTAATGTTATCTGCTACTGAATATAGTTTACTAAAGAGTGCTGGGTTCTGGAGCTACTTTAGTATATCACAGAGTAAACAGCAGTCTAATGTCATGTGCTACTGAATATAGTGCACTAAAGAGCACTGGGTCCAGGAGCTAATGTGGTGTAGTGCAGAGTACACAGCAGGCTAATATAATTTGCTACAGATTGAAAATAGTGTACTAAAGAGTATGGAGTCTAAGACCTAATGTGGTGTAGAACAGAGAACACAGCAGGCTAATGTGATGTGCTACTGCCTGCAAGTACTATTGAAGTAGTGTATTAGAGAGCTTTAGGTTTGTGAGCTTATATGGTGTTGAGAGTTAGCATAACTGGCTAGCGGAGCGCACTGCAAACAGAGGGGCTGATTAGGTTTACTGCAAAGCTCGTGTCTGAGGCTAATGTAGTGAAATAAAGAGCACTCGGCCCAGGTGCTAACATGATTCTCAGAGCAAGCCCATTCGGCTAATGTAGTGCACTCTGGAGTCAGACAGCGTGGTTGGGAAGTAATCAGGTTTACTACAGAGCTTGTGTCAGGGACTAATGTAGTGTACTGAAGTGCTGTTCGTCCAGGAGCTAATATGATGCTCAGAGCTAGCCCAATTGGCTAATGGAGTGCACCAGAGACAGTTACTTAGCTCCCAAGTGACCCGCATCTGGCGGGTCTGACCCGCATTCGAATAGCAAAACCCGCGGACCGGCAAGCAAGTGAAAAAACCCGCAATTTGCGCATTGAGGGATTTACGCATTATTCCTCCACCCCTGCATATTACATGGGTGCTCAGAGTCCCTACACTCTCAGAAATAGGGGTACAGCAGGAGTCCATTTCTGTTCCCCAAGGTATTATGTACCCTTTAGGGCTAATTATAGGACCTCAAGGTACCTGTGTGAACCCTTTTAGGGTCTAAAAGGTACTTTTATGTTCCAAAACAAATAAAACAAATAAAAAAACCCCAGTTCTAAGGTACAACAGCAGTACCTTTGAGGGTACCGCCCCTGTGACAAGCTTTCAGTGAAAAAATTAATTTCGCTTTCGGTGGAAAAGCAGCTTAATGTAGCGAGTTAATAGGGCTCCATTGTTTTCCGTGGCTATTTGGAGCATTGCTTTTATGCCGCTGTCTTGCTTGTGGATGAGATTATGGATACCTTTCCAGATCGTGGACATAATCTACGTCTTTTGGCAGTGCAGGAAGTTGTGGCTGATGATGATGATGTTGTAGATGCCCTTATTACACTGATGTCAGGACTGTCTGTCAAAGTTGATGTGGTTTCAATTGCTTAGACTTGAATGCATATACTTGTGTTAGATGCATTTATGAGCATTAATGTGTGAACATTCAATATTGCTTATGATGACTGGATGAATGTGAACGCAATACAAATTGGATTCCAAAAAAAAAAAAAAATCCAAAATGGTGATGTATGATAAATTGTTGTCAATAAGATGTGATGTCAATACCTCCTTATTTTTATATCCTACCATGTAGAATTTCCTTATTTTTATAAAATCCCTGAGCACTCTGTAGTTACGGACCAGCTTTTGGATCCCTCAAACTTGGGAGGTATGAGTTAGCCCCAAGGGCCACTTTGGTTTACTATAGAGGTGGTGTTAATGGCTAATGTAGCATATTAAAGAGCACTAGGTCCTGCATTTCATATGATGCTCCAAGCTACCACACCTTGCTAATGCACTGGACTACTGACGATCAGCTTCGAGGGCTCATTTGTTTTACTACATGGCTAGAGTTAGGTGTTAATGTAGTGCACTACTGAACACTACATTCTTCTCAAAGGTAAAAGAACAGACTATTGCCATTCTCAACAGACGGCTTGCTTCCAGGTAATTTGGTGTACTCATCTCAATGCGGTCGTGGTCCCAGAGAAATGGGCGTACTCTATCAGGTAGCGCAGATTAAAGTTGGTTTTCTCTCGTTTGTATTTCAATGGCCTCTTGGCTGATTGGTGCCTATTCTCTCAATTGACAGAAAAGCAGGTGAATATACTCCCTGTTCCTCTGTTTACCTTCCAGTTCACCACTGACCAGTCTCAGGGGCTAATAAAGTGCGCTTCAGTGTAGCTCTTGTAGTGAATGAGCAATGACACTGAACTGGAGTTGTGGCCTGTTTTTGGCTCCGCCCCATCAATGGAATCCGCAATACCCAGGCAATGCACCCGTTCAGGCAAATTCTCTGTTTTGAATTCACCGCATTACTTTCTGTATGATGTTTGACATTATTGCTCATTTTAATAAAACCTGATCGGGTCAGAGCACTGATCTCACATCGATTGTGCTTTTAGCTTGTACTTGATAATGAATGGTAATGTCCCAAGTGAACGCTGATCCTGAATCTGCATTTCCCGGGAGGTTTTATGGACAGGATATGACCCTGTATGTGAATTTGAACGCGATCCACTGACGCACAAACTATAGGGAGATAGAGATGAACAAACCAGGCCTATGGATCTTGAAAACGGTTGGGCGTTGATTGGAGAGTCACGTGGGCCTGTAAACCAATGAAATGTGTCGTGAAACAACCGGTCTTCAGAGCTGGGTTCCTTACCTTGGCCAGTGTTTAAACTGGTGAGTGGCATTTACACTGTTGCATATTTACTGGGACTGACTGTGGGGCTGGAGCGGTGTGGCAGAGTCGTACCTGATCAGCCACAGGGACGCCAGCAGTCCTGAGATTCAGTGTGACGTGAGCGGCGTGTCTAACGAGGGAGTCTAACGAGGGAGATGTGACTCCTGTGGACACTGCCACGGCGCTTTTAACCTGCGTTGTGTGTGTGTGTGTGTGTGTGTGTTTATGTATGTGTGTGCTTGTGTATGTGTGGAGTGTGCGTGTGTGTGCGTGCGTGTGCGTGTGCGTGTGCGCGCATATCTTCAGACATTAGGCACTTGGCTGTAGTATGAGGGACGTACTTTGACCAGCAGCGTAGTGAAATGCTCTGCTGCAGTTATTACTACAGTAATTTCACTCCCCTTGTTCAATATTGTACATCATTCAGCTGTGTGTGCTGTACTCTCGCTGAGGGTAAGGACTCCACTAACTCACTCACCATGCAGTTAGTCGCATTCCAAACCGTCCAGAACACTGTACATGTTCCAAAAATATATTATCATCATGAAGAGAAACATACGGTTTCTCATCAGAATGGAACTTCATTTTGCGTTTGAATAAATTCACAGTATGTGTTAACCACCCCGTGGGGCGAAGGGATTCATGTTCTCGTGTTGCTTTGCGGTGTTTATAAATTCTCATTATACAGTAGCAAAGGCAGAGTGTTTACTTTTAGTCGTGTGGGGAAGTTCGGCTCTTGACTGGACATATGTGTATTTCCCCGTCTATATCCTCCTCTACGTGTAAATCACTCACAATATGATTTATCGCTTTGTTATTGGATATTAGAAATTGAGGTTTATAATAAAAAAACCTCAGTAAAAATCCAGTATTTTTTGCCAGTTGCCGCCTGTCATTCTCTTTCAGTATCTGTATCTATATCCCCCCTTTGAAGAACGAGCGGATTTGGCGTATAGGTCATTTGGACCCTAACTGAATGGACCCAGCACCGGTTGCACCCAAGACCATTTTGACCTAAACCAGTGGGCTCTTGGCCACATAGACCCCAGACCAGTTGGACCCTATGCTGTTTGGACCCCACACACATATTCTGCATCTGCTGGCTTTAGTGCTTTACTGAAGCTACATCACACTTTTATTTGAGAAATATTCAAACCCAGGACACCACGTTTTTAAGGCCACAGCATAACATCAAATGGAAAATATATGCAGCATTTTATACACATTTCCCTGTAATTCAACAGGACATGTTTAAGATTGTTGGAAATCTTGGGATCTCCTCCAGAATGTAGAATAGACCTGAAGTTCAACTCGTTTGAATACAGCAGTTGCATTTTATGAACCCATATTTTGGTCTGTAGGTTTTATGGGGTTTAGCATGCTAACTGTAGCAACAGACAGAAATACCTGGAATTGGATTTGCATTATAGAGCCGGGCTATCTAACCTTGTTCCTGGAGATCTACCGCCTTTTAGATGTTCACTCAAACCATAACAAAGCACAGTGATCACAGCGATCTGGTGAGTGGTAGAGTCAGAAGTGCCATACTAGGGGATGCATTTAGAAGCTACACAGCACAGCTGTTCTCCTGAAACAGGTTTTGGCAGCCCGTTCTAAGAGTAAAATAAGGCCAGTAATCAGTCTGAAGGGCTGGTCCTGTAGGTTACTGGGGACAAGTTGAGCCGATGACCTTACAGAGGCTGATTACTGAGAGTGCGCTGATGGAAGAACCTGGAATCTGGATCCTTCCCTTGTTACCCTTCAGTGCAGGGGCACTTTGTCCAGGGTATAGGTCGTTTGGACCCCATACCAGTTGAACCCTAACTGAATGGACCCAATACCAATTGAACCCCAGATCATTTGGACCCAAACCAGTTGAACCCCTGACCAGTCGGACCCCAGACCCGACCCAGTTGTACCCTGTGCTGTCTGGACCCCAGGCCGTTACCCTAGCCCTCATCTAACCCTAACCGTAAGCCAACTGGTCAGGAGTCTAACTGGTCTGAGGTCTAACAGGTCAAGGGGCCGACTTGCCTGTGGTTAAAATGGTATGGGGTTTAACTGGTTAGGGGTCCAACAGGTACAGGGTCCAAATGACCCATTCGCCTTTGGTCCCTTTTAAGCCTTTAAGAACATAGTATTAATAATAATAATACTTAAAAGTAATGGCTTTCATTTGAATCCCTAAACAAATATTTTGTGAATTAGCTGGTAGTTGGGGGTCTAATTAAACAAACACATAATGAATTAGCCGGACCGTTTGCAAATCTAGGGTCGCTGAAGTCCCGATGCGTGCGTTTAAGGGTTGAAATTGAGCCTTGGGTTCCAGGCCAGTTTATCAACACTGCTGACTCTCAGAGCTCTGCTTACGGAAGCACTGGCTTTTATCCGCGGCCACGGCAGTGTCTCTCCAACAAGAGCCTGTGACCCAACCGCTCGTGCCTGCAGGGTGACCGTCACTCAGAGTGGCTGCTGGGAAATTAGCATTCGGCTGCGCTGCTGCCGAACCAAGCGGCGAGAACCGGAGCGGAAATACTAAAGACCTCCGTCTGTGGCAAAAATCCTTTCGCGCTCCTGCGACAGGACTGCTAATTCATCCTCAGCTGTGACACTAATTGCCGCTGTATTACATGCATTATTATGCGGCATAATGGTATCGACGCATTATTATTCCCCGCGCTTTGTAAAGGTAGCATGCAGTAGCTGTGATTTAACAAGCGCGTCCTGCTGAGAATAAATTAAGGTGTAGGTGTTCGCCGATTTACTTGGATGAGACCTCCTTGCTTAATTCACAAGCACCTGCTGCAATACACGGCCAACTGGGTGCGTTTTACGAAACAAGGCGAATTAGCACTCGTCAGATCTTCAACAACATCCATTTAAACTCTCTTTCTCTCTCTCTCTGTCTTTGTGTCTCAGCATCTATCTCTCTCCATCTCATTCACCCCCTCAATCCCTTGCCATATTTTGCACTGCTCTCTCTCTCTCTCTCTCTCTTCCTGGATAAGTCATCACATTAAAACAAGCCTGCCTGGGAGAGGTGCGTGAATAAACAGACGAAGATAGCGGAGTGCAGAGATCAGGCTGATTTTTTTGCTGCAGATTAATGACTGTCAGCATGACTCCTAATTCAGCTGCCTGGCGGTTGCGGTTCACCTCGGAAACCAACTTCAGAGCAGAAGAAGAATAGAGCAGCGGTGATCAGCCTTTTATAAGAGAGAAAGCACCCCCCTGATTGTCCATCGTGAGGGTAAATGACCTACTGAACGTGCTGTTCTCTGCTGAGGAGCGTACTCTCTCATTTATATTATTAATCTCATTAACTGTCTCTCATAATACAACGATTCACTGGCACCGACAGTTCCTTGTCCCAAGCTAAATTCAGTTTTGAATTTAAGTTACCCATTTAAAACTTAGCCTCAGTCTAAGCTTAATCTAGATCTGTGAAACCAGACTTATGTTGTTTCATGTTCAGTATTCCTCATGTCAAAACGGCTGCGTCAGAGAATTTAAGAGTGATCCTCTCATTGTGTTAATATGAAGTTATTTGCAAAATAAATAACTAAAAATACACTGCTCAAAAAAATAAAGGGAACACGAAAATTACACATCCTAGGTCTGAATGAATGAAATATTGTTATTAAATACTTTGTTCTTTACATAGTTGGATGCGACAACAAAAAAAAATCACGCAAAAATTATCAATGGAAATCAAATTTATTAACCCATGGAGGTCTGGATTTGGAAAAAAAACACACTACAGGCTGATCCAACTTTGATGTAATGTCCTTAAAACAAGTCAAAATGAGGCTCAGTAGTGTGTGTGGCCTCCACGTGCCTGTATGACCTCCCTACAACGCCTGGGCATGCTCCTGATGAGGTGGCGGATGGTCTCCTGAGGGATCAAGCATCCGCCAACTCCTGGACAGTCTGTGGTACAAAGTGGCGTTGGTGGATTGAGTGAGACATGATGTCCTAGATGTGCTCAATTGGATTCAGGTCTGGGGAACGGGCGGGCCAGTCCAAAGCATCAATGCCTTCGTCTTGCAGGAACTGCTCACACACTCCAGCCACATGAGGTCTAGCATTGTCTTGCATTAGGAGGAACCCAGGGCCAACCGCTCCAGTATATGGTCTCACAAGGGGTCTGAGGATCTCATCTCGGTACCTAATGGCAGTCAGGCTACCTCTGGCGAGCACATGGAGGGCTGTGCGGCCCCCCAAAGAAATGCCACCCCACACCATTACTGACCCACTGCCAAACGGTCATGCTGGATGATGTTGCAGGCAGCAGAACGTTCTCCACGGCGTCTCCAGACTCTGTGACGTCTGTCACATGTGCTCAGTGTGAACCTGCTTTCATCTCTGAAGAGCACAGGGCCCCAGTGGCGAATTTGCCAATCTTGGTGTTCTCTGGCAAATGACAAACGTCCTGCACGGTGTTGGGCTGTAAGCACAACCCCCACCTGTGGACGTCGGGCCCTCATGCCATCCTCATGGAGTCGGTTTCTGCCCGTTTGAGCAGACACATGCACATTTGTGGCCTGCTGGAGGTCATTTTGCAGGGCTCTGGCAGTGCTCCTCCTGTTCCTCCTTGCACAAAGGCGGAGGTAGCGGTCCTGCTGCTGGGTTGTTGCCCTCCTACGGCCTCCTCCACGTCTCCTGATGTACTGGCCTGTCTCCTGGTAGTGCCTCCATGCTCTGGACACTACGCTGACAGACACAGCAAACCTTCTTGCCACTGATGTGCCATCCTGGATGAGCTGCACTACCTGAGCCACTTGTGTGGGTTGTAGAGTCTGTCTCCTGCTACCACTAGAGTGAAACCACCGCCAGCATTCAAAATTGGCCAAAACATCAGCCAGAAAGCATAGGAACTGAGAAGTGGTCTGTGGTCACCACCTGCAGAACCGCTCCTTTATTGGGGGTGTCTTGCTGATTGCCAATAATTTCCATCTGTTGTCCATTCCATTGCATAACAGCATGTGAAATTGATTGTCAATCAGTGTTGCTTCCTAAGTGGACAGTTTGGTTTCACAGAAGTGTGATTGACTTGGAGTTACATTGTGTTTAAGTGTTCCCTTTATTTTTTTGAGCAGAGTACATTGTTTTTACATTAAAACCTCACTGGGAAGGGGCCGTAGATTTTGGGACCCCAGACCTGAGTGTTGAGAGATTTTCGACCCAGTTTTTTGTGGAAGGTGAATTTAGCAGATGCGCCTCATCTCTCATGCAGGAGCTTAACGACGCTCTAATGAAGACGAGAGGTGGTGCGTCTGCGCTGCTGTAAGTAGGCCACACTTCCTGCTTCAGTGAAACTGTGGCGCCTGATTATTACAGAGGTGCTGAGATTCTGCTGTTTTTTTTTTTTTTTTCTGCGCTCCTTGCCTGTTGGCATCGTTTTACAGGTTTGAGTTTCGCATCGCTATTCTGTTTATTTTCGTTCTGAGATGCAGATCCTTTATATTCTCTGTTTTAGGCCAGAGGGCTCCGGCTGGCTGGAGCTTTACCCTGTTGTTGCTGAACTCGTATTGATTTTCAGCTCCTTCCTGTTTATTTTAGTTCCTTTTGTTTTATTTAGCCAAGGTTTGCTTTTATACTACGGGAAGATGTGTACGTCTCAAACATTTCCAACCGAATAGAAAATTAATGTGCATGTTATACATTTTCAACCTCCAGTCATGAGGAGGTGAATGTGGTGTCCTTATTTTGTGGAAAGGCACAATGAAGTTTGAGTTTATTTTAGTTAGGTTAAGTAATTAGGCGAGATAAATCTTACAAGGTAATATATGCTGCATCCTCTGTTGAATGAGTGAGAGAGTGAATGAATGAATGAATGAATATAAGATTTATATTTATTTATTTTTATGTAGGCAGGTAATTGCATCATGGCGTTTGGTCTCATTTTCAAGGAAGAAACGACTGCAGAAAACTGTCTAAAGGCTTGGAATGGGAGTTTTGGGGTGCTGACATTGATGTTGTTTGTGGAAGGGGTTGGTTTCTGCAATGAGTGACTGCAAAGTCTTACTTTTTTGGAGAGGGCCTACAGATCACATGTGCTGCTGATGGACTTATAGCATTACGATTAGCTGTCTCCGCTTGGCACTTCAGTACAAACATTACGCCTGATTCCCCATCCCAAATATGGCGCTGTCTCCATCGGACCAAAACTGAGCTGCATTAATAAACTTAAATAAAAATTAGCCATGCTTCATAAAGCTCGGGGAATTTCGCGTGTCTAAAAAATATTGTTAGTGTGTGTTGGACATTCACACTCCACATACCATACACTGACGAGGCTGGTTCTGCTGTTTGTATCTCCCATTGATTGCACTTATCCAACTTATTGGAGCTTAATTACCAGCACATCTGCTACTGGGCTGCAGGAGCGAGATATCACCCACCGCACAGCTGCCTCAGGAGGTACTGCCGTCTCCCCTGGAACTACAGTTAAGGCAGCACAAGATCACCCAC
Source organism: Gymnothorax reevesii (assembly GCA_029721435.1). NCBI lineage: Eukaryota > Metazoa > Chordata > Actinopteri > Anguilliformes > Muraenidae > Gymnothorax > Gymnothorax reevesii. The sequence continues at coordinate 7,799,528 of CM056574.1, read as the reverse complement.
CGCACAGCTGCCTCAGGAGATACTGCCGTCTCCCCAGGAACTGCAGTTATGGCAGCGCAAGAGGTTTCAGGGCCAATGATAGAAGCAGTAGTATGAACCGTAGTAGGGGTACCAGCTGCAGCAGTGGTAACTGTAACAATAGTTGTACTAGTAGCAGTAGTTATAGTTGTAATAGCTGTAGTGGTAATACCAGTAATGATAGGAGTAGTAGTAATAATAGTAGTATTAGCTGTAGTGGTAATAGCAGTAATGATAGAAGTAGTAATAGAACAGCTGTAGTGAAAATAGTAGTAATGATAGTAGTAGTAATAGTAGTAATACCTGTCGTGGTCATAGTAGTAATGGTAGTAGTAGTAATAGCTGTTGTGGTAATAGTAGTAATGATAGGAGTAGTACTAGTAGTAATAGCTGTAGTGGTAATAGTAGCAATGATAGGAGTAGTAATACTAGTAATAGCTGTTTTGGTAATAGTAGTAATGATACGAGTAGTAATGGTATTAATAGCTGTAGTGGTAATAGCTGTAATATTAGTACAGTAATAGTTGTAGTGGTTATAGTAATGATAGAAGTAGTAATAGTAGTTATAGCTGTAGTGGTCATAGTAGTAATGATAGGAGTAGTTATAATAATAATAGCTGTAGTGGTTATAGTAATAATGATAGGAGTAGTAATAGTAGTTATAGCTGTAGTGGTCATAGTAGTAATGATAGGAGTAGTAATAATAGTAATAGCTGTAGTGGTAATAGTAGTAATGATAGGAGTAGTAATAATAGTAATAGCTGTAGTGGTAATAGTAATGATAGGAGTAGTAATGGTACTAATAGCTGCAGTGGTACAAGTAGTAATGATAGGTGTAGTACTATTAATAAAAAGCAGCAGTAATAGCAGTAATGGTGACTGCAGTAAGTGTCGGCTGTGTTTAGTGTGGAGCACTGCCTCGGTTTAGTATGTCAGTAATAAGTGAGCTGCACTGTCTGAACGAGGTGTTTCACTGTGAGTCCCTGTCACTCTACTCCTGTGAGGCCTTTTACCAGCAAAAATTTTTTTAACAGGTCACGTGGTTTAAAGAAACAGTTTGGTAGGAGGCGATATTCCCATTTTGTTGAGGAATAGTTTAGTACAGACTCCTGTCACAAAAATGGCCTGGTCCAGTTCAGTGATTGAAGTAAATAAAAGCTATTAATTGAGATTTACGGTATAACAAATTTCGGCTACGTAATGGCGAAGGACTTAGTCATGTAGAAATTTGTAGTTTCTTGTCAAATAATGTGCATTTTTTTTCTATGGAAGGTCCCCCAAACATCCACTTTGTGTGGGAAATGTTCGCCTCCTGTTGTCAGAGTCTCGCCCAAGGGTTCTGCCGGACATCATCTCTCCAGATATGAGTCAGAGTCCCGAGGTCGGTCGAGCGTTTGAGCCAGCGACTGTGCGGTTGCCAGTCTGGCAGCGTATCGTTAGGTTATCCTGCCCAGCTCCTGTGGGGCATGACTGCCAGTCCTGTCGCTGACTGCACTACCGTAGCTGAGCTTCCATCACAGAGCAGGGAGTGTGTCGCTGCACCAAGAACCGTCGTCTTATCCGGACCCCCGACTGAGACGGACAAACTCGTCGCTCCCTCATCCTCTCTTTTCTTCTGTCTCTCTCTCTCTCTCTCTGTTTTCCTGCAGATCGTTTTGTTTGCTCTCAGTCACGCTTAACTGTTTAATTAGTGATGTTCCCGGAGAGCCTCTATCAGTCGCTGTAATTTATGCACTGGTAAGCATCGCTAATTGCGTCTGAGCGGAAGGTGCGTTTGGGGAAAGGAGGCGAGATGCGATTGGCTGACGGCGAGCTGAGCTGGGCGTAATCTCGACGAATCAGACGCCTGCCTCCACCTCCCAGCACGGTCAACTGCAGGCCACCTGGGGGAGGGGGGTTGTTTTTTACCTGGTATTTATGTTGTACCCAAATCAGGAGCCCCTCAAATCTTTGGATTATGGTCATTATGTCACTTCTCTGACTGCCCGCTCAAGTTCATCCCACAGCAACTCAAGCTAAAGTCCAAGATGTACAGTTGTTAGGAAGCAACAAGTTTAGTCAATACAAGTGAGCCTTTGGCATTTTGTGTACCTGTGTTGCTCAAAATTAACTTTAAGATGACAAACACCAACCAAATTCAGAAAAATACAGGCCATTTGTAATATTTTGGCCTGCTGTCTACTTTCCGGACAGTCTTTTACTGGCTTGAGTTTCTTTTGTTGCTCAGCATACAACCCCAATTCTGAAATAGTTGTGAAAAAGTGTAAATTGTGAATAAAATCAAAACGCAATGACTTTCAAATAACACCAGCCAGTGTTTTATTCACAATAGACCAGAGATAACATGGCAAATGTTGAAACTGAGAAATTTTACACTTTCCACAAAATGAGCTCATTTCAAATTTGATGGCTGCTACAGGTTTCAAAAAATTTGGGACAGGGGCCTGTTCACCATGATGTAGCATCCCCTCTTCTTTTTAACAGAGAGTGAGTTTAGCCTGTTATGGCCCCAATTTGTTATTACATTTATAACAACACAACAGCAACAGCAAGGGATGACAGACACAGTTTTAAAAACTTAAACACATTTAATTTTTAAACAAAGACAAAGACTAATAACTACTAACTAACTGACCAAGATTGAATTATGTACAAAACATAAATATTTACAATCCCTTTTTAGTGGGGTGGCTTGGTGATGTCCTGGATGATGAAAAATCCACAAAAGAAACCACACAGGTCTTGAACAGAAATGACAGGTCTGGTCACACGTATCCTTCTTCTTGCAATCTCTCCTACTACTTTTCTGTCTCAATTCTTTTCCTTATATAGTCTTTTGCAGACCCCACCCACATTTAGACCTCTTTTTTTAATTTTCTGAGACTTGCCCCAGACATGTCCAGGACATGTCTAAACATGACTCCAGTCTGAGCTTAACAAAAAAAAAGGTAAATACTGCCATCTAGTGGCCTATATTCACATTACAAGCCATTGGAATTTGATCCCACTCTTGTATAATACAGGCTTCCAGCTGCTGGAGAATTTTGCGTCTCCTTTGACGGACTTTTTGTTTAATCATGCGCAAAATATTCTCGATCGGTGAAAGACCAGGACTGCAGGCAGGCCAGTTCAGCACACGGACTCTTCTACTATGAAGCCATGCTGTTGTAATAGCTGCAGTATGAGGTTTTGCATTGAACTGCTGAAATACACAAGGCCTTCCCTGGAATAGATGTTGTCTGGAGGGGAGCATATGTTGCTCTTAAACTTTTATATACTATTTAGCATTCATGGTGCTTCATAAGACATGCAAGTGTCCCACACCATATGCACTAATGCATCCCCATACCATCAGAGATGCTGGCTTTTGAACTGAACGCTGATAACAGGAGGGGTGGTCTTTCTCCTCTTTAGCCCGGATGACACGACGCACATGATTTCCAACAAGAATGACAAATTTGGACTCGTCTGACCACTTTGCCCCTTTGCTACAGTCCATTTTAAATGAGCCTTGGCCCACAGAACAAGGCGGCGCTTTTGGATCATGCTCAACAATGGCTTCCTTTTTGCACGATAGAGTTTTAGGTGGCATCTGTGGATGGCACGGCGGACTGTGTTACAGACAGGGTTTCTTGAATTACTCCTGGGCCCATTTAGTAATGTCAATGACAGAATCATGCCAGTGAGTGATGCAGTGGCGTCTGAGGGCCCGAAGATCATGGGCATCCAGTAAAGGTCTTCAGCCTTGTCCCTTACGCACAGAGATTTTTTCAGTTTCTCTGAATTTTTTGATTATGTTATGCACTGTCGATGATGAGACCTCCACGGTGAGGAACATTGTTTTTAAAGTATTCCACATTTATTTACACAAGCCTTCCCAGGTTGGAGAGGCTGTAGCCATCTTTACTTCTGAGAGACTCCGCCTCTCTTTGACCTCTTTTATACCCAATCATGTTATACACCTGATGCCAGTTAACTTAATTACTCGTTAAATGTTCTTTCAGCTGATTCTCTTATATTAATTATATTATATATTAATTGTTTTTTAGCCCTTTTTTTGCCTGTGTCCCAACGTTTTTGAGACCTGTTGCGGCCAGAAAATTTGAAATGAGCTCATTTTGTGGATAAAATTGAAAAATTTCTCAGTTTCAACATTTACTATGTTATCTATTGTAAATAAAATACTGGCTGGTGTGATTTGAAAGTCATTGCGTTTTGATTTTATTCAGAATTTACACTTCTTCCCAACTATTTCAGAATTGGGGTTGTATATTTGGTCCAATTCCTTGTTGCTGTGAAAACCTCCACTCTAATTGGGAGATTTTTGACCTGTATATCACAGAGATTCGTGCAAGGATTTACTTACATTCTAACCTGAATTGAATTTGTGAGTTTGGTCTGTGTGATCGGACTATTAGACCTGAGCCAGCTTCCAGGCTGATCGCAGTGGTGTTCGGTGGGGATGAAGTCAGGGCTCTGCACTGTTAAAAAGAAATTAAATTAAATAAAAAGAAATTTTAAGTTGAATCAACTTTTTAATGTTTTACAGTGTGTGCTGTCCCGTCAAGGTCTTCTCGAGCGGTGTCAATAAACGAGGTGTGGACCTCTCTCTGTGCTGTGGGCCACTGTAATGGTCAAACGGGAACGCTTCAAAACCTGTGTGGTACTCCTCAGAACAATGCAAAGGAGAAGGGCTGTTTTGGCTACGCACAAGCCGTTAAAAGAACAAATTACACCACTTTGTGCACCGAGTTGGGTGTTGTGTTTCATCTTTTGTGAATTTAATCATTGTCAGTCAGCTTAGATGGCGGCAGCAGATTGATGTTGACGCGGGAAACCTTGTTCGAAAATAAAAACTGCCACACATCAATTTTCTGAATTTCCAGAGTGTGAATCGTTTTGCTGTTCAGAAAAGCCAATGGAGAGCTCTTTACCCACCGAAAGCCTTTTTTTTTTCAGGAACTCATTCTGTTGCATTTTTTATTGGCGTGCCTCATAGATTTCTAATTCTGCGTTATGTGCTCATAAAATGAAACCCGATGGAACAGAACTGGGCATACAGATCGCATCTACTGAGCCGAAAAATCCCCTCTCTGCTTTGGTAAATTTATGTGCATGCTGGAACAAACGTAGTTGTCGAGGTTCTTTGGTCAGTTGTGTCACTGAGTCAGTTTCATCATACATCCATCCATTCTTTATACCGCTTCTTCCTCATGAGGGTCGCGGCGGAGCTGGAGCCTATCCCAGCTGACTCTGGGCGAAAGGCTGAGACCCACCCTGTACAGCTCACCAATTCATCGCAGGGCGCACACACCATTCACACACCATTCACACTCATATGTCAGGGAAATTTAATGCTTCAAATTAACAAAGATCCAAGTTTCTGAACTGTGGGAGGAAATCAAACTACGTGGAGGAGACCCTCTGGAACCCCACAGGGAGAACATGCAAACACCACACAGAAAGGCCCCAGGCCGGATTCAAGCCCACAACCTTCTTGCTGTTATGAGATTGCAGTGCTATCATTATTAAATTAAGCAATTTGACAGCTAGTCAGTTCAGAGAAATGTGTAGAAATAAGCTGTTAGAATGACATAAACCCTAACAAACGTAATGGTAAATTCCTGCAAAAGTTACTTCACATTGAAAGTAGATTGGGGTACCCACATGCATCGTATATTCACAAGTGATTTTGTAAATTGTCAGAGAATTACATTAATTCCTGCCTGCAGTTTAGATTTCAGTTGATGTGGGAACATCTTGGGTTTCCACGAGACTCCTGGACCTTTTCGGGATAGTTGAGATGTCTGGATGAACAAGTCAAGGCCATAAACGATATTTTGGCTCCTGTGAAAGCAGATGCTGAGGAAGAGGCTGTTTCAGTGGCTGTTAGGAGAGGATGTTGCCGTCTGCGGCAGGAAGGGACTTTGTTCAAACTTGGCGTGTTGCTAAAATCCACAGAAAAAATGCTGAGAAACCGGCGAAACGAATACACATCTGTTCTGCACTTCAGCATTGAACCCGGCGGCGTGCAAACAGAATTTAATTAAATCAACGGCCGGAGAGGAAAGGATTGGACGTTGGGTGATTTGGTTGTGAAAATATGCACCAGACCCTTTTGAAGTCAATTCACAATTAATTAAAATGAAGAAGGGCTCAAATATCAAAACATCGGCTCCGAAAAAAAATGACTCAAAAATCATATGCCAATCTTTAAAAACGGTGCGATCACAGAAATCAATATTCCTGCTTTTGTCTTTTTTTTTTTAATTTAATTTTCCCCAAGGCTGTCAATCTGCCCCACGCTCCTTTGATGTTTGCGCGTATTGAAATGGCGATTCCGTTTTAAATGACGGTCGAGCAGCACGTGGTGTTTGAAAATATGCGCACTCCAGTTGCGCGGTCCCAGGCAAGGACATAATTTCGGGGCGATATTAATTTCCCGTATAATTCGCACGAGTTCTGAAGCATATTTCCATCTGTTTGTAGATGATGAAATGAACTTCTCGCTGACTTCCGGTTATCTCGAGTCGTTCTCGGCTCTCCCAGTGAAACTCATCAGCTGTGGCGGGCGCACCGGATGACCTAATCGCGCGGTTCGCATCGATGCTGGTTTCGTGTGTCATGCAGCGGAAACCAAAGCTCTGATGTGGCCTGATTTTCGGCCGGGTAAAGCACACCGTCACCACCCCGGCTCATCTCCTCTGTTCTGCCGTGGCTCCCGCGGATATTACTGACTGACTGACTTAAATCCAGGGAGAAAGGCAGGCAGACGGGCATCCAGCCAATCAAAGAGGAACAGGTTTGAAAACAGATGAGCTGAAGAAGAAAAAAAGACATTGATTTAGAGGGAATCGAGGAAAGAGGAGTGCAAACACTGACTGGCAGACAGACAAACAGACTGACGGGAAAAAAAAAAACCTGACAGGCAGACTCATCTGTCCAGAATATTCTCCTGTGCGTTTAATTTGCCAGAACTGAAGCAAAATAAATAAAAATAAAAAAGAAATAAATAAATAAAACTTCCCAGAAGAATGTGCTGCCCTAAATCTTCATCGGTGATGACATCAGAGGACGTGGTAAAGGATTCTGCGGCTGTACAGGTATCCTGCTGATTAAGGCAAACCAAAGCTCAAGTACAACTAAGTGCTGGTTTTTAAGTCTAAACTGTACATTTAGAAAATATATTCAAAAAGGGAAATGTGTGATTCATTCCACATCATTAACATCACAGATTTTATAAATATCTGGGGAATCATCCGTGTGAGGAGAAATGTATATTCATAGATCTTAATATACTTTATTCATATTCGATTTCCATTTGCAGCTCAAAGTGAATTATACAGCAGTCTGTAGTTCTCACAAATGGTCTGGTCTGAAGTCTTTTTGAGTTATTTTTGGAAATTGTAGCCATTCGGCTGTGTGAAAGCGTTTTTAAGTTGCTGGTCATCTGGCTAACTCAGAAATTAGGTTTCCCAGCAACCATTTGAGCAATCAGTTGCTCGGCTCTGATTGGTCAACTGAGTCTCACTAGTTGTCCTTTAACAGTTCAGACGCATAACCTATGACAGGTGGCTATATTTACATCCAAGCACAATTCCTTCTTTTGAATACATTTATGAATCACATCGTATAGTCGCCTAATTACAGTTTATTCAGTTGCCGAATATTATTGACTGAGAGAGGCTCTTGATTGGTACACAGATTAGCCTCATGTCAGCAGGGGCGGAGTGAGTTCAGATGGAGGCCCAGGGCCGGATGTGAGAGGCGCTGGTGTTTGTGGGTCGAATGAGTGAGTTTTACCCCCTCATTCGGCGTCTTGACCTGGTCAGCCTGTAGTCTCGTGGGTGAGGAGTGGGGCGTAGAACTGGAGCTCAGATGAACTGAAGTCACTGCAGCCATCGGGCCCTTGAACTAGGTCCTAAATCCCACATTGCTCTTCGAGGGGCCCTTGATTTGCTGAATCGACTAAAAGCTCTGTATAAAAGTGTCAGCTAGAGTAACTAACAGCAATGTAATGGGTCTGGAAATCCTCAAACTCTGTTATTTTTATTTATTTATTCATTTATTTATTTATTACTCTAAAACGCCCAGTTCAGACTAAGGTAATCAAGAGTGCTGAGCTCACAGTGCACTTGACTGCTTTGATGGATTAAATCACTGTTCCACTTTGGAACGCAGTGCCAAATCTCTCTCTCTCTCTCTCTTCAAGCACTTCCTAAACTGGGGTTCTCATTTCTTGGAAGCATAGAATCATAACTGCTCTATAACACTTGGGTTCCACGGTAGAACATAGTGCCACAATCTCTCGTCCCCACACTGGGGTTCCACAGCAGAGTGTTTGCGGCATTCTTATGCTTCCCAGTCCAATCAGGGGAGAGGAGGTTGCTGATTTTAAGTGCGACAAAAGAGATCATCAGCACATATCCCTCACCATCTCAAGGTTAAGGACACAGCGATGACTGCCCTCCCTGGTCTGCTGTATCACTGTAGCCCTGCACACCCTGACGCACCGCTGCCCTGCTCCGCCAACGCCGTCTGACTCTGTCTGTCCCTGCCTGTGGAGACACCGCTCCCTCTGTTCTATATTTGGGACGCTGCGGGACAGGTCCGCTTGCCCGGTCACATGTGAATAGCTGTCTAATTGTCTGTGGCGGAGTGATGGAGGGGTGTGTGGCGTGTGTTCTTCCGGAGATGCTGCGCCCCCACCCGCCCCCCACATTTATCCCGAGGGCCCGGCCGGTCTGACGCGGGATTGGTTTCGGATGCTAACTGCTCCGCCTCACACTTGTCTCTCCCATCGCGACGCCGTCCTGGGGCAATGTTCCTCCGGAATGCGCCAGACGGTCGGGCAGGCGATCGTGACAGTGCAGGCCCAGGGAACGGGAGGTATCAGATGTGTTTACCACAGAATAAGATACCAGGAAGCCACTCTGCTCAGAATCAGGTCAGATCGGAAACAGTCGCAGATTAGTGTGAAATAATGCTGCACTATTACCATTACTGAGTTCGGTCTCAGGACTGTGGAACACGATAAATGGTTCGAGTGATGAATGCATCTGATTGGATATCACAGACAGACAAACAGTCTGTATTTATTTTGAGTGTATTCTCACTCCTACGATGTAAGGGATCACAGCCTCTGTGAAATTGCCTTTTTCTTCAAATGTTTACAAACCTCACTGTAAATAAGTTTTGGATTCCAGTTGTACTGTATAATATGTGGGCGTTCAGTGAGCCTGGTTCTCTACCACTCAGGCAGTAGAATATGAATCGTTCTTTCATTATTTGCATTTACCTGGATTTACAAAAGAAAAAAATGCTTTGAAATATAAACAGTGTTACACACGGTACGGACTGTATTCATGGTACTTTCCAAATACCTTGCTTTGTAGATTGGAAGTTCGGGATACTGTATTAAATTTCATGAAATTGGGGAGCTGGTGTACCCCATATCTTACATCCATCCATCCACTGCGTCTCTGTGTCGGACTCTGTGCACTCTCTGTGCATTAGCCACGCAGGGTACGTAAAGCTTAGCTGCCAACTATGTTAGCAATGCACATAATTTGAGCCAGACCTTTGATCCAAAATATGTAAATTGCTAACATAGTAAGCAACTATGCTTTTGGGAGATGCACCCCAGATCTGTTAGCCGCACTCACACACACTAAGTGTGTTGCATATTCTGCGCGTCTCCTGTCTGCAGCCGTTAGCGAGCTCGCCGCCGCGCCATTGTAATGGGGGGGATTAAGGGACGAGTTTTCATCTCGGCCAGTAATCTGAGCCGGTAACCGGAGTAATCTAAAGCACGAGACCTCTGGCATCCGAGCCGCAGCCGGCTCCGCGCTTTCTGAGATGCTTCCTGTTTTAATACAGCTCCCCCAAACCCCCGTCCCTTCAGCAGAAGAGTTATGTCAGGGTGTCCTGCTTCAGTCCTAAAATGCATAATTTCTAGGCCCTCGTTCTGCACAGTGCCCGGAATATTCTGCAGCAGACTGACTCCAGGCTCTCTGGTCGAGCTTTGTGATTTACGGCTGCAGACAGGGCGGAGGGAGGGGGCGCCCCTGCCCATCCGTGCAGAAGCTCTCGACCAATCACAGCAGGGGCTGGGAACTGGATGGTGGGACATGGGCTCTAGCCACCATCCGGCGTGTACAAACTTGCCGGAAGGAAGCCACTTTTTTCGCTATTTGCCATTTATCCATTTTTTATGTTTCTAATTTGATCTCAGTGTCTGCTGAACCTGTCTCAGCAACTGTGCCTCCCTCATTCGAACACCAAGAACAAGCGACGCACCACTCGCCCCCGAGCTTTTTCCCTCACTGGCCTGCTACTATATTTACAGCATGCAGGCTGTGTGCAGTATGAATATGAAAAAGATGCAGGCTGTTCGCAGTATGACCATTTATAACACGCATGCGGCCGGCAGTATGGCTATTTACAAAGTACAGGCTGTCTTCAGTGAGACTATAAAACTAAATAAATATACTTTAAAATATGCCAATTGCTTATAGTATGACTATTTACAACACAGGGAGTGCTGCTGGTTGTGTGTACGCAAAGGCTGAGTTGGCCGTGTGTACTACAGGACTGAGTAAGCAGTAGATTGTGTGTACCAAAGGATTTAGTGAGCTGTTGGCTGCAGGAACGAGTATTCTATAGGCTGTTGGAGTGAATGGTCTGTAGGATGTGTGTACGATTGCACTGAGTAAGCAGTCGGCTGTGTGTACTACAAGTCTGAGTAAGCAGTAGACTGTTTGTACTACAGGAGTGAGTAAGCAGTAGGTTGTTTGTACTCTAGGACTGAGTAGGCAGGGTGCGTGTACAACAGGACAGTGATATGTTGGCTGGAGGGGTGAGTATTCTGTAGACTGACAGAGTTAGAGTTCTTTAGGCTACAGGAGTTAGTTGTCTGTAGGTTGAGCCTACAGTAGGACAGAGTGAATATTTGCTTCCCTGAGGCAGTATGCTTTATAGGAGAGATCACAGGAGGCAGGAGAATCATACCACTCATCAGCAGAGACTCTCGCTTCGCTGCTTCTGAGGAGCTGGTTATGAGTGTGTCATTACAGCTATACACTCCATTAGCAGTGCCGGGCTGTCCACTGCACACAACCTACACATACACACACACACACACACACACACACACACAAGCGTGTGCCTACACACACACGCGCGCACACAACCCACACACACACACACAAGCGTGTGCCCAGCGCACACATGCATACAAACACACACACACACACACACACACACACACACTCACACATGCACACACACACACCCATGCATGAAAGCACATACAAAAACGCACACACACACAAGTGCGAGGGCAAGCACACTCGCACACATGCATAAAAACACACACACACACACATACAGGCACACACCCTCACTAATACACACACATACACACACACACACCCTCACTCATGCACACACACACACAAACACACACACAAGAGCATACATCCATGCAGGCACACATTGTTTATTCCACTTCCATCCCAATGAAATTAAAAATCTGTACATCTCCCTCTGTCAGTGAAAATTCTGGTATTGTTGTGCTGGGATGTATCAGTCCGTTGGGAGCGGTAAAACTTTGCGCGAGAGCTAACTTTCAACTGGACACTGAAAGCTCGCCTCCCCTCCCCTCCTTCCCAAACTGAAGGGGACTGTTAATCAGGAGGAAGGAGGCGCGGAGGGTGTGAAAAATGCTTTAATAAAGCTGCGGGATGGAGGGGAGACGAACACGCAGTCCGGCGCCATCGCTGTGTTCCAGCAGGAGGCGAGCAACAGGAGCTGGATCAGAGAGAGAGGAGGACCGTCAGCAGTTCTGACCCAGAATACTGAGTAACACATGCAAGAGAGCGATGGGCCCCAAAGGTGACATTAATGAAGAGGGCTGGGGTCCCAAGTGCCTCAGAGAAAAACAAATGTGGCCTGGGCTTTGGGGACCAAGCAAAAACAAATGAGGAAAAACTGAAGCCCCTTCGCAAATACTACTGAGACCACATTGGGGCCCCAAAACAGAATCTAGTGGAAGCACATTGGGGCCCCTGAACAGAATGTACTGAGAGTATATTGGAGCTATTAAACAGAATCTATTGGAGGCACATTGGGGCCCCAAAACAGAATCTAGTGGAAGCACATTTGGGCCCCTGAATAAAATCTACTGAGAGCACATTGGGGCGCTTAAACATAATTTACTGAGAGCACATTGGGGCCTTTAAACAGATTCTCGCGGAAGCGTATTGGGGCCACTGAACAGGATCAAGAGAGAGCACATTGGGACCCCTAAGCCAAAACCAAACCGAGCACACTGTGGCCCCGCAGCAGAAAGTAGTGAGAGCACACTGTGGCCCCGAAGTATAAAGTAGCAAGAGCACTTTGGGGCCCCTGAGAAAAGTCTAGTGAGAGCCGTGAGAGTTTTTCTGTGCCCCTATTTTGAACGTGAGATTGCAACATTAAACGCTGCAGACATACTGCTAATACGACCGGGGAGCAGTGAGAGTATTGGAGAGAGAGGGGGGGGGGGGGTGTAAACACACTCACTCCTGTTTGTTCCGTATCAGGTCTGTCTGATGTCACGAACACGCAGAGGGACCGTCCGTATCATTATGTAGATTACCGTCTCCACATGTGCTGCCATTTAAATCCCTCCTGCATTAGCTCTCCTTCCCCCTGTCCTGTCTGACACTGCAATATTCTCACTGCGCTAAATGTTTCTGGGCCACTGACTCACTGCAAACTAGGGGAGCTAAAAATATATAAACAGTGTTTAATTGCATTAGCGTGACGCTACTCAGTCGGCCAATGATGCAGAATTAAACAGGCCTCACAGCCTCATTTCACTAAAGCCCTTTCTCCCTCGTACAGACATTGCTATTTGAGATGGCAGAATCCCTGTTACAGCAGCTCGGATGGAGATACGCTCAAATTGCACTGTAGCGGACAGGAGTTTGCCCAAATATCACCCGTGGCCTAAGGCAGTTTGGTCCCCCTGGCCTCCCCGCCAATGTCGATGGGGGACATTCCTCCCCGCCCCCGCCCCCCCCACTGACGTGAGACATGATAACCTATCCTGTCTGTCATTATCATGACAATGCAGTTACTCAAGATTTTTCCCTTCAACCCCATGAAACCTGACAATGGTTTAAATAAAAATGGCCACTAAAAATTGTACAACAAGCACATGAGAGCACAGAATATGTTAAACACGCGAAGGGAGAGATTAACTTTAACATTTTCCGAACGCAAAACGTTGTAGCACGTACAAAACCTGTAGCATGGCCAATGATTTGATACAAGAAAACCACCCCAGCCAATCACTGGCCTTATTGGTTTTCATGCACTGAAAGGTTTTGCGTGTGCAGAATTTTTTAGTAATTCTGACCCAAAGGTTCTTAGATTAGAAAGGCTATCATTTGCTTGCATTGTTATTTACTTATTTTTTTCATTTTTTGGCTGAGTAGCCTTGATGTTTTGTTTGTAATGTTCTCAATTTCCCACAATCTTCAGGCCCCCATAACAGCTTCCTGTGGCCCCGTTTCAGGCCCCCATCGGCCGGACCTAAGACGCTCGACCAGCAACTCTCGTGGGACTGCCAAATTCCCGCCCTGGACCCCCCCACTCTCGACACTGTTAGGCTGGACGAGGCGATGTGCTCCTGCGATTAGCCTACTGTTTCTCATCGGGAGGGAGGGGAGGGGAGGGAGAATCTGTGGGTAAATAAAAATAAATAAATAAATAAAAGATTTCCATCTTCAGCCTCGATTAACCCATTTAAAATGGCCAGGTCACAAATTATACCATTAATATTTTCTTAATTGCACATTCCAATAGCAATGTAACAATCACTGCCGCTAACTCAAAAGTAATGGAGTTATAGATCGCTGGAAATAAAAAAAAAAGCATTAAAAACAGAAGACCTCAAGAGTTAGCAGCACCGCTGCCCACCGTATCAGGCTGACAAAAATAAATAAATAAATAAATGCAATTCACTTCGCATTTGCCGAGTAATATGTTGTGTTTTAACCTCCCTTAACTGAGGTCGCACCTTTGTTGGAAGAGTTTCATTAGCACATGACAAATAAATGAAAAGCCATCAGCCTGCATAAACAGCATCCCGGCCTGCCATTTCCGGGGGAGAGCTGCAATTTACTTCGCTATGGTTAAGTAACGCGTTCAATTCGGTTCCATTCGATACACTTTATTTTGTCGCCGAGGGGCAATTATTCCCTGGGCGTATCATCAATCAACACGCAAAGCAGATGAGACAGTGTACGCAGAATGACCTGACACTGTGTTTGCGTTTCGCTAAAAACTAAATCACTCACCTGAGTCATTGAGTGGTGTTTTGTGTTATTTATTTATTTATATATTTATTTTTTGCAAGGTGCATGTCAAATCAATGACTATTACAGGGCTGGCAGTTTGAATAAAGACTTTCGATAATCCACGTATTACTTTAATTGCTTGTATTATGAGAACTTGGCTTCTCAACTGCTGTTGAAATTAAATATCTCAGATTGATAGTGTGAGCCTGACTGTGCACTATAAATATAAATAACACAGGTTATAAATATAGTGTTTTTTTTTTTTGCTGAGCCCAATCTTGCTCATTCTAGTAAGTTAACTTTTTATTTTCATTATGGATTTTAAAGCTTCCCTCTATTCCTCGCCATCAGCGCTTTGATTTCTGCAGGAAAGAGCATCTCTCTTCTCATGAAGGTCAGCATGTAAACGCGTCGATGTCACAGCTGAGGAACTTATACTCACTCCACACGCAGACATGTATATGCGTGCGCACACACTCACCACACACTAAACATGCACAAGCACTCACATTCATACTCGCACTCTATACACACACACACACACACACTCACACACATACGGAGACTGTGCCTGTAGATAAACTCAGGAGAGACAGTGCTGCTCTGGACAGATTTTATGTGACATGCATGCCTTGTTTAATTAGCATTACTGATTTTCTTATATCTGACTCTAACAGTGCAGATTATTAAAAGAACTACATTTCACAAAGCGGGATGTGCTTTCGGTCAGGTAAAACGCATGTGGCTGCAGCTAATATCAAATGCTCGCCATCGTCCTTAAGGTTAATCTTGTAACACCATTGAAAATGGGAATATATTCAAGCCAGGAGAAAACTTAAACCAGAGTTTGAGGCTAACAATCAAACCCTAATCTGGTTATCATTCACCCGCCATCAGTAAGGCTAACTTAAGCGAGCTTTCTATCCTCTGTAAAGGTAATGCTCATATTTCCATCTATAAGGCCAATGGTGTAAGCATTTATCCCAAAATTATCTTGCAATCATTCTCCCAGCAACCTGTTAGGGTAATGCCAGCTTAACTGCCAAAACTGCTTCTTTCTGGCTTACTGTCACCCCACCATACATTAGGCTAACTCGGCATACCATCCTCTGTTAGGCTAATGTTCATATCACCATCTGTCTGGCTCATGGTATGAGGCTGAGGTTCAGCACGCCATTGGGCAATATTGACCCCACCATGTGTAATGCTAACTTTGAGGCTAATGTTTACCCAGCCATCTGTTAGGATAACATTGTAAAGTTAATGGTCACAAAACCATCAATAAAGCTAACATTATAAGGCTAATAATCACAGTCATCTATAAAAGTAACATTGTAAGGTCAATAGTCATACTCACTCTGTGAAGCTAACATCGTAAGGCCAGTGGCCACACCAATCTATGTGGCTAATACTCCTCGGCTAATAATTACAGCCATCAGTTACAATAACTTTGTCAGGTTAATGGTCACCCCCATCAATAAAGCTGACATTGTGAGGATGGCGTTCACACCCATCTGTCCGGCTAACGTTCGCAGGCTAATAATTACAGCCATCAGTAAAGCTGGTGTCCAAAGGCGATTGGCTTGCGCCCGTCTGTGTGGCTAACGCCGTAAGGCTAACGCGGGGTCTTGCCCTCGTGTTTGAGAGCATCAGCAGATGCTGAGATATATTACCGGAGGGCGAACGCCGAGCACTTTGGTGTCGACTCAGCAGATTCCCGGGAAGACCAGGCGCTCACATTCCCGTGTCCTTGCGCCGGACGGATGCCGTCTGTCAGGTGACTCTCCCCGCGCGAGCTCGGGTTTATTTTTAGCACCGGTGATTGAGGCCACATCGCGCCGAACGGCAGCTATTAAACTACATGCGGGAGAGTCTATATCGGTATCCCTGCCCCGCAGGGGCTGTACGGCGGAGACAGTAAATGGTGCCTAATGTGTTTCTGTGAGTGTTTTGATGGAGGGTGTGTGCTGTTTGTCCTCCGTATTGATATTGAAGTGCTGCATTGTGAATTCCATTTTGCTTTCTCACATTTCTGTACGCCAAGGTCCACCCCCCCACCAGTCGAATCTCTCACTGCACAGGAAGGGTCCTCCTTCTCTCGGAGTACTTCCCCAAATAAAAGCGAACTGCTCTGAGGGGACGCATCCTGATTGGTCCATGCCCATTGTTGCCAGATTGGCAGGTTATTCACTTATGTATCTATTTATTTACTTATTTACTTATTGATTTATTTTTGAAGATGGAAGATCTTGTATTTCAGTTTCATTTCATATTTGGGGAATCGGTTGACATTTATTTAACGGAAAAATTGGCGCCTCCAAATTTTGGAATATTTAGCCTGTGCTGGGGCGTGATTGATTCAGCTCCGCGATATTACATTACAGTTGTTAAGTTCTCATCCAGACATGTTACAAAGCACAGCAGATGGGCCTCAGTGGTGATTCATCCCCAATGGAGGTGTTTGGGGAGAAGGGCCACAGGCAAGGAGCTGTGAGGACAACCTTCCTGTCATCAGTCATGTGCTGTCGCCTCTAGGCTCCGCCCCCCAACCTCCTACCATATGCTTCACCCCCGCCCCCCCTTTCAGTCACTGATCATGTTTAATTTAGCATGTTTCATCTTTGCCTGGGGAACTAATGCGCATCAGTCGAGTGATAAAGACTGCAGAGTGACGTGGGGAGGTGTGCATGCGTGTGTGTGTGTGTGTGTGTGTGTGTGTGTGTGTGTGTGTGTATGTGTATGAGTGTGCGCGCGCGTATGAGCGTGAATAGTGATTTCAGGGCTGCCGTTTCCATCGACGCGGGAATGCCCCTATTCTTCCTGCCTCTGGCCACACCCTCTGAATTGAATGGCAAATCTGGTGAACGAGAACCTTTACATAAACAGTTGAAATAATAATTGAATAACAGTAAATAAATTAATACATCTTTTTGGGCTAATATTGTGAATGGAAAGTAACACTGTCATTTTTGGTGAGTAAATTTAGAGGAACCCTAACTTGATGCACCCAAGGTCGACAAGACGTACTGATATGCCTATTAAGATTTGCAGAAGTACGTGCTCCAGTTGGACAAAGTAAGAACAAATTTCATAGATTTGGCTTGCAGCGTTTGCATGCTTTTATTTCATTGACCAAAACTAGCGGGACAGCTGGTACTCGCACTATAAACTGAACGAAAACACACCTGTGAGTCCGCCATTATTAAAGTTATTACCCATCACCCCATCTACCTCCACCTGCATCATCGCCCTGCCAGTGATGCGAAGCCTCTGGAACTGCAGACTGTGCCCTGGAGACCAGGGTGTCAGGTTCCAGTGCAGAACTCCCAGACTACGCCAGCGAATCAACAATACAGACAATCAAGAATTCATCCGTTATAATCAGGGAACAAGCGCTTCCGCTAGCGAGGCCCTTACATTGTGATTAGAGGTTGATTTGTGCATTTTTCTGTCTTAGAATTGTTCCAGAGGGAGCTAATCTTTCTCGGCGAGCGACGCGCCCAGTCCGCTGGGGTCGTCTTTCTCTGTTGTGTCCCTTGTCGCAAAGCAGAACATTCTTTCTCTGGCCGTATTAGTGAGTTTGGCAAGTAGACAAACATAAATAATACGACCCACGCAGCACTCGGAGCTCGGAGCACTCGCGGTCGTCTCGCCAGTGGCACCTTGGCAGTTTTGATATTTCTAAACTGCGCCTCAATCAGTGGCTTTCTTCTTCAGGCTAATAATGGCTTGTTCTTTGTGGCAAATTGGCCTAAATTGGAGATCTGTGCTGCTGGAGTGAGTTTGCGTTGGTACACTGTGTTCCTGGCTTCAGTGTTTTAACTGTAAAATAGTTCTGATATGAAATACTTCTCCCTCACGACCACTGCATTGCTTCCCTGTTGTATAATGACCTGGCTTTCATGCTTTCATGCTAATGCATATTTAATTGAATTGACCCCAGTGCTAAAAGTACTTAAGTCACACAATCTCAATTTTGAGAAAATCGACTCAGGGGACTGTGAAAGACGTTTTCCCATTTTTAGCCCACTGTGTGAGAAAATGTGACTTAAAATACTCGACTAAATTTCACTCTTGCCCCATGTCCACAGATTTATATCATTTCCATGTTTCATTAGTGGGGTTTATCCTGCGAGGACCATTGGCTCTGTGACCTCATCATAGGTGGCCTGATGCTAAAGCCCACAAAGCTAAAAAAAAACTAGAGTGGACACGAGACCAGTTTTGGTGAGATTCGCGTCCGCCATCTTACTGAAGGATAGCGTCCTGAATGCAACTGTGAGAAACCTTCGACCAAGGTAGTTTAGAGGTGCAATACAGAGATTATGTTGATGCTTTTTACATGAAATGCGATCCTAAGGATATATTAACCCAGGCAAAGTTTGTATATGAGCATTTGTGAAAAATAGACCCGGAAGTGAACTTGATGCTGACGATTATACAGTTAACAGATTTACCGGTTTTTCATCTCATCTACTCGCATATACACATGTACAGCGTTTGATTGCGCAATTCTCCTGCAGATTCCTTACACAAGATGGTGGAGATGTCTCCTGTTCTGGTGGGTTCAGCCAATGATGTTGTCCACTCTAGTGTTTTCTATAGCTCTGGGGTAAGGTCCTTTGCCAAAGGTTTGTGGAGATACAGTCTCTCCTCTAGATGTTAGAACATTGCTGCAATATTTGCTCCAGTACCAGCCAGTTAAGTATTTGTGCTGCATGCTGTTTTTTATTTTTTTTTTTTGGCGGTTCTAGCTTTTGCAATCTTTGCCCATTTTATGCCTTTTTTTTGTTTTGTTTTGTTTGTTTATTTTGTTCCAAGAGCTGCTTTTCTACAAAACATACTTGAGAAGGATCAGCAAGACACAAAAAAAGCTGAAAGGATTTGGATAAATTGTGTCTGGATGTCTTATCGCAGAAGCTCAAAACACCTTTTTAAATCGCAGTGGATCAGATGTGTTTGATTATTTGGTGGTAATTTTAGTGTCTCCCTTCTCCTCTCCCCTTATAAAGAGAGAGAGAGAGATGGAAACAGATTGAGGGAGAGAGATGGAGAGGATGCTGGGCGGAGAGATGGAGAGAGAGGATCCGTACTGTCGTGGAGGTAACAGTGCATTGCATATGCTGCCCCTATGGGGAGGCTAATTTTAGAAATGTGACCATTTTCTTGGGCAACTGAAAGCTGAAGGTCTTTCTGGCTTTTAAAACATGGATTTTATTTTTCTTTTTTCTTCTGCACTTTCTAGCGTGACCCTATTTTAGAATGACGCCGACATCGAGTCTTTAAGTTCCGTTATTCTTGGAACTGTTCAGTTATCTGAAAAGAATTCAGTGGCCGTGTATCAACGCACCCAACGTTTCAGAGCTGGCTAATGCCGCGTCTCTAGCCCCTGTCTCGCCTGTTCGGCAAATGACCGCGCAACTGCGCCGAGTGTCTGACTTTAAGGAAATGCTGATGTCAATGCATGACATCAGTTAGCAGGTGAAAAGCAGCTTGGGTAATGGAGTTTATGAAAAAAATTCTGTTGAATGATTCCCAGTTTTTGTTCGGAAGGGGTGAAAATCCCTTATAATTTCCTTGCCCTCCAAAGATAAACTTTCACAAATCATTCTGCCAATTACATGTAAGACACTCAAGTAGGGAGCATCTATCTTTAGAACGTCAGTCTTCGAGATACAGTAATGGGAAGGATTATTTAATATACACAATGCTCTGGACGCAAATTTTGCCTTAAAATTCCAGCATCATGGACATATCCTATTGGTTTGTTTTCTTGTGTAAACACTTATCATGGAGTAAAACAGACTTTTAAGCCGTTCAGTCACAGTTTGATTGATCATAAACCAGGTTTATTACTCAGGCGAACACCGTACGGCACAGCCACCCACTACTGTTGAACAATACCGCGAGGAGAAGATGGCGCTGTGTTTGCAGTGCTGTAAGATGGGTAGATGAGAGTAGATGGGACGTATTGAGGACGGGGTTTTTTGATGAGTGATGACACTCAGTGAAATCACAGATATGCATGTACCTCTCAAGTATCTATCTCAAGTATTTTAAGTGTGCGCTTTTTAGCAACCTTCTGATTCAGTGAACTCAATTTATAGTTGTTTGGACTGAGATGTGACCCATATTGGCTCTTGCACGTTGGCTGCGCAGGCAAACACAGGAAGTTGGGTTCTGTCCTGTCCATTTGATGCTTCGATTTGAAATCAAGGATTTATTTTTTTTTTGGACAGTTTACAGGCTATAATGAAAGAAATGCCTGAGCAGCACCCTTTAAGCCTGTGTTCTGCCTCAGTTGGCATGGTGATGCGAGTATCACTGCAAGCTTGCAGTGAAGTGGCTGCGGGTTCGAGTCCAGGACGCTCACCATGTAGATTTTTCACGTTTTTCCTGAATTTTTGTGGTTTTTATTTTGCTGCAGCAAAATCTTGGAACCCAGCATCTGCAGCTGAAAATATTCCTCCCCAGTTAACTCAGATGCATTGGCCTCATCAAAGACCAACATGGATTATAGTCATTTAATTAAGCCTTATTAATTAGTCCAGCAGTACTCTGTGCTGGCAGACGCAAGTGGCGATATCGCCCATCCACGCCCCGATCACCGATCGCAGGGTAACCCAAATCACCCCTGCTGCCCAGACTCGCATCACGACAAAGCTCTGGATTAATTACCCCGCGCAAACCCAATCCCCCGACTGCAGCATTCGAGCTCCACACTTCTTCATCCCCTCCTCGCCGATTAATTATGCATTTCTGTGTTCCGCCGTTGTGATCGCCGCGCGGGATGCTGCTGAGGTGAATCATCCGCTCCCGGCGACACTGGATAGCCGCGTCTCCTCTTCGGATCGGTCCGAATTAAACAGAGCGCAGAAAGAGCCCCTCTGATTGCCGGGGCAGTGTTACACAGAGTCCGCTCACGGGGAGCAGGGTACGGACGCGGCGATCGCGAGCAGGGGGTGTGAGGGGCTGCGGGTGGAGGTAGAGCGACAGAGGGCCACATCGCACAACACACTGAACAGGGTCTCTGCCGCTCTGGAGTAACACACGCCTTCATCAAAATGGAGGAGAGAGTCAGTGTGGGCCTGCGACTGGATTGACATTCCATCCCGGTATGTAACCTAAGTTCGCCTTTGTGTTGTGTCAGACAAGCAGACAGGGAGATAATGAGAGAGAGAGAACGAGAGAGGGAGAGATGGAGAGATAGCAGGAGAGAGACAGATGCAAACGGAGCGCAGAGAACCTTCCATATCGTCTAATGTTTTGTGTTTTTTGTTTAAAGTGACTCTCTAATTGAGATCCTTGACATAAACTCGCTTTAATACCGTCACATACGGGACAGAAGAGCTGTTGCAAGATGCAAAAAACAATGAAGCCATTTTATGTGACGATCTTCACATTTGAGGCACCTTATAACGGATTGATGCCATTTCTCATAACCTGACTAGATCCGTAATGCTACCTTGTGACCTTATGTCTGGTATATATTGGGATTCTGTCCTCCTTATGTCACGGATTTAACCCCTTACACTCTAACTTTATCCTTAAGTTTTCCCTGACGTGGGTTTGAAGTCAGGAAAGTGCCCCACACATGATCTGTGTCTGCTGGTTGCAGAGCTTCACTGAAGCTACATCACACTTATTTTAAGCGAATATTCAAACCCAGGACGCCATGTTTTTTTATGGTAGCAGAATTACATCAAATTTAAAATATCTAATATCTTGTACATCATGTTATGCTCCCTTCCCTGTAATTCAGCAGGACATATTTGGGATCTTTGGAAACCTTGGGATCTCCACTGGGATGTAAAATAGGCCTGAAGTTCCTGAAGTTTGAATACAGCAGCTGCATTTTATGGACCCGCGTGAGGGTCTGTAGGTTTTATGGGATGTGAGTAAGGACCTGGCATTTTTGCCTCGTCAGTTATTACTGTTTGTCTCTCTCCCGGCTCTGAGCATTAGAGCTCGCCTTTGTGCTCTGACATCCGGACTCGGGCTTTGTCACCCAGCCAGGAAAGCCAATTTGAATTGGAGAGTAAGTGCGGAAAAGCAATTGCGATAGACAGACAGAGAGAGAGAGAGAGAGAGAGAGAGAGAGAGAGAGAGAGAGAGGGAAGGGAGAGAGATGCGGTTTCATTGTCAGAGTGTCTCGGTGAACGCTGACTCTTGCGAGTAGTGAGTGGAGTCCTTCCTCATTAAGCGTAATCGCACCAGACATCAGCCGTTCCGAGGGTATCGGATCAGCACAGCTAATACCGTCCCGGAATCATCGTTCGCGCTTGGCTGCTGCGGCGAATGAACAGCCTAAATGATCCTCCCAATTGATAGTGTTGTGTCGCATTATGTGTGTACGTGTGCAGACAGAAAATATGTCAAATAATTAACTCTCTGTGACCATTTTTAATTTCTTCTTTTAATTTTGTTTCATTACGGCCTTTCTGCTGAATCATATTTATGTGGAAATGCTCACTTGCTGATTTTTTTTTCATTTATTTTTTACGTACCTATACATTTATTGACTGATTTGTTCTTGTTTCTGATTTGTTTCTGATTTGTCGGCCAGACACACCATAAGAAATGTTCAAATTTGTTTTCCGTTTGTCAGGCGGCCAGGTACATATGTATGCAGAATTTCATAAGCATATTTGTGTCACTGAGATTCATTATAGCGAGTCTGTGAAGCTTCGATAAGTGCAGTGCGCCCCCGGTAACCTGCTTCAGCATATTTCAGGCGAAGATCATTAGCGCATCCTCTGGCAGTTTAATTATGACATCATTCCTGCTTGTGCGAACCCTCAGCCAATTAACCTGCTGCATGGCATCTGGCGCAGCCACGAACAAATAAATCCCTTTTGGGGAAGAAAAGTCAATTTGCTGAGACCCAGTGCAGTGAGCAGTATCACTTCATAGCAGTACCTGTGGAGTTAGCATTCCCCCTCTCTCTCTCTCTCTCTCTCTCTCTCTCTCTCTCTCTCTCTCTGTGTTTTTCTGTCTCTCTCTCCCTCTATGCATCACATACACACAAGTGCTCAATCACTCACACACATGCGCGCGCACACACACACACACACACACACACACACATTCTCACATGCTCATTCACTCACATGTACACACTCAGATGCCTAATCTCATACGCGCACACACACACACACACGGTCACTCACTTGCACATAGACACACAAACATGCTCAATCATGCACTCATACCCTTACAAACACACTCACTCACTCACTCACTTACTCACACACACGCACACTCACACACACGCACGCACACACGCACGCACGGTCACTCACTTGCACACAGACACACAAACATGCTCAATCATGCACTCATACCCTTACAAACACACTCACTCACTGACTCACTCACTCACTCACACACACACACACACACACACACACACACGCGCACACACACGCACACACACACACACACGCTCCCTTGCTCTCTCATTGTTTCTGCCAGTCCCCTGATTCAAGGTACCGATGGAAATTAATTGCTTGTTAAATCAACATTAGGCTTCTGACACCAATGGCTGCCATTGTATTGTAAATCAGTGGGAAGCTGTCTAAAATTTTTATTCAGTTATTTATGTATTAATTTATTTTTCTCCATAATACCACATACCAAGCCTAGCTCAGAGAGTTTAGCAGTAAAAAAGAATGACTTTTTTATTTATATCACATTTTGCATTACACTGTACAATTTACATTCTGATATTTTCAATGTCTTTTTTAAGATTGTAAACCCAATGGGACTGGAACTGTTTACAGCCACAGATTATCTCTCCGTCCCTGGTCTGGGCTCCTGTTAATTAGCAATTTACTCTTGGGCCTCTGCCTGCAGTAGCCATGCAAGGCTGCGTTGTGATGCCCAATCTAGCAAGCTGTATTGTGTGGGCCAAACACAGGGTGACACCGTGTGGTCCAATCGCAGGGCAAGAGTGTGAGGCCCAATCACAGGGCTAGAGAGTGAGGCCCAGTCGCACAGGAGGAAAAAAACCAGTAGCCGTGGCAGATGCGCATGCCAGCAGCCTTATTCTATAACAGATGTTTGAGGTGATGATGTTGAATCTAATATTTTCTTCGCTTCTGATTGTGCCTCAGTCAGGTGTGAGTGTCTCTGATTCCGTCACAGGACCCAACCAACACACAGCCTGGTCTCTGTCATGGCTGCTCACTCAGGAATCACCCTCCATCCAATCACTAAACACTCAGGAACTACCTGGCCAGTCTTATGCCTCCGGGGAATCACGTTTTGGCCAATCAGTAATCACATTGGAATCACCTGGGCAGTCTTTGCCCACCCGGGAGTCATCCTCCAGCCAAAGTCTGTTCGCACAAAATTGATCCTCCCGCCAATCACTGTCCACTCGGGAATCGCCCTCCGGCCAATCAGTGGCCCCTATGGCCAGTAGGTGTCCATATGGACTTTGCCTACCAACCAATTGTGTCCCATTTGGCTGTCAGCCTCGAGCCAATCACGGCCTCGTGGGAATCGTCCTCAAGCTAGTCACTCGCCCGCTTTGGATCTTCGCCCTGCGGAAAATGACAAGAGAATTTGTTTTCTTCGGTTGAGCTCCCCTGATGCTGATTTTGCGAGCGTGCGCTCGTTTGCATTTTCACTGTTTACTGTCACTGTGCATTCGTAGCAGGGCAGTAAACGTAAAGGTCATCGTATAACAGTAAACCACGTCCAGCAGAAGCGACTCGCGCGCTCGCCGAGGGTGAATTATAAAGATCTGCGTGGAGTCGAGCCGATGCGCTTAACCACTCTCAAAATAGAGAGGCTTGTCAGACCATAGCGAAGCAGAATGCTAATTGCTACAAATAAATAAATAAATATAAACAGCTGATTGGGTGAAAACAAATAAAACTGGCTGCTAAAATTGCTTGCAGAGGATATGCAAATGAAGTGATGTAAGAGGGAAGGCTCTAGAAGCTGATAATATTGTATTTCGCGAGCAGACCAGAGGGCAAAGCTGCTTTCTTCTTCTCCCTCTTCTGCAGATATGAATACTGGAGGACCCCAGGGTTCGCATCACAAAGCACTGTGGGAAACGGAGTGCAGATCACATGATTATGAATACGAGCCTCAAGCCAGCCGTCGCACGCCGTCGATTCAAAGCTCTGAATATCAAACAATCACAGAATGAGTTCAGCATTTTGGAGTGCTCTGAATTTATTTACTTGCATATTCATTTTTTAAAGCGTTCCTCATTTTGTAAGATATTAATCACTTTCCCAGATCTTCTCTGATGGGTTGAGAAAAGGCTCTTGTGTGTCAGTTGAACTTTTGTGAAGACACGTGAATACTGAAGCACACGATGAGCTGCATTTTTTCATTATTTATTTTATTCTATTTATTTTTGGCCTTTATTTCATCCAAAGTTTGACTGGAAACCTTTTTTTTTTTTAATGATGCCTGGGGAGAAGTTCCACATAGAACAGTTGCCGGAAAGTTCTAATGCAGAGAGACAGGGGTAAAGCCCCTGGCGCAGTGCTGGGGTTAAGGGCCTTGCTCAGGGGCCCAACTGCAGAGTTCTGCCGAACTTCATCTCTCCAGATCAGGTCAGAATCCCAGTAACCACCAGGGTCTCGAACTAGCGACTCTACAGTCACCAGTCATGCAGCCAAATGCTAGGCTATTCTGGCGCGCCAAGCATATTTGGATTGGAGGTCTGCCTAAGCCTGCATGTGACTCAGTGTATTTGCTCTCTGATTACCTGTTTCCTCAGTTATTGTGGGCTAATCCCCATCCTGGTGGGGATTCTAATTGTACTGCTCTGGTGAACAACAGGGCAACGGTGATTCTCAGTGTAGTCTGGCCTCTGGTTCTTTTCTGCCCCTGTCCAATCACCATGAAGATTTTTATCTCCCATCCAATCACAGTTGGAATGCTCTTCTTTTGCCCAATCACCATGGAGACTCTTGTCTTCCATCCTATCAAAACGGGCATACCGTTTATCGGTCTGGTAAAGATGGAGGTGTCTGACTTCCATTCCTCACCTTGTTCTCTGAGATATGCCTGTATGTTCAGATTCCATAAATCTATCTCACTCCTCAGCTGCAGATGTTTTCACATGTACGTCTGAAGAAAAAAAAAAGAACATTTTCTCTAAGACGGTGAACCGAAGGAGGAAAGGGATTCATAATTCCAGCTGGCATCGATGTCGCACTCGCGTCGCTGGCACCGTTTCCGTACAGGTACGCTTGGAAACGAGTCGTTGGCTCCTTCTCTGTCACCGTGCGATTCTGGGAGTGTTGGCTGAACTGCAGAAACTCCTGGGTCAGATCCAAAGGGGGCGAGCCGCGTTGGAGCTCGATCTACGGACGAGTTTGAAAGCTAATCTTCTCCCGTAACATTTTCACTCCGCTTAACCCTCCGAGACTTGACATACAGGATTCAGAAAAAAAAGAAGAAGAAAAAAAAAACATGTTGATTCAAAGGCGAGGCATTTCTTTACGGCTGAAGTCTTTCTCGTGTGATGACCTTTTCAGTTCTCGCCCGGGACGCCCTGACCTCACGTCAGCGATCACAGAGACGAGAGGGAAACAGAGCTGTATGCCAGGAGCTTCCAGGATCTATTTAACCAGCATTCAGAGCCCAATCAAACGGGGTGTGTGTATGTGTATGTCTGTGTGTGTGTGTGT
>CM056574.1:7645000-7770000 GCA_029721435.1 Gymnothorax reevesii | reverse complement strand
TCCACAACACACACTCCTCCCCTCCACAACACACACTCCTCCTCTCCACAACACACTCTCCTCCTCTCCACAACACACACTCCTCCTCTCCTCAGACACACACTCCTCCTCTCCTCAGACACACACTCCTCCTCTCCTCAGACACACACTCCTCCTCTCCACAACACACACTCCTCCTCGCTACAACACACACTCCTCCTCTCTACAACACACTCTCCTCCTCTCCACAACACACTCTCCTCCTCTCCACAACACACACTCCTCCTCTCCACAGACACACACTCCTCCTCTCCTCAGACAAACACTCCTCCTCTCCACAACACACACACCTCCTCTCCTCAGACACACACTCCTCCTCTCCTCAGACAAACACTCCTCCTCTCCACAACACACACTCCTCCTCGCTACAACACACACTCCTCCTCTCCACAACACACCCTCCCCCTCTCCCCAACACACACACCTCCCCTCCTCAGACACACACTCCTCCTCTCCTCAGACAAACACTCCTCCTCTCCACAACACACACTCCTCCTCTCCACAGACACACACTCCTCCTCTCCTCAGACACACACTCCTCCTCTCCTCAGACACACACTCCTCCTCTCCTCAGACACACACTCCTCCTCTCCACAACACACACTCCTCCTCGCTACAACACACACTCCTCCTCTCCACAACACACTCTCCTCCTCTCCACAACACACACTCCTCCTCTCCACAGACACACACTCCTCCTCTCCTCAGACACACACTCCTCCTCTCCACAACACACACTCCTCCTCTCCACAGACACACACTCCTCCTCTCCTCAGACACACACTCCTCCTCTCCACAACACACACTCCTCCTCGCTACAACACACACTCCTCCTCTCTACAACACACTCTCCTCCTCTCCACAACACACTCTCCTCCTCTCCACAACACACACTCCTCCTCTCCACAACACACTCTCCTCCTCTCCACAACACACTCTCCTCCTCTCCACAACACACACTCCTCCTCTCCACAACACACACTCCTCCTCTCCACAACACACACTCCTCCTCTCCACAACACACACTCCTCCTCGCTACAACACACACTCCTCCTCTCCACAACACACTCTCCTCCTCTCCACAACACACTCTCCTCCTCTCCACAACACACACTCCTCCTCTCTACAACACAGTCTCCTCCTCTCCACAACACACTCTCCTCCTCTCCACAACACACACTCCTCCTCTCCACAACACACACTCCTCCTCTCCACAACACACTCTCCTCCTCTCCACAACACACACTTCTCCTCGCTACAACACACACTCCTCCTCTCCACAACACACACTCCTCCTCTCCACAACACACACTCCTCCTCTCCACAACACACACTCCTCCTCGCTACAACACACACTCCTCCTCTCCACAACACACACTCCTCCTCTCCACAACACACACTCCTCCTCTCCACAACACACACTCCTCCTCTCCACAACACACTCTCCTCCGCTCCACAACACACTCTCCTCCTCTCCACAACACACACTCCTCCTCTCCACAACACACACTCCTCCTCTCCACAACACACACTCCTCCTCTCTACAACACACAGTCCTCCTCTCCACAACACACTCTCCTCCTCTCCACAACACACACTCCTCCTCTCCACAACACACACTCCTCCTCTCTACAACACACACTCCTCCTCTCCACAACACACACTCCTCCTCTCCACAACACACACTCCTCCCCTCCACAACACACACTCCTCCTCTCCACAACACACTCTCCTCCTCTCCACAACACACACTCCTCCTCTCCTCAGACACACACTCCTCCTCTCCACAGACACACACTCCTCCTCTCCTCAGACACACACTCCTCCTCTCCTCAGACACACACTCCTCCTCTCCACAACACACACTCCTCCTCGCTACAACACACACTCCTCCTCTCTACAACACACTCTCCTCCTCTCCACAACACACTCTCCTCCTCTCCACAACACACACTCCTCCTCTCCACAGACACACACTCCTCCTCTCCTCAGACACACACTCCTCCTCTCCACAGACACACACTCCTCCTCTCCTCAGACACACACTCCTCCTCTCCACAACACACACTCCTCCTCGCTACAACACACACTCCTCCTCTCTACAACACACTCTCCTCCTCTCCACAACACACTCTCCTCCTCTCCACAACACACACTCCTCCTCTCCACAACACACACTCCTCCTCTCCACAACACACACTCCTCCTCTCCACAACACACACTCCTCCTCTCCACAGACACACACTCCTCCTCTCCTCAGACACACACTCCTCCTCTCCACAACACACACTCCTCCTCGCTACAACACACACTCCTTCTCTCTACAACACACTCTCCTCCTCTCCACAACACACTCTCCTCCTCTCCACAACACACACTCCTCCTCTCCACAACACACACTCCTCCTCTCTACAACACACACTCCTCCTCTCCACAACACACTCTCCTCCTCTCCACAACACGCACTCCTCCTCTCCACAACACACACTCCTCCTCTCCACAACACACACTCCTCCTCTCCACAACACACACTCCTCCTCTCCACAACACACACTCCTCCTCTCCACAACACGCACTCCTCCTCTCCACAACACACTCTCCTCCTCTCCACAACACACACTCCTCCTCTCCACAACACACACTCCTCCTCTCTACTACACACACTCCTCCTCTCCACAGACACACACTCCTCCTCTCCACAGACACACACTCCTCCTCTCCTCAGACACACACTCCTCCTCTCCACAACACACACTCCTCCTCGCTACAACACACACTCCTCCTCTCTACAACACACTCTCCTCCTCTCCACAACACACTCTCCTCCTCTCCACAACACACACTCCTCCTCTCCACAACACACACTCCTCCTCTCTACAACACACACTCCTCCTCTCCACAACACACTCTCCTCCTCTCCACAACACGCACTCCTCCTCTCCACAACACACACTCCTCCTCTCCACAACACACACTCCTCCTCTCCACAACACACACTCCTCCTCTCCACAACACACTCTCCTCCTCTCCACAACACACACTCCTCCTCTCCACAACACACACTCCTCCTCTCCACAACACACACTCCTCCTCTCCACAACAAACACTCCTCCTCTCCACAACACACACTCCTCCTCTCCACAACACACTCTCCTCCTCTCCACAACACACACTCCTCCTCTCCACAACACACACTCCTCCTCTCCACAACACACACTCCTCCTCTCTACAACACACACTCCTCCTCTCTACAACACACACTCCTCCTCTCCACAACAAACACTCCTCCTCTCCACAACACACACTCCTCCTCTCCACAACACACACTCCTCCTCTCCACAACACACTCTCCTCCTCTCCACAACACACACTCCTCCTCTCCACAACACACACTCCTCCTCTCCACAACACACACTCCTCCTCTCTACAACACACACTCCTCCTCTCCACAACAAACACTCCTCCTCTCCACAACACACACTCCTCCTCTCCACAGACACACACTCCTCCTCTCCTCAGACACACACTCCTCCTCTCCTCAGACACACACTCCTCCTCTCCACAACACACACTCCTCCTCTCCACAGACACACACTCCTCCTCTCCTCAGACACACACTCCTCCTCTCCTCAGACACACACTCCTCCTCTCCACAACACACACTCCTCCTCGCTACAACACACACTCCTCCTCTCTACAACACACTCTCCTCCTCTCCACAACACACTCTCCTCCTCTCCACAACACACGCTCCTCCTCTCCACAACACACACTCCTCCTCTCCACAACACACTCTCCTCCTCTCCACAACACACACTCCTCCTCTCTACAACACACACTCCTCCTCTCCACAACACACTCTCCTCCTCTCCACAACACACACTCCTCCTCTCCACAACACACTCTCCTCCTCTCCACAACACACACTCCTCCTCTCCACAACACACACTCCTCCTCTCTACTACACACACTCCTCCTCTCCTCAGACACACACTCCTCCTCTCCTCAGACACACACTCCTCCTCTCCACAACACACACTCCTCCTCGCTACAACACACACTCCTCCTCTCTACAACACACTCTCCTCCTCTCCACAACACACACTCCTCCTCTCCACAACACACACTCCTCCTCTCTACAACACACACTCCTCCTCTCCACAACACACTCTCCTCCTCTCCACAACACACACTCCTCCTCTCCACAACACACACTCCTCCTCTCCACAACACACACTCCTCCTCTCCACAACACGCACTCCTCCTCTCCACAACACACACTCCTCCTCTCTACAACACACACTCCTCCTCTCCACGGACACACACTCTTCCTCTCCACAACACACACTCCTCCTCTCCACAACACACACTCCTCCTCTCCACAACACACACTCCTCCTCTCCACAACACACACTCCTCCTCTCCACAGACACACACTCCTCCTCTCCACAACACACACTCCTCCTCTCCACAGACACACACTCCTCCTCTCCTCAGACACACACTCCTCCTCTCCATTGACACACACTCCTCCTCTCCACAACACACACTCCTCCTCTCTACAACACACACTCCTCCTCTCCACAGACACACACTCCTCCTCTCCTCAGACAAACACTCCTCCTCTCCACAACACACACACCTCCTCTCCTCAGACACACACTCCTCCTCTCCACAACACACACTCCTCCTCTCCATTGACACACACTCCTCCTCTCCTCAGACAAACACTCCTCCTCTCCACAACACACACACCTCCTCTCCTTAGACACACACTCCTCCTCTTCACAACACACACTCCTCCTCTCCACAACACACACTCCTCCTCTCCTCAGACACACACTCCTCCTCTCCACAACACACACTCCTCCTCTCCACAACAGACACTCCTCCTCTCTACAACACACACTCTTCCTCTCCTCAGACACACACTCCTCCTCTCAACAACACACACTCCTCCTCTCCTCAGACACACACTCCTCCTCTCAACAACACACTCCTCCTCTCCACAACACACACCCTCATCTCCACAACACACACTCCTCCTCTCTACAACACACACTCCTCCTCTCCTCAGACACACACTCCTC
This sequence comes from Gymnothorax reevesii, assembly GCA_029721435.1. Taxonomy (NCBI): domain Eukaryota; kingdom Metazoa; phylum Chordata; class Actinopteri; order Anguilliformes; family Muraenidae; genus Gymnothorax; species Gymnothorax reevesii. Next base: position 7,764,871 of record CM056574.1, on the reverse strand, counting down.
CTCTCCACAACACACACTCCTCCTCTCCTCAGACACACACTCCTCCTCTCAACAACACACACTCCTCCTCTCCACAACACACACTCCTCCTCTCTACAACACACACTCCTCCTCTCCACAACACACACTCCTCCTCTCCACAGACACACACTCCTCCTCTCCACAGACACACACTCCTCATCTCCACAACACACACTCCTCCTCTCCTCAGACACACACTCCTCCTCTTCACAACACACACTCCTCCTCTCCACAACACACACTCCTCCTCTCCTCAGACACACACTCCTCTCAACAACACACACTCCTCCTCTCCACAACACACACTCCTCCTCTCTACAACACACACTCCTCCTCTCCACAGACACACACTCCTCCTCTCCTCAGACACACACTCCTCCTCTCTACAATACACACTCCTCCTCTCCACCACACACACTCCTCCTCTCCACAGACACACACTCCTCCTCTCTACAACACACACTCCTCCTCTCCACAGACACACACTCCTCCTCTCCACCACACACACTCCTCCTCTCCACAGACACACACTCCTCCTCTCCTCAGACACACACTCCTCCTCTCCTCAGACACACACTCCTCCTCTCCATTGACACGCACTCCTCCTCTCCGCAACACACACTCCTCCTCTCTACAACACACACTTCTCCTCTCCTCAGACACACACTCTTCCTCTCCTCAGACAGACACACACTCAGCTCTATTCCGGCTCCTGGCAGCCACAGCACCGCCTCAATGCAACTTTAAACAGGGCTCCTGTCAGCCGGGTCTGTGAGCTGCTTATCTGCTCGCTGGGGTCAGGGGTCGACAGACGACAGGCTGCCCGCTGTTCCAGCGCGGTGGGCCCTCCGACCGAGGCTCACCCGCGTGCCCTTTTCAGCCACGCACAGGTCAGGCTGCTCCCGGCCGCGCACTTAGCCTCTCTGACACACAACAGGGGCCTGTACCACAGAGCAGGATTACTGAGTTAGCTGGATAATTGTGCTGAGTAAAACAGGGATACAGAGTTAGCTGGATAACTACAGTAAGTAATGCTGGATTACTGAGTTAGCTGGATAACTGTGCCGAGTAAAACAGGATTACTGAGTTAGCTGGATAAATGCAGTGAGTAAAGCAGTATTACTGAGTTAGCTGGATAACTGCACTGAGTAAAGCAGGATTACTGAGTTAGCTGGATAACTGTGCTGTATAAAGCAGGATTACTGAGTTAGCTGGATAACTGCTGAGTAAAACAGGATTACTGAGTTAGTTGGATAACTGCAGTGAGTAAAGCAGTATTACTGAGTTAGCTGGATAACTGCACTGAGGAAAGCAGGATTACTGAGTTAGCTGGATAACTGCAGTGAGTAAAGCAGTATTACTGAGTTTGCTGGATAACTGTGCTGAGTTAAGCAGGATTACTGAGTTAGCTGGATAACTGCACTGAGGAAAGCAGGATTACTGAGTTAGCTGGATAACTGCAGTGAGTAAAGCAGTATTCCTGAGTTTGCTGGATAGCTGTGCTGAGTAAAGCAGTATTACTGAGTTAGCTGGATAACTGCACTGAGGAAAGCAGGATTACTGAGTTAGCTGAATAACTGCACTGAGTAAAGCAGTATTACTGAGTTAGCTGGATAACTGCTGTGAGTAAAGCAGTATTACTGAGTTTGCTGGATAGCTGTGCTGAGTAAAGCAGGATTACTGAGTTAGCTGGATAACTGCACTAAGGAAAGCAGGGTTACTGAGTTAGCTGGATAACTGCAGTGAGTAAAGCAGTATTACTGAGTTTGCTGGATAACTGTGCTGAGTTAAGCAGGATTACTGAGTTAGCTGGATAACTGCACTGAGTAGAGCAGGTTTACTGAGTTAGCTGGATAACTGCAGTGAGTAAAGCAGTATTCCTGAGTTTGCTGGATAGCTGTGCTGAGTAAAGCAGGATTACTGAGTTAGCTGGATAACTGCACTTAGGAAAGCAGGTATACTGAGTTAGCTGGATAACTGCAGTGAGTAAAGCAGTATTACTGAGTTTGCTGGATAACTGTGCTGAGTTAAGCAGGATTACTGAGTTAGCTGGATAACTGCACTAAGGAAAGCAGGGTTACTGAGTTAGCTGGATAACTGCAGTGAGTAAAGCAGTATTCCTGAGTTTGCTGGATAGCTGTGCTGAGTAAAGCAGGATTACTGAGTTAGCTGGATAACTGCACTTAGGAAAGCAGGTATACTGAGTTAGCTGGATAACTGCAGTGAGTAAAGCAGTATTACTGAGTTTGCTGGATAACTGTGCTGAGTTAAGCAGGATTACTGAGTTAGCTGGATAACTGCACTGAGGAAAGCAGGATTACTGAGTTTGCTGGATAACTGCAGTGAGTAAAGCAGTATTACTGAGTTTGCTGGATAACTGCTGTGTAAAGCAGGATTATTGAGTTATCTGGATAACTGCACTGAGTAAAGCAGCGTTGATGAGTTAGCTGGATAACTGTGCTGAGTAAAGCAGGCTTGATGAGTTAGCTGGATAACTGTGCTGAGTAAAGCAGTATTTCTGAGTTTGCTGAATAACTGCTGTGAGTAAAGCAGGGTAACTGAGTTTGCTGGATAACTGCACTGAGTAAAGCAGTATTACTGAGTTTGCTGGATAACTGCTGAGTAAAGCAGGATTACTGAGCTTGCTGGTTAACAGCAGTGAGTAAAGCAGTATTACTGAGTTAGCTGGATAACTGTGCTGAGTAAAGCAGGATTACTGAGCTTGCTGGTTAACCGCAGTGAATAAAGCAGGATAACTGAGTTAGCTGGATAACTGCACTGAGTAAAGCAGTATTACTGAGTTTGCTAGATAACTGCTGAGTAAAGCTGGATTACTGAGTTTGCTGGTTAACAGCAGTGAGTAAAGCATACTGCAGTCAGTAAAGCAGGATTACTGAGCCTGCTGGTTAACAGCAGTGAGTAAAGCAGTATTACCGAGTTAGCTGGTTAACAGCAGTGAGTAAAGCAGTATTACTGAGTTAGCTGGATAACTGTGCTGACTAAAGCAGTATTACTGAGTTAGCTGGATAACTGTGCTGAGTAAAGCAGGATTACTGAGTTTGCTGGTTAACAGCAGTGAGTAAAGCAGTATTACTGAGTTTGCTGGTTAACAGCAGTGTGTAAAGCAGTATTACTGAGTTAGCTGGATAACTGTGCTGGCTAAAGCAGTATTACTGAGTTAGCTGGATAACTGTGTTGAGTAAAGCACGGTTGATGAGTTAGCTGGATAAATGCTGAGTAAAGCAGGATTACTGAGTTAGCTGGATAATTGCAGTCAGTAAAACAGGGTTACTGAGTTAGCTGGATAACTGTGCTGATCAAAGCTGTATAACAGATATGCGTTAGGATTCAAACAAATATCAAATATTTGATACTCTTTAATAATAAAAAATGAATGCAAAATTTTAGGAATATCATTATTATATCATTATAAGTACAATTTATGTGAAACAGCAGTTGATCAGATGAAGCAGGGACTGGTTAACTCTTTTACTCTTCTGCTTTGGGTTCCAGGATTCCCTGAGCCCCTTTAACAGCTTTAAATAAAACATAAAACATTGTTTTAGCAGCCTGATATTTCATTAGTATTCTGAACTGAATGAGAACTACTTATAAACATGTTTATTTCACTTACATGAACATTTGTTTCAGACATACTGTTCCAAAAAGTATACGAAACATTTGTCAGTGGACTCCTTTGAAGCCGATTCCAACAGAACGCTCAGGTTAAGGGCCTACACCAAGGGCCCAACTGCTGCACTGAGCTAATTGACACTAGTAAATCTAACCGTCAGTAAAATTCCCTGTCGACTTGGTTACCAGTCTATAGACAGCCCTTGTGTGTCAATTACAACCTCCCAAATGTCTATATCTGTTTCTCATGAGCGGCGCGTGTTCTTTAGGGTGTTTTCAATGTCAGAGCTGTCATTTAAAACCCTGCGTGTGGATTCATCACATTCTGTGTCTCCTCTCCTCTCCAGCCCCTAGAGGGCGCATATACAAAGTGCCCTGCAGCTCATTGCCCTGTTAAAATCTCAGGAAAGCCTCAGAGGGCCGACCTGAGTCAGAAGCTGTCGCCACGGCGACGAGACGCCGTAGATCACTGCGCCCACCTTGGCTCCCCTGCTCTGTAATCATGGCGAGCACTTGCAGAGCGAGTTGTAATTTTGGTAATTGTAATTAATGCAGTCACTTTAATTAGTTGGCAGAGAGTAATTCCGCGCTGAATCATGTTCAGAATTAGTCACACGGTCGCCCCTGGGCTGTGCCGAGGATGAGCTTAGAGGGTAGGCGACACTTTTGTTTTTTTTTAGGTTGCTTTTTTCTGTCAATAAAACTTGTCGCACGTGGGTTTGACGGCTGCAGTCATGACTCTTTTGACCTTTTAACAGTGAAGCATGGCTTATTTAGGTTTACCTGCTCATTTGGGTGCCTTTTGTAGGTGTTTCAGTTCAATCATGTTTATTTTTGTGTGTACAGAGCAGTTATAAGTCTTAGTTCACCGCTGGTGGCGCCATTTTGTGATAACAACATTGTGAGTCTTGTTTGTGTGCTGATACCACAGTTGTCTCACTTTGGCCTAGTTAATTATTTTAAAGCTCATTTGTTTGTCTTATTTCTTTACTTACGGGAAAGTGTCTGTCTTATTTGGTTTCTAGCAGAACATATTTGGATGCTGTCAAGATGCTAAAAGTGCATTTTTGGTATTATTCGGTTGTTAACGGCACAGTTTTGGGTATTATTTGGTATCTAGCGACACAGTTTCGGGTGATATTCTGCTGTTAGCAGCACTTGTTTTTGTGTGATTCGATCGTCAGATGCGCAGCGGTCGGTCGTAAGTGTCGTCACTGTGACCCCCCAGCGCTTAACGGCGGTAGCGTATGACCAGCTGTGGTCGGGGTCAAGCCGGTTATCTGTCTGAGGGATCTGCAGAGATTTCAGCGAGAGCGAGAGAAAGAGAAAGGGGTGAAGGGTACTTCTACAGCGGGGTCTGTCCCGAATTCTCCTAATGACTCTTGCTCGACAGGTCCCACAGAGAGCAGCTCAGGGAAATCTCAACCCTACATTTATCATGAGGGCCATTCAGAGGGAACACTAAACACTGCGCTAAACTGTGTGCATTCTTTATAGTCGCAGGGATTCTAAGATGTGCAATCGAGCAGTGAGTTCATGTAACTAACCAAAGGATACAAATAGTTTGTTTCCAAAACGCAATGTATCCATTTTACTCATTTTGATTCAATCAGCTTTTCTATGTTGGCGCCTTTTGCATTTTACATAAAAACACAAACTAACATCAATACATCTTATCGTATGAATTTCTTAAAATGGAATTTGGCACCATGTGCAAGAAGCACAGGGCTATGGTGCTTTCTCAATTTTTATAATTGTGGGACTTCTTGGCTCTCATTCATGAAACAAGAGCAGAAAGAATTTGTGTGTAAACTGTTCACAGACGGAAATTTGCATGTATCTCCGGATTCATCAATATATTAGTAGCTCCGATCTTTTCGTGGCTACTAACAAAATCTACACATGGCTGCTGTTACACGTCGTGCTTATGTAAATTTAAGAATGCACATACTGCAAATAATGCTTGTCACTATTGGAAATTACTTTTTTAATTCATATTGCGCTCTGTTCAGTGCACAGTACGCAGATGCCTTTGAAACAAGTGATTTAGCCTAAACATGACAAACAATAAAAAATATAGCACATTTAGTTAAATTTGTAGGCAATTAGCGGGTTTAAGATCTAGATTGAGTTCATGACTGTGAATTATCTATGTGAATCAACTCAATAGATCATAAGTTCTTTCTACATGTTAAATGATGATAAAAAATAAAAGCGGGGGCACGTCTCTGTCTCCGTCAGGTATAATGCCCCGTTCACACATATCGCTACTCGCACATCTCTGAGCGAGAACCGTCGATAGAATGTGAACGTGTTCCAGCAGAATGTGGCGAGGACAGGCGAGTTGAGGACTAGCGATGCGATGTGGGCGGGTACGGACATAAAATATCTTTTACTCTCAGTGAAGCGAGTTACCAATGGGAATGTATGATAGAGATGATTGACAGTTGACGAGAACAGACAGTTCCACAGAGAGCTACCGTTTGAACACTACGTCAAGAATATTGGTTCCTACCATAATGTCTGAAGCAAAAACTTGTTTCCCGACGACACTTCTGCGGTGGGAAGTAAACTATCGGGAAGCCATGGCAACCTACGCCAGCGGCAGAGAATTTTCCTATCGGCGAGTAAAATTTTAGCGAGAAGCTAGGGGCGATGAGCGAGTAGCGATATGTGTGAACGGGGCATAATTCCTGAAAGACAGGTGTCTGCAGCGATGCGCTCGTCTGCAGTTGATAGTGGTGACCGAGTCTCCTCCTCCTGAGGCTGAAGTATTTTTTGTGCGCTTATGCGTTTCTTTGCCTCCAGTTTCATGTCAAACCATTTACGCTTCTCCTCAGACCTGGTTCTTTGGACTGCAGAGACAACATTAATCTGTCACCTCCATAGAGATATATAATAGAACCAGAGAGAATGAGGAAGCACCTTTGCTTCAGCCAGTTAGCATGTTAGCTTCCTGCTTCCGTGTTTCCCAAGGGCATAATTTTGTGGCCAAACATGCGCGAGCGCCATATACACCAATTGAAAAGTGTGCTTTTTTTTTTTTTTTTTTTGCCAAATAAAGCGAAAACAAAAGAAAATGTATTCGATAATCCTTCATTATTTTGCTCTTTGTCTGACGCTACCGTTCAATGTTTTCAAGAGGCCCTGTAAAATAAGAGCTTGATGACAGCTTGTGCACGAGGTTGGTTGTCCAGCTGTTGCTCTGACTGCAGCAGTTCAGCCAATGAGTGTATAGCGCGTGTGCGTCCCAGAACAACATCGTTGCTCGTCATTTCCCCTCGAAGACATTCGCCAATCCGCACAGACGGCACATTTTCTTGGCTATTTGTGCTGTGCAATCAGATTGGCAATCTTATGAAATGGTGCTGGAAATAAGCACCCATGGAACGCCATTTTTATAGATGGCGTCGGTCAAATCCATACTTCCTGGGCTGAAGTAGCAAGCCTGGCATCTCCCATTGAAAGTCATACGGGTCGGACTTTCTCGCTCTCTCCAGTTCGGTTACATTACCTCCATGGGCACCTCCCTCCAGGCTTTAGCTTTTCCTGTCCCCGTCACACCACTGCTAACAGATGAAATTAACATGTTTTTTCTTAACTCCACTTCACCCAAAATTATTTCTATCTCCCCTTCTGAAAAATTCTTCCTTTCTTTGTTTGCGCCATCACTGACTGGTCGACTGGATGCATCTACACCTCCTTATATGGTGGTCATTGGCAAGTCATGGGCGGGGATTTATGCTAATAGCTGATTACTGGGAGCGCGCTGTCACTTTACAGTGGATTGGCATTCATGATCATACACGTGTTTACGATCAGATCTGAGTTTCCCGCGGCGTTCATGAATCCAGAGTAGGTTTTTAGGAGCGTAGGCTTCTATGTGCAGATCTACACACAAATTTACTAACATTTCATGAATGAGACCCAGTGTGTTTTGGAAACATACTCTTCATATCTATAATATATATACAGTACAGACCAAAAGTTTGGACACACCTTATCATTCAATGCGTTTCCTTTATTTTCATGACTATTTACATTGTAGATTCTCACTGAAGGTATCAAAACTATGAATGAACGCGTGAAATTATGTATGAGTCTAACAGTTGTCCAATAGGGCTGTCAGCTGTGTATCAACCTGACTTCTGCACAACACAACTGATGGTCCCAACCCCATTGATAAGCCAAGATATTCCATTAATTAACCCTGACAAGGCACACCTGTGAAGTGAAAACCATTTCAGGTGACGACCTTTTGAAGCTCATCAAGAGAAAGCCAAGAGTGTGCAAAGCAGTAATCAGAGCAAAGGGTGGCTACCTTGAAGAAACCAGAATATAAGACCAAAGCTGCCAACACTGTTTACAGTGGAGGTGGGGACCTGTTGACTTCGACTGGGGATATTGTCGGCTGGTGGAAGGAATACTTTGAGGATCTCCTCAATCCCCCTGACACGCTTTCCATCGAGGAAGCAGAGGCTGGGGACCCAGAGGCTGATTCGTCCATCACTCTGGCTGAAGTCACTGAGGTAGTTCAGAAGCTCCTTGGTGGCAAGGCACCGGGGGTGGATGAGATCCGCCTTGAGTACCTCAAGTCTCTGGATGTTGTAGGGCTTTCTTGGTTGACACGCCTTTGCAGCATCGCATGGCAGTTGGGGACAGTGCCTCTGGACTGGTAGACCGGGGTGGTGGTCCCTCTTTTTAAGAAGGGGGACCGGAGGGTGTGCTCTAACTATAGGGGATCACACTCCTCAGCCTCCCGGGTAAAGTCTATTCCAGGGTGCTGGAGTGGAGAATCCGGCCGATAGTCGAACCTTGGATTCAGGAGGAATAATGCGGTTTTCGTCCTGGTCGTGGAACACTGGACCAGCTCTATACCCTCTGCAGGGTGCTTGAGGGTTCATGGGAGTTTGCCCAACCAGTTCACATGTGTTTTGTGGATTTTAAGAAGGCATTCGACTGTGTCCCTCATGGCATCCTGTGGGAGGTGCTTCGGGAGTATGGAGTCCGGGCCCTTTACTAAAGGTCGTGCGGTCTCTGTATGACCGGAGCAGGAGCTGGGTTCGCATTGCTGGCAGTAAGTCAGACCTGTTTTCGGTGCATGTTGGACTCCGGCAGGGCTGCCCTTTGTCACCAGTTCTGTTCATTATCTTTATGGACAGAATTTCTAGGCGCAGCCAGGGGCCGGAGGGGAGTCCGATTCGGGGACCAGCGGATCTCATCTCTGCTTTTTGCGGATGATGTTATCCTGTTGGCTCCTTCAAACCAGGACCTTCAGCATGTACTGGGGCGGTTTGCAGCTGAGTGCAAAGCGGCTGGGAGGAGAATCAGCAACTATAAGTCCGATGCCATAGTTCTCGACTGGAAAAAGGTGGCTAGTCCCCTCCGGGTTGGAGGAGAGCTCCTGCCTCAAGTGGAGCAGTTTAAGTATCTTGGGTTCTTGTTCATGACTGAGGGAAGGATGGAGCGTGAGATTGACAGACGTATCGGTGCAGCGGCAGCAGTAATGCGGTCATTGTACCGATCTGTCGTGGTGAAGAAGGAGCTGAGCCGAAAGGCAAAGCTCTCGATTTACCAGTCAATCTACGTTCCTACCCTCACCTATGGTCAGGAACTATGGGTCATGACCGAAAGAACGAAATCTAGGATACAAGCGGCTGAAATGGGTTTCCTCTGCAGGGTGGCGGGGCGCTCCCTTAGAGATGGGGTGAGAAGCTCTGTCACCCGTGAGGAGCTCAGAGTAGAGCCGCTGCTCCTCTACGTCGAGAGGAGCCAGCTGGGGTGGCTCGGGCATCTATACCGGATGCCCCCTGGACGCCTTCCTGGGAAGGTGTTCCGGGCATGCCCCACCGGGAGGAGGCCCCGAGGAAGGCCCAGGACACGCTGGAGGGACTATGTCACTCGGCTGGCCTGGGAACGTCTCGGGATACCCCCGGAAGAACTGGAGGAAGTGTCCGGGGAGAGGGAAGTCTGGGCATCCCTGGTTAGACTGCTGCCCCCGCAACCCGGCCCCGGATAAGCGGTAGAAGATGAGATGAGATGAGAAGACATGTTTTCAGTTACAGGTATTTCACACTTTTTTGTGAAGTACGTAGTTCCAGATGTGAGTTTATGAGTTTGTTCTCGAAAGTTCCTTTGTTGTTTGGTCGAAAGTGGAATGGCGCTCAACTGTTTGTAAATCCAGTCAGGTGTTGTTTTTATGGAGTTGTTTTGTAGAGTATTGTGGAGTAGCGCACATGATTTGATCAGCTTCGGTATGGTGATTAGTGATTGTATAATTGCAGGATTTTAAATGCTGCATCTGCGTCAGCCTCAAGCAGTGATTGGACCGAACACCCGAAACTCATCTGTTGTGCTTCTCGGTGCGTAATCTCTGTCGTCTTCGCTTAACATGCAGTTCTGCGCTCAAGTCAGAGACATGCAATTCAATTCAGTGAAGGGAACCATGTCTACAAAAATAATAAAAAAGTTTTGAAAAATGAAAATTTTGAAAAATGCTACATGAAGAGCTGTGAATATTTGAAACTATATTAACCTCTTAAGCCCCAGCCTCTTTTTTAGGTTTCTGTTTGAAAATGACATACCCAAAATGAATAGAGTATATCTCTGTTTGTGTAGCATGAAGTATCAGAGAGGGAGACATGGAAATGTGGAGAGAGGGTTGATTTTCTGACGCTACTCGGATTTTGATATTTGAACATTAATATGCTTGGCGTTTGAGTTGTGCTTGGTGTATGTAAAAATTCTTGTAGCAGAGGCTCTCCTGTTTCATTTGATGTGTAATATGACTATATTGCTACTTAATTAGCGCGGCGTTGTAGGTATTTTGCTGCGGTGAGTCTCAGGGTCCCCCAATTGGGGGACCCTGGAGTTTAAGAAGTTAAATCAATGATTTGGCTTTAAGACCCTGTGAACAACGAAATTCATCAACGCTGAGGTAAGCTGTTCTTTCATACAAAAAAACTACTAGCTGTTTTGCTGAACAAAGAATATCAGAGAACTTTCCACAGTTTTTTACTTTGTCCCAGTCAGCCTGGACAATGCTGAGAGATCTGGGCTCTCGAATTTGCTCTTCCTAATCAGACGACAATGTGCAAAATGAGGACGTAAACATATTGGGCCACATGTACATACCAAAATCTTTTCTGCAGAACTCTTCTGAAAACTGCCTGCTGGACCTAGAGCGGAGCAGCATTACCTCAGCCTGGGAGACAAGGGCGCTCCGTTGGCTTTGTGTTATTCATTACAGTGGACGTCTGCTCTCGGACCGCTTTCAGTTTGACGTACAGACCAGTGGGACGGTCTGCTTGGGGGATTTTTTTGTTTGATTTTTTGGAAATGTGTCTTTTGGTCTATTCATGTTTTAAAGCGAGCCGAGGTGTTTTCAGGTGAGTGCAGTGGAGACAGGTGCGAGAGAAGAGGCTGGATTGTGGTCACGGATGAGACGAGGCCTTGGGCTTGTTCGTCTCACCCCGTTTTCAAAGACATGCGGAGAGTCTCTTCCTTTTAATTTGAGAGTTTCTTCCTGCCGTTGAGAGCGCCGTGAGTAATCGGAGACCGTCAGAGAGGTGGAAACCTTCTCACAAAGAGAGGCTTTTTGTGAGGGCGGATTCAGAAAATTTATAATACGCTAATGATGTGATTATAGCACAGCAATTACAAGGCGGTGATAGCGGGGTTGAAATGCGGCCTAATTAAGTTAACTTTCAATAAAAGGGGCCGCGGTGCGGAGGTGAGCGGTGTGTGTTCTACACCGAGTGCGGGCTCGATAAGCGAAATGTTTCATCAGTGTGGTTAAGCAAAAAATGTGATTTAATATTCCAGAAAGCATGGCTAATTTTGGGTCAATACGGACAATTCTTCATCATCTTCTTCTTTTATGTCTTCATCTGCATTAAAATAATTATAATCTTCGTCATCATCATCATTATCGTACAGTTTTTTGGGTAGACTCAGTGCTGAAGTAGCATAGAAAAGGCCTAATACGTGAATCCGCAGAGGCCGTAGAGTGACTGAAGACTGGATGTCTGAGGCCGTAGAGAAAGATGACAGGGGCTGCGATCGATTAGGCTTTGAACACAGCAGTGAGCAGCGGATTAGAAAGCTGGATCCATGAATCACACATCTACATGTTTTTGAGATTAAGCGTTCGCCGGCGTGACCAGCGTAAAATGATCGGGCCCGTAGCTCGCGTGTCGTGTGGATGATAGACCGCTGCGCTTTTAATCAAGCTGCTCTCAGAGGCTGGATGTCGGGGAATTTTGATGGAGGTAAATTGGCCACAGCTGTGTGTTGATTTTTTTTTTTTTTTTTTGTGGTGGACAACTGCGGCTGTCTACAAAAATAGTCCTGTTTTTTTTTTTTTTTTCGATATAGTAGTTCATTTGTCTAAGTTTAAAAGCGTGATGTCACCAGCCAGATGACGACTGTTGGTGACACTCGTCAACAGAGAATAACTTGGAGGAAACACATTTTGTAAATAGATATATAAACGAATAAATAAAAACGTTATCATTGCTGCCTCGCTGCAAGGAGGTCATGGGTTCAAATCTGGTCTGGGGCCTTTCTGTGTGGAGTTTGCATGTTCTCCTCGTGTTCTCCGGTTTCCTCCCACAGTCCAAAGACATGCATGTCAGGCTAATTGGAGGCGCTTAATTGCCGATGAGAGAGTGAATGGTGAGTGAATGGTGAGTGAATGGTGTGTGAATGGTGTGTGCGACCTGCGATGGATTGGTGTGCTGTACAGGGTGGGACCCTGCCTTTCGCCAAGAGTCAGTTGGGATCAGCTCCAACTCCCCCCGTGACCCCAGTGAGAAAGAGGAGGTATAGAGAATGGATGGATGGATAAAATGTGTGTCCAATCTAAGAACATAATACCTTTTTGGGAGTTATGGCCTTTTTGACTAAATGGTAGAATACACAATAGTGAGCCAATGGGCAATCACAAAAAATTCTAACAGTCAGAGGATAACAGTATTTACAAACAGTTTTGAGCAAACCCATAAATGTATTTGATGAGAAACAATATAACCCTTCGAGCACTGAATACATTTTCAAAGAATTAAAAATGTAATCATCCTGAGCTGTTGAAAACCTATTTCGTGGCAACTTGTTTAAAAGAGCTCCTTTTAAACAAGTTGCCAAATGATAGGTTTTCAACAGAGCTGATTTTGATATCTTACATCATTGGGCAACTATAGTTGCCCGCGGCGCTGAAAGGGTTAAAAACTTTTGCTTATTAAACTGTGTTCACATGGAAATGACCGGAAAATAAACTGCCGGAAGTGTCCAGCGAGTAATTGGCGATTGCCGAACAACCCCGTTTATCGCCTGGCGTTTTAATGGCGCCTCTCCGGCTGTAATTGCTGAAATAGCCTGCGTGCACTTTGGGGAAAACTCTCTGTGTTCTGAAGATAATTCGCTGTTTGGGAGGCTCAACAGCGAAAGTTCCATCACCGCTAACTGGGGTCAATCGACTGCAGCCATAATTAGTGTCGGTCTTCCCTGGAAGGGGCTGCCAGATCTCATTTGGTTTGAAGAACCTTTATTTGAGCCACTGGCACTTTGACCTCTGGTGCTGACCTTTCTCACATGATCTCCCTCCTTTGATGAATTAGTTTCCTGGTAATGACTTCACACATTCAATGACCTGCCCAGAATCTTCTACCATTAATCTCATCTGGAATGTGCACAGGCTAAAATACTTCAGAGCGACAACACTCTAAACAGGCAGGCAATGGATCTTTATGTATTCCTGTGCCATTCTTTAAAATACACTTCTGCTCAAAAGTTTGGGATCACTTAGAAATTTTCTGGTTTTCCATGAATACACACATGCAAATAGTCTGAATAGGAAATATAGCAAATGAACAGAACATGCAGACATTGTCTGAGTTAGAAATATTGATTTTAATGGAAAATGATGAATATGTACTTCAAACTTTGCCTTCATTAAAAAAAAAAAAAACACCTTCACTGTTGATACTGAGACTGGTGTTTGACGGGAACTATTTAGCGCAGCTGCTGGTTGACAAACTGTGAGGCGTCTCTGTCTTAAACAACACTCTCAGATATTTGTCTTCTTGCACAGTTGTGCATCGGGGCCTCCCACTCCTTTTTTCTGTTCTTGTTAGTGCCAGTTTGTGCTGCTCTCTGAAGGGAGTAGTTGACATCATGGTAAGAGATTTTAAGTTTTCAATTTCTCGCATTGAATAGCCTTCTTTTCTAAGCACAACAATAGCCTGACGGGTCTCTAAAGGAAGTTCTTAAAGGAAGTTTCTTTCTGGCCATTTTGAGCCTGTAAACAAACAAACAACTGCTGATGCTTCAAGGCCTAAACCAACCTCAAGAATGCCATGCTCCCTTTTGCGCTCCCTTATATAGCTGTGCAGCACATTTACAGAAGGGTTTTCTAATTATCAATTGGCCTTATAAAATGCTTAACTTGGATTAGCAGCCATACCAGGAGATTGATGCAGAGGACTGACAGCTGCTGATAATAGGCCTCTATGCAAAAATGAAGATCATTCTTTGAAAATCATCTGATTAATTTTAATTGTTTGTGAAATGCATGAAAATGTATTTTTCTTTGGAAAACAAATAAATTTGCAAGTGATCCCAAACTTTTGAGCGGTAGTGTATGTTATTGTAACTTTGGTATTATGAATGTTTAACTACTCACAGTCCCTAATGGTTATTGCATCTTGTTGCATAATAGCATGTTTATGTAATTATGATAATTCCCATTATCACCCTTTACAACCCTAAGGTTAACTCATCTCTGGACCGTAAAATTTAGCGCACTGCCTGTAACCATGCATGAAATAATGTGTTTCAATCAAATAAGTTGTTTATTGGAGCCTCATTTGTGTGTGTGTGTGTGTGTGTGTGTGTGTGTGTGTGCGTGCGTTTGTGCATGTGTGTGTGTGTGTGTGTGTGGGTGTGTGTTTGCGCGTTTGTGCATGTGTGTGCCAAAAATTGCTCCACTGTGTTGATGGCAAAATTATCGTCTCCTGCAATTGGTTGAGCAAACATGACATCTGTGGTAACCAATCAGAACCAATGTTTTTGGAGCATTATCTATCTTAGAGAATGTTCCTTCCTGAATTTACATTTCATCCTTAACTTTAGCAAATTTGCCAGTGTGAGAATTCCGCTTTCTCACAAACTGTCTTTGGTGAGTTAGAGTTCGCTGCTAGTGCACTTGCTGATCCCTATCTGTGACTGATAAATAATTCAATGTAAATGATAATTATTCAATGGCTTGATTTCAAATTAATCATTTGGAATGGGGTCGATTCAAACCCAGCCGGAAAAAAACGAAGAAAAAAAAAATCATTCCAGAGAAGCAGGAGTCTCACAGTATGGGAGTAAAGTGAGGAGTCTGCAGTTTTTCATCTTTTATTCATTCATTTATTTATTTTATTTTGTTCAAAGGCAGTGGACAGGCCCTGTCGGGAATAGATACTGACCCGAATCAGAACACTGCATCCAGAATTCAAAATTGCGATGTCACATTTACTGACTGAAGGAGCAAAGAAGCGGCGCTTCATAATCGAATAGCCGACTCTGACAAGAAGTGAACTATACGGGAACTCCTGCCGCGCGGGCGGGTGTGTGACTGGGACGTTACCTCTCACCTTTCCGCCAGATAAGCCTATGTGTGCTAATGTCCGCTTGCCTGTTTTGTGTCATTTACCGGACCTGCACTGGGCTGTGTGCGCACCAGCGCCTCCCCCTGATTGTAACCGCACACGGCATCCTCATTTTCGCTCGTCTCCTTGGGTGGTTGGCGACTGTCTCTGAAGAACCTGCGGGTAAAAAGGAAAGGAGGCGATGAATAATGTATGAAATAGTGAGGAAATGAGAGGGGCTCCCAGCGTCCGTGAGAGGAAGGAGAAAGGAGAGGAAAAAAAACAAGGTCAGGACTGTGTGGGGCGTACAGCAGGATTCCTGGCTTTAATAGAAAAATTGAAATTTTAAATGTGTTTTTGATTGACGGGGAGAGAGAGGGTGAGAGAGAAGGAGAGAGAGAGAGAATGGAAAGGGAAAAGGAAGGGGGGGTGCGTTGGAACTCTGCTGCCTTCCTCCTCCCTCTCCTCGTTTCCTTGACCGCGCAAGAAAACATCACTCAGGTCGAAAGAAAGTTACAGAGACACTTCAATGGTCCTCAAATCACACCCTACGAGGTCCGAGAGCCGCTGGCTTCCCCCCCTCTCTTTGCCTGGGAGTCAGGTGTTAACACAGTCTGGACAATCTGTCTGGGACAACAGAAAACCTGGGCTGGATTTGGATTGGAGGTCCAGATTTGAGGACCCCTTGGGCATGTTTGAGAAAAATCAGATGTCCTTTCCTTCAGTACCTCATGTACTCAACGGCGAAGATGAGCCGCACAATATATTGGGGAACTTTGAGACCAAACGACATTTACAATCGCCACCACAGCTGCAAAGAATTATGGTCCATATTCTATCTTTCCTTTCTTCCAAGGTTGGTCTTGTGTGTCTTTGCTGGAAGGAAGCAACCAAGGAGCTGATTGCCTCATTTCCTGCGTGAAAAAGACGATTCGGCCACTGCCTGTCATGGCTACCAGCCCAAACTATTTCATGCCGAGGAAGGTTCCTCGCCCTACGGAGAATTCAGATGCAGCCAAGGTGAAATATATGAGATGGGAATGGAGAGTCAGATGTTAAGAGTTAGAGAGAGCACAAGCAAGAGAAAGACAGGAAGAGTGACTCAGAGTGAGAGTTAAAGAGAGAGAGAATGCGCGCGATGGATAGTATGAGAGAGGAGTGCCAATTTTTGACGCCGTGAGATCAGGACAGACTGTTGCTGCTGTTGTTGTACTTCTGCCACCTCTCGTGTCAGTCACGTCTGTGTACCGGATGTGCCGTCTGTCCTGGTTTCTGTGGGGCTGCGCTTTCGTGGCAGTGTAATAAATTGCGGTCCGGTGAGAGGCGGAGATTATAAGCTCCCTCCTGTCAGACTGTGGGAGATGTACGATCCGAACCCCGCGGGAAATGCCAGCACTGTCCGGCCGGCGTGTCACGCGCGCGATGACATCACAGGGGAGATATGACAGGCCTTCGAATCCTCAGGCCAGAAATGTGACAAAAAGCTCCTGCAACAACAGCACACTGCCGAGAGATAATCATTCAGCGGAAGCCGATCTCTCTCTGCCTGCAGACACCGAGCGCACCGTCCTTCAGCTTTCTGTACCGTTAGCCACCAGGCTGTCAATGTCATCCAGTCTAACATTCACCGCGGAGCTAATGATGAGATCCAGCATGCAATGAGCCACTGGGCTACAGTAATAGTGTCATTCAGCAAATAAAGCCATCCAGTGCGCCGTTAGCCACCTGGCTGATGATGTCATTCAGCTCGCTAGTAGACACCTGACCAAAGATGTCATCCAGCATTTCACCAGTATAACAAAGTTATATAGTGGGCTGCTAGCGCTGCTAGTCTCCTGGCTTATAACATCATTCTTGACTCTTGGGCAATAATGTTGTCCAGCATGCTGAACCCCCCCCCCCGCAGAAAAAATAGCAAGGGACGGCCGGTTCGGAGCGCTGTGGCAGCCTGAAGTGCTAAAAATGCATAAATCATAAGCCAGAAATTGATTGAAAAATACAAATATTAGTCCGTGTTGATTAGGTAAGCTCATTAATTGAATTAGGCACTAAGACACAAAGTCTATTTGTCCAACCAAAATGGCTTTAGTTTGAGCGATTTGACATTCCTCATGTCACACTGAATTCCGACATGACGCTCAGACACACGCTTATTGACTGCGTAACCAAACGCGCCGCTCTAGTAGTGAACAGCGATGAAAGATTTGGATTTGAAGACCGTTCGCTAGATTTATTACAGCAACAAGCGATAAAAAATGACACTATATTTTACGGTAAAAAAAAAAAGAGGGGTGCGAAGAGGGGTGTTCTGGCTCGTCACTCTACACTTGAGCGTGTTGGGGGCGGGGGAGGGATCAATACTAATTTAAACGTCCCCAGCCAGTGTGCGTCCCACAGAAATCCTTCCCCGGCCTCCGTGCGGCTCTCCAACATCACCTGCGACAAAGGCTTCATAGAGGCATTGATTTTCTGTTGTGCTGCTTCGTTTTAAATGAAAATGAAACAAATGACGATCAATACTAAGCCCTTTTGTTTTGAAAACCCCAATATGCGCTGGTTTCAGTATGAATACAGTTGGAGTCGTTTATTATGGGAGTCAGTGAGCGGGTGGTTCCTGACATTTAGATGGTGAATTGGACGTGTGATGCACTACTGTGGCACCCAGGTAACCAGCCAAGCACAAAACAAAAAACAAACAAACAAAAAAAAAAAATCGTATTTAATTTAACTCCTCCTCCTGCCTAGCATCTGGAAATCAGCTCATTCGAATCATGACGAATGTTTTAAATAGTACTCGCCGACGGGGGGAACCGTACATGCGTAAATGTAACAGAGAGACTTATCAGTGAAGAACATCTCAATGTTTGTTCGTTTTGATAAATTCAGTTCATCACTTCGAAGGAACCGAATCCGTTTCCTTAAGGGTAGCTGGCTCTAGATCCAAGGACCTCCATCTGAATGGAGCAGATGCCTGTTCTGCTAGCTCAAATCAATTATTTTTTATTTAAAATCAAGCCACTCGGGCGAATGTAAACACATTAATGCAAATCTACACCCGTGGCTGTTTGTCGGATGCTGGGCTGCGGGTTTTAGTCGCTGTGATTTGCATTAATGAGTCCGTAGTCATCCGAAAGCCTGGGTTTCATCGAAACTGACTGC
Source organism: Gymnothorax reevesii (assembly GCA_029721435.1). Taxonomy (NCBI): domain Eukaryota; kingdom Metazoa; phylum Chordata; class Actinopteri; order Anguilliformes; family Muraenidae; genus Gymnothorax; species Gymnothorax reevesii. The sequence goes on along the minus strand of CM056574.1, from coordinate 7,746,425 downwards.
GAGAATCGTGCCCTTGGATGGAGAAAAGAACCAATCGCTGGAAATACAAGATAAAAAAGCATGAAATGAGTCGAACTCTACAAGTCTAATATTTAAAATTAAAATGGAAATACTGCTCACGAGATGAGGCGAGTTGACTCCATTTGCCGAGATTTGCTTTTGACATAAGACAATGTCACTCGCTGTGCACATGGTGACCTCGAATGAGATTGTATCTAGTCTTAATTTGAGAGAGAGAGAGAGAGAGAGAGAGAGAGAGAGTTTTAAATCTCATTCATTTGAGTAAAACGCTTGTGACAGACTTATTTTCAATTAGGACCCTTTAGAGAGGGGAAGACTTGATGAAACAGAAATCAAACGCTGGACGCTCTATTATTATTATTGTTATTATTATTATTATTACTATTATTATTATTATTATTATTGTTGTTGCTGTTGTTGTTTTTGTTATTATTGTTAAAAATGTATTTATTTAATTATTTTTTCCAACAGTAGTTCATTTAAACAATGTACCAGCCCTTTGATCCTTTCCTCCACTTTGAATTGACGTAATGTGACACAGTTAAATGCGATGTGAAGAGAAGAGAAGTCAGTTAACGAGCATAATTAGGGTTTCTCCGGCAGACGTGTAATTGCCTCGATCTCAGAGGTCACACCTGTCAGCACTGAAGATGACCGGACTCATCAGATTAAACTGTAGCTTCTGCGAGTTTCACATAAAGAGTATCTAGATAGCAAAATTCTTCTGGTCCATATCCGGCCCACACCTGACACGTTTATTCGGCCCACATACCGCAAGGAATGATGGCACTTGGGCGCTCCGCTCCCGTTTGCCAGAACTTGGCCACAACTAAACCATCACAATGCAAGACGTCAGCAATGGACAAATGATGCCGTAAATGTGGGCCAGTTTTGGTTAACTTACAGACTGACAATTGTCACTCTGCCAAATATTTGCTATTGTGGGCCATATTTGTTTTGTGATATTTGGGACAAATTCAGCATTTACCACATGGGCCACTTTAGGCTCACATCTATTTCGTCCGGGCCAGAAGAATGCCATAAGTGCCGGATCGTTGCCTGATGTGGCCCACATCTGTATGCTATCTGGGTTCTGTACCAGCCAGACACATCCTCCTCCTGTCTCTGTGCCTTTAACCAACCAATCATGAGCTTCCCAAACCTCACCAACGGCAGACGATAGCCACTGTAATCCCTGACAAGAGTGGTGAATTCACGTGTTTTGTGGAAACCGATTATCTCAAAAAAAAAGAAAAGAAAAGAGAATGCCAACTGAACGATCTTGTGTTCACAGCACTTAAAAACATGCAGAAAATAACTTCACCTTATTACCTCTGCCAAACAATGTTGGCAGGAGGTTGTGTGATCGGTGCCGTTTGTTTGTTTGTGAACTAGATAACCCAAAACGGATGTCTCTGAAATTCTGTGGGTGGGTCACTATTACATCAGGGAGGGACCCTATCGATTTTCGCTGCAATCAGTCAAACAATATGGCCGCCACAGCAGCCATCTTGAAATCGTATGACACGCAAAAACCTAACTTTGCTCCCACTCAGCAAGATTTGGGCCATGCTGCCTTGGTGGAGGTTTGCACTCCAGGAGTGCCTTTAGTTTTCTTTAAGTTCCTTCCACACAATTCAATTAAGTTGACCTACACAATTTTTTTGAGTTAATAGGTTTCCACAAAACATTTGAGTTCACCACGCCATGAGGGTTTAAGGTGTACGTGGCACCCAGGCCTATTATTTTTGAGAAAGACAGATACCACAACCATTGTGTTACCAATCACAGTATTATCTCTCAGATATATGCATAGCTTGTTTGTTATATGCATGCTAGATTAACCAGGAATCCACCGAAATGGTATAGAGTAGTAGTGCTAATGGTAGCGCGTGTACCTGTAAAAACTTTATGCGGGGTTGCTAAAGGCTAATTAAGCAATAAGAGAGCACTGAAATCTTAGATTGGTGTCGTTCCCTGATGGAGGGCAGCCTCGTTGATGCGCCATTAGAGTCGAAGTGCCGCTTCAGTTGGGCATCATATTACACACTGGGGCTCCTGGGGGAAATTGCATGTTCGTGAACCATGGAAATCAGGCAGCCGAGAAAACCTACGAACCGAATCCTGTGTGTGTCTGCCTCCCTCTCTCTCAGGCTGTTGGGACAGGATACTAGAGTGTACTGCCGAAATATATCCAGAGGTTGACTGCAGGGAATGCACAGGGTCATACATAAACCCAGCATATGCACTCAAAACTTGGCTGCGGGGCATGCGCTCGTTATGTGGTTGTATACATTAAGAATATTCACTGAAAGATAGACTGAGGGCATGAGCACGATACATATATGATAAGAGCAAGGCTACGGGAGATTTAGGGGTTATATATACACTCAGTATAAACACTCAGAGTTGTAGTATAGGGCAGGGTATTGGGACGCGGGTCTTCACTCTGGCTTAGTCTAATGAACTGTCAGTGACATTGAATGGAAGTCTACTAAAAAAAGCAGGAAGTTGGGCATGCACTTTTTGAATATGCACTCAAAGCCAGGCAGCAGGGCATGCGCTGTTTAAGTATGCACTTTAAGCCAGGAAGCAGAGCGTGCACTGTTTCGGTGTACGCTCAGCCAGCAGTGCATATGCTTCTCTGCATCTTAAACTCAATGCGGTCGTTTGCTCTCAGTCAATCTTACAGGGTGCATTATGGAAGAGGCGAAATGTTCATTAAATCCTGAAAACAATAGCGGCACGTGTTGACTGAATCTGACATAAAGCTGCGCACAAATGATGAGTGAGATTAGGAGCGCATGCCAGTGTAAGCGGGACAGTATCACGAGGGCAGTCTCTGTGGGGCAGAGATCATCATTCCACGGTCATCCTGGCCTGAGTACAGCTGGTTCCCACCTTCCCTTTACCCGGGCGTCAGAAGTAAAGACAATCTGCCCAATCAGAAGCACTGATTGTTCATTTTAATGACTAATATGCGGGAGAGAGCCAATACTGGGCTGGGTTTGGATTTGAGGACCAGATTCGGTGATCCTGTTGGTGCAGTGGCAGCAGGAACAAGTGTGGACGTGAATACTTTCAGAGATGAGCTGAAGGGGGTCTCAGAGCAAAGAACTGCTGAGGTGTTCGTCTGGTTGCCCTGCGGTCGAATCCCTGCAGCGTCAGTACTGGCTACAGCCTGAGGTCCGCATGGACGAGGCACCAATCAGCTCAGCCTCACTGACAGTAATTTGTTGCTCTCACTGCTCTCTAGTGGCCACTACTGGTCAGCTAGGTGCATGGCACTACACAGTGAAATAACATACTGACTGCATTATTCTGTGAAGGTGTGGGCAGTGCGTGATTAGCTGTGCCCTGGGTTGATAGCAGCAGGTTGCTGCCGTGGACTAAGGCAGTTTAGCTGTGTTCAGTGTGGGGAATACAGAGTGGAATGAGAAAAATAGATTAAGTGAAGCCCTGTGTAACTCAGTGCCCTAGCAGGGCTGCACGGTCTTCTGGGATGAAGTGATATTCTCCTTCATGTCTCCCCGCACTATCTTGCACATTGATTCATGCTTCGCCGTTCTTGCGGCTAACAGGCTTTTAATTTGTGTGGGAATTTGAGTACAGAGGACTTACAATGCGGGGCTTATAACTCAGCGATGGAAAACTGCTCTCTCAGAGATATGCAAAGCTTCCCTCAAATTAAATTTCACATTCGAGAAGTTTCGCGAGTTGACTGAGCTTTGTCTCGGCAAGCGTGCCAGTGCAGTCAAATCCCAGACCTAAAACTGGCTCTCCGCTCGGCGCACAGGAAGCTCACTCGATAATTTCACATCAGGGCCTTTTCTTGCGGCGGAATGGAGCGCGATGGTGTGATATATTACGGTCTACCCTTACGTGGGCGGGTGAGGATTTTAAAATAAGATGAAGATGCGCTCTCCAATTTTTTTTATTCATCATTACACAAAGACTTCAGAACAAAGTATCGTTCTTGCGCCAATCAGAAATAACAAAGCAGAGTTCAAGTCTAGTCGGATACACAGCATTAACCTGCCTTTAACCATCAGGTAAGATGGCGTGTTGCAAAATAGGGCCAATCAGAGGCAAGGAGATGGATCTAGTTAATGTCAAGTCTTCGGTAGGTCTTATTGTCACAGCTGGAGAAAGCCTATACGCATTTTGATTCACTATATTATTATTATTATGATTACAACCTTTGTGTCTGCCTATTTGTTTTATTCCCCGTTCCAACAGTCTAAGTGAGTTTTGTTGTTAATTAATCGATTGTCTCGTTAACTCCCCTATTGTTTTATTGTAATCAGCCCCTTTGCTCTGTTTCATTTTCCTGTGTATATAAGTTCCTAGTCTTGTCTCAGTTGGGGCTGGATTGTCTCATTCGAAGGGGATACTCTAACGGTCTTGGCCTTACCTCTTATCCTAAATTCTAGAAATCCTCTCTGGTGTCTTGTCCGATGAGCGGAGACATTAGTGAGCAAATTATTGGGTCCAGCAGATTATACAATCCTCCTTCTCTTCCTCCTCATGATAAATGCATCCTAATGACTCGTCTCCTATCCCGCAGTTGCCCCCCCCCCCCCTTCCCAGTTTGTAACTATTGTTATTGTTATTATAGCGACTATCATTGTGTCATTCACATGTATACTTTATTTGTTTTCTGTCATTATGTCTGCAGGGCTGTGCACTTTAGTACACTGGTTACGTTGAAGTGACATCACTATGATTTTAAGCCTGTAAACCATCAACAGATTAATGCCATGATGTATGTGTGTATGTATGTGATGCCATATGCATGTGTACTTACGGCACTATATGCTTTTCACTGTGAAAATAATAATGAATAATACAGAATGTGCTTCTTGTTGTGGCGAACAAACACACGCCACTTGACCTGAGAGAGAAAAGACTTAAAAATAGAATTTAAAATAAAGACAACACGTCATTTATTCAAGTGGCTGAACACTTTCGCTTAACCGCTTTGTGCAGAATACAAATAATGTCAATTTTTTCCTGTTATGCATTTTAACTCAGTATTTGTGCCACAGAAAAACTGAAAAATTATTCCAGTGAAGCAAGACGTTTGGAAATTCAATTACAGAATTATTTAGGAACTAGGTTTCGGAATTTACGGACGCCGACGTCAATATCTGCGTAAAGGGGTTAAGTAGTTTGATGTAGGATATGCATGTGTAATGTGTGGTGCTTACACTGCTCGCGGTGCTTGCATGACCTCATAAAGAATTCAGTGCGTCTGTCGGAGCAGTGCAGGCTTTATATGGAGTGAGCAGCCATCGCGCAGCAGCCATCGCGCAGCAGTCATCACTCAGCGCACGTGAGACGCCATCTCATTTTTTAATGGCTTAATCTCGCATTTTAGTGCTGCGGCCCGTAAATATATATAATTATATAATTTGTTTAGAGTGCAGTACACTGCCACTGGTGGATTGTGGGTTGTTCGTCTGGACGTGTTCCATGCAGTCGGGTGCCAGCGTGTCCAAATCTGTCCCGTCAGGTTTATCGAGTGGAGAGGGCTGAAATGTCCCGAGACTGCGGTCGCAGGCGCTGAAGTACACGCTAATTAATCATATTTATCCATACATCTTATCTTCGCCGAACAACAGTCATTTTGTGCATTTTCTTTATAATGAAATTCAGGATATTTGCACAACAGATTAAGATAAAATGCGCACATCAGAAATGATACTCATCGGTTTGATACGGAAGCTCCATTTGTTCGTTCTAATCTTTTGTTTCACCTGTAAATTAAGATTTTTGAATGTGAAAATACCTTAAGGAGTTGATTCGCCAATTGCGACACAATATTAATTAAACTCTATCTGAGCTTTCACAAACTGCATGTTCTCTATCCGTTCTCTTTTAAACTGTTTTACTCGCTCAAGCATGTGAGCAGAAAATGTGAACACTTCAATTCACTGGAGCCTCCAGTGACAGAGAATTTAGGCCTTTTCCTCGCTAACTTAATTCTTTCATACATAATTATTGTAATTGTGTTTTCACGCCAGGGAAAAATGTATTTATTTTTTATGTTTATTTTTAATTGGATTTGAACCCTCTGGTTTTGAAAGTTAAATTTTTGTACTTCGGGAGAGTAGTTGGCGATATCATGAGAAAACATAATCTGCTCTTACCGACAGTGTACTCGCTGGGATAGGTGAATTATGGCCCGATTGTGCACGCGCACTGTCATGGGTGAATTATCACCGGATAATTTACCATCTGGGAAGATTAGCGCAGCAATGCCAGAATCTACGCACTGAGTATAGGCTTCCAAGCAGTTTTTATAAGCGGGGAATTTCAGGATGGCTAACCAATGAAAATGCCCGGGCGTGGTGATGTCGCAGCCAATCGGAGATCAGCGGGGAATATCTGCGGGAGAGCTGGTGATGCACTGACAGCAGCTCCGGGATGTTCCGGCGCCTCTGACGCGCTGTGGCGGGGATATGAATCTTAATCTGCGGGCCGCGGATGAATGTCTCTGCGGCGCCGATAGCTGCTCGCTGTGGGCTTTGATGAAGGTCAGCATGACTTAAATGACGGAGCCGCCCGCCCTGTCGGGAAAAGCTCTCAGCCTCTTAATTGGCAGAGTGAAGTGATTCATTTGTGACGTCTCGCCTGTTACAATGAGTCTCTCTCTCTTTCTCCCTTCATTCTCCTCCATCTCTTTATTTCCATTCTTTCTTTCCCTCCATCTCTGCCTCTTTTGGTCTCCACCCTTTCTATCTCACCCTCCATCTCTCCTTGCCCACACCTTTGTCTCTCTCTCCCTTTCTCTCCATCTCGTTCCTTCCTTCCCTTTCTTTCTTTCTCTGTCCTCTTTTCCCTTCCTCTCCCTCCGTCCCCTCTTTCTGTGTCCCATGTACTCCCTAATTCTCTCTCTCTTTCTTTGTCTTTCTTTCTTTCTCGCTCTTCTCATCTTATCTGTATTTTTCTCTCCCCGTGTATATTTGCATTTTCCTCATCTCTCCTTCTTCTCTCTCTCTCTCTCCCTCCCTCCCTCCCCCTCCCTCTCTCTCTCTCCCTCCCTCTCCCTCCCTCTCTCTCGCTCCCTCCCTCCCTCCCTCTCTCTCTCTCAGCACCCCCCTGCTGATTCCCAGTTCTCGCCTCTGAATGATTGCGAGTCTCTGCTATAGATGAAGATTTAAAGCCTTTTAATGGAGGACGGTGAAATCTCTCCTTCTCCTCCTTGCTGTTTGACTCTAATTCTTCCTGCTGTCACAGTTGCCCCCCCATCCCAAATCTGGTACGTCGTGTCCCTCCAAAAACAACAAGCACAGGCAGAAATAACCATTCTAGTGCTGAAAGCACCTCTTTCATAAAACAGTTCCACTCAAGCATGGGACCAGCGCGTCCGAACTTTAGATACAGCGATGATGAAATAAAATGCACTGGGAGTGACGAGGGGAAATGATGCGTGTCCGGGATTTGATGTATTGCTCCGAGCCAGCCGGGATTGGTGGAGGTAGGGAGCGGGAGCTTGTGTGTGATTGGATCTGACAGGTTAGGACGTGTGTAGGCCGCAGTGAAGCGTTGGGACCGAGGTTCTTGCAGAGGCACTGTTTCCTATTTCTGTTCATCTTGTGCGCTGGCTAACGGAGAGGCGACCTTGAAGAGCTCACACATCCGCCATCCCCTGCAATGGACACGAGACCAGGAGATGTGATACGTGCATAACGCTACTCACACACGCTCCAGTATGTGCTGCTCGCTACGGGTCACCACTTGTGCTACCTCACATGCTAACCTACACACCTGTTACCTCAAATGCCATCACGCCGGATACCATGCATGCTAACCTACACACGTGCTACCTCACATGCTAACCTACACACCTGTTACCTCACATGCTATCATGCCTGATTCCGTACATGCTAACCTACACACGTGCTACCTCACATGCTAACCTACACACCTGTTACCTCACATGCTATCATGCCTGATACCATACCTGCTAACCTACACACGTGCTACCTCACATGCTAACCTACACACCTGTTACCTCACATGCTATCACGCCTGATACCATACCTGCTAACCTACACACGTGCTACCTCACATGCTAACCTACACACCTGTTACTTCACATGCTATCACGCCTGATACCATACCTGCTAACCTACACACGTGCTACCTCACCTGCTAACCTACACACCTGTTACCTCACATGCTATGACCCCTGATACCATACCTGCTAACCTACACACGTGCTACCTCACATGCTAACCTACGCACCTGTTACCTCACATGCTATTACGCCTGATACCGTACATGCTAACCTACACACATGCTACCTCACATGCTAACCTACACACCCGTTACCTCACATGCTATCACGCCTGATACCATACCTGCTAACCTACACACATGCTACCTCACATGCTAACCTACACACCTGTCACCTCACTTGCTATCACGCCTGATACCATACACGCTAACCTACACCCTTGCTACCTCACAAGCTAACCGACACACCCGCTACCATGCATGCATGCTACCGCACATGCTAACCTACACGCCTGTTACCATACATGCAATCCTACATGCATGCTACCTCACATGCTACCCTACACGCCTGAAACCATACACGCTAACCTACACATGTGCTACCTCACATGCTACCCTATTCACTTGCTATCCAACATGCTAATCTGCATGCCTGATACCATACATGATAACCAACACACATGCTACCGCACATTTTAACCTACACGCCTGATACCATACATGCAATCCTACATGCATGTTACCTCACATGCTAACCTACACGCCTGCTACTATACACGCTAACCTACACACATCCTATCTCACATGCTAACCTAAACGCCTGCTACCATAGATACTAAACTATACGCATGTTACCATACATGTTGACACACTGCTACCATACATGCTACTGCATGCATAATTATGCATGTTACCCACACAGGCTACCACACATGGCACTGCACACGTGCAACCAGCATTGACACAACACACTGCGCTCAGGCTACCATACATACAACCCCACATGCGTCACTTTAAATCAGCTTACACTCTAATGCATGCTACTACATTTATAACTTCACATTTTACACCCGTGTGAGTGTGTGTGCGTCTGTGTATATGTGTGTGTGTGTGTGTGTGTGTGTGTGTGTGTGAGTGAGCTACGGTAAAACTGCACTCAGCAGAGCCGTACTGTGCCCAGGTACAGATCAGTCCTGTTTCATTAGAAGTCTCCCGTTTCTCAAACGACAAGCTTTAACACTTTACAGCCCTGACAAACACAAGCGCAGCGGAACAGGAGTACCTATGACCTTTGAAGTGCTCAGATTCCAACTCCTGTCATTAATTCTGCTTTCAGCTGTCACACTACCAGAATGCAACACTCTGAGGACGGTGGCGTCGATAAGCACGCTCCCAACACAGCTCTGCCTGTGTCAGTTCAGCTCAGAATGTCCTGATGGAGAGTAATTATGTGTAATTGATGTCACAAAGGTACGCGTGAATTCAGCATGTGTTTGAAAGGGTGCCTGCTCTCGAGGGATATGCGCTCTCTCTCTCTCTCTCTCTCTCTCTCTCTCTCTCTCTCTCTGTCTTTCTGTTAAATAAATTGAATTAAAGAGATTTCAAACATTGACTGGAAGTGTTCAGAAAAAGAGTGAGAGGGAGGGAGGGAGAGAGAGAGGGAGGGAGTGGAGAGATGAAGAGGGGGTGGGGGGGGAGACACCATTTCTTGTCGTTAGCCTGATTAGTCCGGGTTAATGAGGCAGGTCAGTTTGACAATTGAGCTTTGTGACTGGTACTGGAGCGCTGTCATTACTGCATCCTTTGGGTAGATTTTTCTTTTTTATTTTATTTTTATTTTTTTCCTGAATAATTGTCAGCACAGAGAAATGTATGATTCAAAAGTCAATTAAAAAGGAAATGGCGCCACACTAATCATACCCCTGCCAGAGGGGGGCATTTTACACAATTTTTGGTCACCTTGACCTTCAGGTCCAAAATTTAAATCAGGTGATTCTTGGACTGTTGTGCCCCTGTCCCGACAGTTGTGTGTAATTTCATCAAACTGTTTTTGTGCTAAACTGCTGACAGACACACAGACAAACACACGGACGCACGCCATTGAAAACGATGCCCCCGCCTTTCGGGTGGGGTAATTATTTCATCACAATGAAGTCTTTCTTTTGAATGGACTGCAAATGTGCCGAGTAAAAGTAACTGGGGTAACCAGGGGGAGGGGTTATTTCCTGTCACATTTCTGGGGGTGTGGTCTATTTCCTGTCACATGTCACTGGGTGGGTAGATGAGAGGAACAGCCTGCGGCAGACGTCTGATGAATAAAGGTGCTTTTGGGGTTGGAGTTTTTGCTATCTGTCTGACTTCGATTGAGGGGAGGGTAAAAATCTACCCCCTCATGCATTTACCCTCTACCCCTTTATTTAAATTAGGAGGTGCCCTATCTCACACACCTCAGGAGCACACCCCACATTTCTGACAATGGAGCATCATGGTGCTTCTCTCTCCCCGGGCTCCCCCCCCCCTCCACACACACACACACACACACACACACACACACACACACACACACACGACTCTGCTCAGTAACGTGCTAACTCGCTAAGGCCGGCTAATAAGCAATCACAATAAAGCGCACTGGCTCGGGTCTCTGGCCAGCACGGTGTGTGTTCGCTGGGCAGATAAGGTGATAATTGGCTCGGGGAATTCGGCAGTGTTTTTCCTCTTGAGCTGAAGATCAACAGAGAAATTAATTTGGGAGTTAATGTGGCGAGCATCGCCCGAGCAGCATCACAATAACGCGCTGGAGTGCGAGTCTGAGTGTTTCGGGGAGAGGCCTTTCAACAAAGCCTGTCTTTGTTTTTTCACCGCGACTGATTCATACTTTGCGATTCTCTTTAATCTCTTTAAACACATCACCTCTGAAAACGAATCAAAAGAGTTATTCTTGAGTCATGTGCGCAGGTGACATTCCTGAATCGATTTTTAGCCAGGAAGGCGAGATCAGGGTGTCGGTGTCCAGACCTCGTGACCTTGTTTTTGAAGCTTGTGGGCTGATTGTTATGGAAACAAGGCTTTATTTTTCACCTCATATGTTAGTGCTTGATTTACTGTCTTTATTTCACATTCTGAAATATACACCAGTGAGGCGAGCCAAGTCTCATACCGACGTGTCATATACTGATGCTACCTGACCAAGTGTCCATAAACGACGCAAAAGGAGGCTTTTGGTGTCCTAATTTGATACCAGTTAAAAATGAACCCTACCCCCTACCCCCTAACCCCTGACCCTTAACCCAAACCCTAACCGTAAACGTCAAATAAGGACGCTAAAAGCCTCCTTGGTCTGGTGGCATCACTCTATGGTGAGTCGTAATGAGAATGTGTTGGTGTAGCATTTATCTTGAGTTAAAAGACATGGCTTAAGAAGGAAGTGTTTTCATGTGCTAGTGAGCCATTTATTGAGTTCATTTTATCGTGGTGAAATTCTCGCTCCTGAACGCCACGACTGTGAGCCAAAGGAGAAATGTGGGATGAAATTGCGTCTGCTGTACTGATAACAATCCCACAAACCCAAGAGAAAGTGGACACCTGCCCGTCTGATGTTTCTTTTTAAGATCCTGGTCACTTTATGGGGTGGATCTCTGATTGGTAATAGAATGTATCTGTGGTGATTTGGGTCTGTTTCGGTCTGACAAGCGTTTGTGCAGTGATACTGGGTGATTTAGCCCAGCTTGAAGTCGCATTTTCACTTTATCTCGACAGTGTTTTATGGGGTGGAGGCCAGCCAATCAAGTGCCAGTTCACCTCTCTGGACAAACCGTGTATTGACCTGGCTGCGCAGATGGGAATGTTATCAAGGCCTCTCACTGATTGCTGGCAGCTCAGAAACATCCGGAATGTCTTTGCATCCTGTAGCATTAATAATGTCATTCAGTGGGTCATAGAGTCCACACCATGAAATACAGCCCAAAACTAAGTCATTTCCTCACACGCCTTAGCAAATGTTCTTTCTCGTGTGCATGAACAGAAGCATCCAATCGAGATGCACAAATACCGATACCGATACTGATATATCAGTGCGATACTGACTCAAATAGAAAAAAGGGTTTGGCTATCAGTGATCATGGGCTGATGTGGTATCTGATACTTTTACTTTTATTCAGTACATTTATATTTATGTATTTATTTGATATATTTTGTTTTGAAAAGTCAGATAAGCAATGTTTAAGTCAAACCTGATGTTGCCTTACACATAAAAGAATGGCTCAGTCTTTTTCATACTGTGAGGCACACAGCTTATTCATGAAACACTGGTATTGGATCGATACTCGGGATTGGTTGATACTCAAAGCCGAGGTATCAGTATCACTATCAGTATTGGGGCTGATAAAATCGGAAAATTTGTGCATCCCCAGCATTCGAGCATTGAGCTGGATTGCTGAGAAGTTGATAAGAAGCCGTTAGTGATCCCTGTTCGTACGCTGAACGCATGGTACCTTTGAACCCTTGTCGGAGCGAAGCTCGGATTTACCGCTCTGATGTGGAGCCGTGCTCCTCTCAACTCTAACACTCAGGTTTTACATGCGCGTCAGAGGTCTTTATTCCTTCCTTAGCGCTTTTAAAGACTTTCGCTTTGTCACTTTATCCTCGAAGAGATCAAAGGCTCGATCGGTGAAAACTTTTCCCTTTTTTGGCTCCTCTGTTGCAGGATTAATATGCTGACAGGAGGAAATTAGCCTGAGAATAAGAAGTGAGGACATGGCTGAGAGGCTGCAGGATTTCCAGAGCGGTAAGTGCACTGCGCTTATCTCAAACATAATACTCCTGATGGACGGCCGCCATTACGGCTCTATGGCTCTGCTCTCCCGTCCTCTGAGTGCCTTTCCTGGAGCCTGTCTCAGATGCAATGCAGCAGATGGAAGGCGGCCATTATGGCTCTAGAACTCTTCTGTCTCCTGGAATGTGTACTGATTTGTCCATCGACTGTGGCTTGATTGAATGGTCAGTGGAAAGGTCGGTCGGTGAGGTTGGTGACGCTTCTTGTGTGGGTTGGCAGGAGGGGAAAGTGACCTGTCTCTGTTTTAAATCACAGCTAAAGCATTTTATATTTTCTGATTTATTTATTGTACATATTCACATTGGTTGGCGCCAGGATATAGTTGCTAAGATTTTGAGTGATCAAACATTATTAAAATGTGGAGGTTATTGAACAGTTTTTACGTAACAGGTGAAGTATGGTATACTTTGTGATTGATTTTCCGCACTTACTCGTATTTGCCTGTGCCAAATTATGGTTCTAAAGAATTTGAGTCATCGAATAATATTGAAAGATTCCAATGCTTTAAGTTGTAGTTTTGGTCTAGATATCAGTGAGACGTTTATTCTTGTTTAATTGACTGTTGAAAACAGACACTGTCCAGTTGAAGATCACTTTCGCTTTAGGCTGTGCCAATGAAGGCGTGGCCATACTAATAGATGATTTTATTAACTTCCAAAAGTCTGCAGAGTTGTACATTTCTACAGTCATCTGTGCTTTGGTAATATTGGACAAAAGGAGGATACACAGTATATTTGGTGTCGGCAAACTGTTTACTGTTCTTTGAGTTATACTGAAGATCACTGGATCACACAGTGTCTTCTAGATCTTTCTGTGTTCTCTCTGTGGCTCTGTTAGATGCTCAATCTCAGCTGCGTTTGCCTGTAAGTAAGGCCTGTGCCTCTGTCCCTGGTGCTGAAAGCTGCCCTGCCCTGATTGGCTGACGGGGGTTGAGTGTTAGGGGAGGTGGTGACATGTACCTGTGCTGATTGAGGATGTTGCAGAGAGATGAGAAACTGGAGCGGCGGTGGGAGGGATGGAGGCCTCAGTGACTGTGCTGGATGAAGACTCCTGACAGCTGACTGGCTCTACCCTCATGCATTTATAACCTGCTTCTTTTTACTAACCGGGAAACACGTGTGGTGATCATGCGCGTCTTTTCACATCGATGCCCAGGGCTAAATTCCAGGCAGAGCCGTTGCAGAACCGAGAGAGTGGTAATGGGGAACAGGGGCGAAGCCCCTGGAGCAGTGCTGGGGTTAAGGGCCTCGCTCAAGGGCCCAACAGGAGACTTCTTCCCAACTTCATCTCTCCAGATGCAAGTGAAAAGTTAAACCAGGGATTTGAATCAGGAGGTTTACAGATGCCTGTGGAGCAGCCGGCTGTTTGACTGCTCTGCTACTTCAGCTGTGTACTGGGGGTGGGTACGGAGAGAGGGAGAGAGAGAGAGAGAGAGAGAGGGAGGGAGAGAGAGAGAGAGGGAGGGAGGGAAAGAGGGAGAGAGAGAGAAGAAGGAGAGATGAGGAAAATGCAAATATACATGGGGAGAGAAAAATACAGATAAGATGAGAAGATGAGATACAGATAAGATGAGAAGAGCGAGAAAGAAAAGAGTGTGTGTGTGTGTGTGTTTGGAAATGGTGTGCTTTAATGCAGAGCTTATACCACACTGAGCACAATTTCTTTCCGTAGTCAGTAATGTAAGGGTACACAGTGTAAGAGATGATTTGCTTTTATTATTTTTATTTATTTATTTCTTCTACGGCTACCAGTCAATTATCCTTGAATTTACTGACACCCTCATAGTCAGATTTATTGGAAAATGGGGAAAATGTCTGTATTTATTATCTGTAGTGGAGAAAAAGAGAGCTTGTCCTTTCATGGTTTCCCGACATCACTGCTATTTCTTGTAAATACTCTGAATCACCTGCAGACAAGCTTCAGTCTTGTTTTGGTTTTTATATTTTTTTTCTTTTTTTTATTATGTTTTATTCACATTCACCGATGTGGGGATCATGATTTTTGTATTGAAGAATGTAGTCCTCGGCCCGTTACAGTCAGGCGGTAAAATTATGATCATTGGTCAACAAAAACCGTAGTTGATTGGATGAAGCTTTTTTACTCTGGAGATGATTGAAGGTCAGGGAAACGCTGAAGGAGGCCGAGACGTGTTCTGTACAATAAGAGACTGCGGAGGTCTGTTTGCGATTGTGGGCTGTGATGTGGAGAAACCTTGAAAGGAATGGAATCAATTGTGTTACATTCGCAGGCAGTCGCTACAGACCTTCACAGATGCCATTTTGACATCAGTGTTTACACGAATTGAATCGGATTTTACGTTAAGACCTCATAGCTCTATACATACATTTATTAAATATAAGTTAATTGTACGGCGGCTGCTGGTGTCCTTGCTCGCATATTTTTCTCACTTTGAATAAAGCTTTCTGAACACTGGGCATCCGTCAGTAGAAGCTAAGGTGACTGCAATACAGTTAAAGGAAGACAAATCTATTGCCCTGAATTCAGTGACTGGAACCAATCAAAACAGCGTGGGGCATTGTGGGATGTGAAGTCCTTTTGACATTTGATCTGTGTGGCATTTTTTCAGTCTGCAGGATGTCTGTTGGGGGAAGTGGCCTGGAAAACAATCCTCTCCAGCAGGAGTCTCTGTTCTGTGGCGCTGAAGTGATGAGCTGTACTTAACAGAACAACCAAAAAAAAAAAAAAATCTTGAACAAAGGGAGAAAAAAAAAAAAAAACACCAGACGGGATAAAAGTCACTTTTATTTCACTGTTTCTCTCGCATGAAAAGCGTAACAACTATCATTTCACACTTTTATCTCGTCTTCAGGTGCTCATGTTTGCACCCAGTTTAGAAATTACAGTATCAGCCACACTTCATAAAACTCACACCTTCATGCAGAACAGGTGAGCCTGTTTTACTTTACAACAATGTTTCACTGTTGTAGATTACCGGCGAGCCAATCCAATGCTTTACAAATGATGACATAACATGGTACCCAGAATACTATTGTCCTCACTGTTGCATAACTCATTATGTCACTTGAATTAATGTCAGCTCTCAGAACCAAAGCACTTATAACCCCCCTCATCCTTACTCCCCCAAGTATTTATTTATTGATGTATTTTTGTATTTATTTTGCATAAAGTGCGCCCAATCCCATGATGCTTTGAGTAGCTCCCTCGAGCTCTCGCCTTTCTCATCGTTCGCGATCGCGTCTTATAGCGCTTTTCCACGGGGCTCTACGTTCAGTTTCCGAAGCATTTCCCCAGGGCGTGCGCTCCCGGCTTCCCTGGTAGCGGATGCGCGGCGGGTTGGAATATTGAAATCACGGCTACTGAACATGGACTCCGGAAGAAATTCCGGTTCCCGGCATCCCGCAAGGGCCGGGGCTGTCACGCCGAATTCGTCTGCACCGACAACGCCTCCCGCACAGCTCGTGCTCATTTAATTTTCATATCCAGTGGGATGAGATTTAAGGCTCGCAGTTCAGCTGCATGAGGGCGGTACGCTGACCGTCAGTGTCTCTCACTAGGTGCACGACAGGAAACGTTCCTTTTAACTTCATTTAAACAACAGTGCCCCTTTTAGCTAAACTGTCTCGACCTATTTCTTTGATCGCGGTCCTTGATTAATATAATTAACCCCGTTAAATGTATGGACTCGTAAGGGTTCAACAAACGCTGCTGCTTTATTCAAACCAGTGGAACTTCAGACCTATTTTAAATTCTGTATAGAGATGCCAAGGTTTCCAACAACTCTGCGCATCCAGCTGAATTGCAGCAAACGGTGCTGAAAATGATGTTCAAGATCTAGATCTTTTCCGCTTGATTTTATGACGTGGCCATAAAAACATGGTATCCTGGGTTTGAATATTTTTCTTAACATAAATGGGATGTAGCTTCAGCGAAGTGCTGCAGCCAGCAGGTACAGAATATGTGTGTGACATTTTTCTGTGAATTGACAAAATGCTGTCACCGACTTTGGACCCGCTCAAGGGAAAACTAAAGTGAAAAGTTAGTGTTGAGGAGTTGAGTCATAAAATGCTCATTGCCATCAGATGTTGCCACTTCGTCCCCTGACCAACACTCTCTAATGGAGAGTAAACTTCTAACGTTTAATATTTTCTAATTTAAGTTGGTGCGGCCCTGACAGGCTTCCGAGCAGATCTGGTGACACACACTATGCTCTCAATACATTAAACACCTCAGGAGAAGAGTGCAAGATAAACTGTAGAGGCATGAGAATGACCAGTCTTTACGTAAGATTTCCCTGAAGGGCGGAATCGGGCCCAATCCTTTCATATTAGCCTGGCCTGAATTACCTGAGATGGAAGATGCAAGTCTTTGTTTGCGCACAAAATGGAGAGCACTTAATTCTGCATTATTCAACATTAAGGATGTTGCAACTCTTTGTTTGCATTGCTCATTCAGAGAAAATATTCATAAAAAACATTAAATTTACATAAAAATATACTAATGGTATCATTTTGGCCGTTTTGAAACACAATCTTGATTGCTTTTATAGCAGTTTCAGCTGGAAGCTTCTGAGTGAACAAACAAGTTATTTCATTTAGTGCTCATTTGTTTTCAAATAATTTTAACCCTTGGAGCGCTGAAATAAAAAAAAAAACAAATTTAATTGTCTTGTGCTGTTGAAAACCTATCATGTGGTAACTCATTTAAAAGAGCTTCCCTGCATTTCGTGCTCCAAGGGTTAATCAATAATTTTAGTCAGTTATCCACACTAACTTATTTACCTGCCGAAAGATTACTCGGATCTTTGGAGAAGGTGTTAATAAAGTATAATCATTAAAAACAGAAGGAGCCTGACTGTCAGTTGAGAGGGAGGTATTTTGCCCCCCCGAATGTTTAATCTCGGCCGTCCTGCAGCCCCCCTGTATACAGGCGAAGGTCTGACAGTTGCCGTATTAGTGATAGTTTCTTTATTGTTTAATGACTCTTTCAGCAATTCTTTAGCCTTCTCGTGTCAGAATACCAACGAGTAATTTAGAGTCTCCAATAAACCTGACCTGCATGTCTTTGGACTACGGGACAAAACCAGGAGGAGAACATGCAAACGCCACGCAGAAAAGCCCCAGACTGGATTCAAACTCATGATGTTTGATTCCACCCTTTACAAAGTATGACATTTGCTTATGTATGATTTATGAAGACATTATGCCTCATTTATGAAGGCATTATACATGCTGTATAAAGCCTTTATGAGCAACACTTCAAATAAATTGTGACCGAAATATTAACCCAAGCATTGCTTTTTTTGACCAAGCACCCCCACACCTAGTCAATCCTCATCTCGTTTGCACTGACTGCGCAAGACTAACTTCACTCAACTGTGTGCATTTTTGTAAGTTGAATGACTGCAGGTGGGTGTCACTTCGGGGGTGAAACGGTTTAATGCTACTTTAAAATCGAACCTCCAATCTTTTGCTTACAAACCTAGAGCCACTCTCATTACGCTGTGCTGCAGGTCAGTGTGCGGCCAATCATGATTCAGCCCCGCCCCCAAGAGCTGGGTTTGGCTATGAAGAATCAGAAAAATGGAAGTATTTTCCTTTAGCATTGATTATAGGTCAGGATCACATAGAATCTCAACTTTTTTACATTATAATGGCGACTCCACGGCGCCATGTTTATCACACTGCTCCGCTCCTGAGAGCTTTTCGGTGGAATTTATTTTCGTTGCCGCAGAACCTCTAATATCAGGAGTGAGCGTCTCAAATAAATTAACAAAACAAGCTACGCATCACCCTACGGCCTGAGACGGGTAAATTAACGACTTTTTAACTTTGTTATCGTCTACTCCTGCCTTGTGAGTAAAATTAATTCTGCTGAAAAAAAAGAAAAAAACAAAGTAAGCTACACTACCATTCAAATGTGTATAATTGTATTAATTCAAGTTATGTTAGTAGTTCTTGATATTGTTTTTCATGCAATTGTTTTTATAGAATAACATATAGCAAAAAATATTTTAAATGTTTTCTTTTGTATTTGGAGTAAAAATTTTTGGTATATTAACCAGGGAATCATTCTTAGTGCATTTCCACATGGACTGTAATATTGAACATTGTTGTGTCTCTGAAAATGGGCAGACTTCAGAAACACAATGATCTAATAACAGACGACCCCCTAATTGCGGTGTGGGGTTTAAATCAGGCGATTGAGCTGACCACTCCACAGTTTGTCATTTCAATTCCAGTCCTTTCAATGTTTGGATTCATGTCTTGCTGCCAAACAAAGTTTATTTCATTTAACTGAATGAAAATCACTCCTGATCCCGAACCTTCCGTTCCTGGGCAGGGTCTGCTCTTGCGCAGCTTTTTTCAATACAAAGATACAAAAACTCAGCTGTAATGTAATCTTAATTTTTAAACGAACAGACGACTGGGTGAAACGGGATTCTTACCTTCGCACAGCTGAACGAGCTGTGAAATCGAGGCAGCGTCGCTGAAAGACGGGAGAGTTAAAACAAAGCCAGGCTCGATGTGGATTTGTTGAAATAAATCCTGTTTGACATAATTAAACTCTCTAAATCACAACACACTCCTGGATGCTTCCTGACAGAAGCAGCCATTTTGTGGCAATCAGCCTGTTCTGTGACACTGATTAAATTCATCCTATCAGTGCGATGCTTCATTTACACAAGCAGCTGCGCAGTGAGCCGCTGTGCTTCCCTTTTACGAGAGCTGGAATCGTGCTGAAAGGACTGTAGAAATGGTTGATTCATGC
This sequence comes from Gymnothorax reevesii, assembly GCA_029721435.1. NCBI lineage: Eukaryota > Metazoa > Chordata > Actinopteri > Anguilliformes > Muraenidae > Gymnothorax > Gymnothorax reevesii. The sequence continues at coordinate 7,726,795 of CM056574.1, read as the reverse complement.
TTCTAGTTTGGACACAATGAACACGCATCTCTTTTTGGTCAACGCGAGTCAGAAAGCGTACAGAACCTCGGCGAATCGTGTGCATGCACTCGACTACTGGACCTTAATAAACATCCGTGCCCGTGTGAGCGATGGACTGAGCGAGCGAGCCAGCGACCAACTGACTGACCTACCAACCGAAAGAGGAACCTACAAAATGACCGACTGAGCGATCGACCGACCGAGCAAGAGAACGAGTGAACGACGAGAGGGACAAATCGAGCGAGTGAGCAGCCGACTGACTGACTAACCTACCTACCAACAGACAGACAGGCTGATGGACAGACGGACTGACCGACGGATGTTGCTGTTTGCATTCCTAGATATGGCACATAATGTTTGTAATATTCAAAGCCATCTATTTTGGATAAATCACAGTCCATTCGGGTACATACTTTCAGGTGATGGTACATATTTAATGGGAATTCTGCCCTCAATTTGATTGATTTCACCCAAAATGTTTTTTTTATTTATGAATTTATTTTGAAATAACGCAAGCAATGAGTTTGAGCTAATTTAGCAAACAGGTTATTAGCCCATCTACCCTGTTGAAAACTTACTGCGTCTGTTTCGTGAGCAAAATGCCCTGTGGTGTTGGTGTTATAATTCTGTATCTGTCTTGGTTTTGTATTTATTATTTTTTATGTTTATTCACCCATTACATTATTGTATTGCACCTTGTCTCCCCTGTAATGTCTGATGTGATTTGTGTTATCATGCCAGTGCACTCCCCCGTCTGTGTGCAGACACGCTTTGGGTGATTCCGGAAGTTTTCCGGTATTTCACAAACTTCCTTCCAGTCTCATTTTTACCCTCCTTCCTGCTTTTCTGAAATTACCATATTAATTAACTGCCAGGTTGCTTAGTTAGTGCTGGTAATTTTACTGTATACTAATCCCTTTGTCTGTACATAAACTAACCAACTAACATTCACGTATTCTGATTAGGTGTGTAGATATCACTGTTTTTTTAATATATACTGAGTAGAAATGAAAACACACCACTCACGAAATCTGGAATAGCTCCACGGATTGATATGCGAAGTATATACGTATGATGCATTTGAGATGATGAATGATTTAAGAAGACATGTAAACATCATTTAATTTCATTCACGATAATGTTAATGCGCAAGAGAGGTTTAACTGGTGTAGGGGTCAAACAGGAAAGTCAATAACGGGTGTGACCGCCATTTGCATTGACACATGCGGTGCATCGTCGTCGCATGGAGTTGATCAGTCTCTGGATAGTGTTCTGAGAGATAGCATTCGACTCCTGAACAAGGGCAACCTCAAGTTCTCGGATGTTGTCCATCTGGCGTCGACGTGAAAGACGTCGTCCAATTTCATCCCATAAGTGCTCGATAGGGGAGAGGTCGGGTGACAGAGCTGGCCACTGAAGCATGAGGATGTTCTGCTGTGCAAGGTACTGCATGGACACCCTTGCAGTGTGTGCCCTAGCGTTGTCCTGTTGGAACGTGTGGACATCGTGGTGTTGGTTGAAGAACGGCACAACATGGTTCTGCAGTACCTGGTCCCGGTAGTAGACGCCGTTCACCCTTCCTCTGCAGATATGGAGAGGGGTTCTGTGACGGTAGCTTATTCCACCCCACATCATAATGCTGCCACCACCCCAACGGTCCGTTTGAACGACACAATCGGCTTTATAACGTTCACCACGTCTCCGCCAAACACGTATATGGCCATCTGCGTTCCTTAAGTGAAATCGTGACTCGTCAGAGAAGATGACACCGTGCCATTGTCGTAGTCGCCAATTCTGGTGCCCGTTTGCCCACTGTAGACGCCGGTTATCGGTGACGAACCGTCAATATGGGGCCGAAATAAGGACGTCGTGCACGCAGGCCTGCAGCTCGCAGACGGTTCCGTACAGTGTTGGGGTGAATGAATCCACGTCGTCCTTGGACTTGAGCAGCCGTTCTTGTCGCTGGTAGTGTTCGGTCTCGGACATGATCCCGTACGATCTGACGGTCCTGATGTGCCGTTGTCACACGTTGTTCACCCGGTCGAGGACGGTCCCGAGTGCTCCCCGTTTGCAGAAACCTTTGATGGAGTCTTGCGATCGTTGTGTGTGCGCAGTGTAGTCGTCTGGCAATTTCCCTGGTGATGGCGCCAATTTGAAGCATGCCTATGGCACGTTACCGTTCAGGGGCTGTAAGTCGCGGCACAGTGTCGACGTTTCACAAGTGTCAGTGAAGAAGTGAAATTTTATTCGGATTCACATGCTTTTAAAGGCAATGTGTGCACAAATTCAGAGTGAAATTCATTTTCCCCGTGGTGTGCGTGCAAGATGTTGCGTTTTTGCAAAAAAATGCCTAGCATTACAGTTAACTTGAAATTATCGCATTTCTTGCACCTGGCATGTCGGGTGATGTCACTGTAGTGTTGTTGTTGTTGTATGAAAATTATATTGAAGTTCATTTGAACTTAAATCTTGACTTTTTTCAAGTGGTGCGTTTTCATTTGTACTCAATAACTAACTCTGCCCTGCTCTGCTCTGTTCTGTAACTCCGCCCCTTTTGCTTTCGCTGTACTCCGCTCTGATTACAGCTCCTGCACCTCAGCTGTGCTTCTCTCTATCCTGGAATCTTAACTGTGTGCTTAGAACTCCTTTACCGGAGCTGTTTATCTGTCATAGGCTGTCTGCGTGGATCCTGTCCGTGTTTTGGTTTTTGCCAATTGTTTGTGGTTTAGGACGTCCCCATGTGTGCTTACCTCTGTAATTAGTCTTATCCAATTCACCTGTTCCCTGCATAGCATGTGACTTCCCTCTTGTCTATTTAAAGTCTTCACTGCAGTTCGTTCCTTGACAGAACGTTGATTAATTCTCATCGGTGCAGAGCTCCTCGTGTGCTTTTTGTTCATTCCTTCTTCACGACTGTTTTTCTCGACCTGGAGTTTGTCACTGCCCTTCTGTTCCTGTTCTGCCTTCTTTGGATTTGAACGGTTTTTGTTTGACGACGATTTCTGTGTTTGGATGCCCTGTGTATGACCCTCTGCTCTGGATTACAATTACGATTTTAGCCTGCCGTCTATGTACCGCCGCACCTCTGAGTTACTGGTTCGACCCCGGCCTGTCTAGTCCACTTCGCTTTTTGGACATTGTTTTTGACTTGGCAATCCTCGTGTCTTCTTGGCCTGACTCAGGATATGTGGATGATCCCTGAGTTGGGACTGTTTCCTCTGAGCGAATCATCACAGTTGGAAGCACAGCGATTGTATCTGTGGTAATTATCCCTATGGAAACACCGACAGAGGGGCTAGAAGGGGTATGGTGAGGTGAGCAGGGGGTTGAGTTTGTGTCCGTTTTAAAAGACTCAGTTACGGGTCTCTGCTGTGGAGCCACTTCCTTAACTTTTTTGTCTGGGAAAACCATTGCGTCCAAAACAGAAGAAGAAGAGGCTGTCTGGATATTTCACTTTTTTGACATCCAACATACTTTTGAGTCTTACTTTCCCATCATGATTATAATTTTTTTTTTTTAGTCTTTTTGTTTCAGGAGAGTTGATGAGAGGCGCAGTGTGGATTAGTCAGGAAATAAGGCAGTGTAAACACACTCTGTACTCGGCCCTGCCGAGAATACAGACGGCGCTACGTCAAGATATCCCGCAGGCCGTGAGTCAGACTCGGGGGCTGATTCAAAACTGGAAGTGATTCAAAAGAGAGACTGAGCAAAAACTGAAATTCAAAACCACCACTGATTTATAACATGGACTGGTTTAATACCAGAAATGATTCAGTATGAGCGTACACAGTACAGGGGCCGCCTGGAAACAAGGACTGACTCGTATGGGGATGACTCCCAGTGGGCTCATTTAGTGATGAGTCTTATTCAGAAGAAGGCTCGAATCAAAACAGGGATTGATCAAAAAGAAGCGCCGTCAAAATGGACTCATTCAAACTTAGAGCTGACTCAAAGCAATGACTGATTTATTATAGGGACTAGTGCAATACTGGCACTGATTCAAACTTGCACACTGCACTTGTTATTTTGTTATTGTGTTTTTTGAAAAGTCACCAAACTGTAAGAAGAAGCTCACATTTCCCTGAGGCAGGACCCCCAAACCCCCTGTCGGGCCGGGCGCTCAAAAACACTCCCTGTTCTTGGTGTCTCAAAGTTGGCAAGTATGTGGGACAGTGTCAGACTGAGTCGTTTCTGTAGTTAAGGGAAGACTGCCTTTGGCTCACCACCCAGCTCAGCGCTCATTGATGAAATACCTTCAGAAGCCGTATCAGACAATAGAAGTTGGCTGTCGGCAGTATTGATTCCAGGCCTGTTGTGCCCCACGTTTAAGATGCCTGTGGCTTTGATCACTGTTTCTGGTTTTCCACACGAGAGAGATAATGGCTTTAAAGCTTATCTCCAGGATATACAACATACTTCCTGTCAGCATCTGATACCCATGTTTTTATTCTGAGGCAGTTGATTAGAAACTGGAAAAAAAGGCTCACTGATATGCTTAAGCTGAGATAAGCTGCTGAAGGTTAATGAGGCCTTAAAAAAAGAACAAAATATATAACAGCATAATAAGCATGTAGTTACTATTTTATAAACTGATTTAACAGTATTATTATTATTATTATTATTATTATTATTATTGCTTGCATATATTGCTTTATGCAGCTGAATCAGTGAAAACTCTAGTGGCAGTGATAGTAATAAAAGTGTAGTGGCAGCAGCAGTTGTATTGATTCACAGCAAATTATGTACTGTGATACGTACAAGCTCAGCACATTTGTCGAGAGTGTTGACTGACAGCAGGTGTGGCCACTAGAACAGGCGTTTTTGCAATAGCAGAGTCGAGCGTGTTGACTGACAGGAGGTGTGGACTCTAGAACAGGCGTTTTTGCAATAGCAGAGTCGAGCGTGTTGACTGACAGGAGATGTGGACTCTAGAACAGGCGTTTTTGCAATAGCAGAGTCGAGCGTGTTGACTGACAGGAGGTGTGGACTCTAGAACAGGCGTTTTTGCAATAGCAGAGTCGAGCGTGTTGACTGACAGGAGGTGTGGACTCTAGAACAGGCGTTTTTGCAATAGCAGAGTCGAGCGTGTTGACTGACAGGAGGTGTGGACTCTAGAACAGGCGTTTTTGCAATAGCAGAGTCGAGCGTGTTGACTGACAGGAGGTGTGGACTCTAGAACAGGCGTTTTTGCAATAGCAGAGTCGAGCGTGTTGACTGACAGGAGGTGTGGACTCTAGAACAGGCGTTTTTGCAATAGCAGAGTCGAGCGTGTTGACTGACAGGAGGTGTGGACTCTAGAACAGGCGTTTTTGCAATAGCAGAGTCGAGCGTGTTGACTGACAGGAGGTGTGGACCCTAGAACAGGCGTTTTTGCAATAGCAGAGTCGAGCGTGTTGACTGACAGGAGGTGTGGACTCTAGAACAGGCGTTTTTGCAATAGCAGAGTCGAGCGTGTTGACTGACAGGAGGTGTGGACTCTAGAACAGGCGTTTTTGCAATAGCAGAGTCGAGCGTGTTGACTGACAGGAGGTGTGGACCCTAGAACAGGCGTTTTTGCAATAGCAGAGTCGAGCGTGTTGACTGACAGGAGGTGTGGACTCTAGAACAGGCGTTTTTGCAATAGCAGAGTCGAGCGTGTTGACTGACAGGAGGTGTGGACTCTAGAACAGGCGTTTTTGCAATAGCAGAATCGAGCGTGTTGACTGACAGGAGGTGTGGACTCTAGAACAGGCGTTTTTGCAATAGCAGAGTCGAGCGTGTTGACTGACAGGAGGTGTGGACTCTAGAACAGGCGTTTTTGCAATAGCAGAGTCGAGCGTGTTGACTGACAGGAGGTGTGGACCCTAGAACAGGCGTTTTAGCAATAGCAGAGTCGAGCGTGTTGACTGACAGGAGGTGTGGACTCTAGAACAGGCGTTTTTGCAATAGCAGAGTCGAGCGTGTTGACTGACAGGAGGTGTGGACCCTAGAACAGGCGTTTTTGCAATATCAGAGTCGAGCGTGTTGACTGACAGGAGGTGTGGACTCTAGAACAGGCGTTTTTGCAATAGCAGAGTCGAGCGTGTTGACTGACAGGAGGTGTGGACTCTAGAACAGGCGTTTTTGCAATAGCAGAGTCGAGCGTGTTGACTGACAGGAGGTGTGGACTCTAGAACAGGCGTTTTTGCAATAGCAGAGTCGAGCGTGTTGACTGACAGGAGGTGTGGACTCTAGAACAGGCGTTTTTGCAATAGCAGAGTCGAGCGTGTTGACTGACAGGAGGTGTGGACTCTAGAACAGGCGTTTTAGCAATAGCAGAGTCGAGCGTGTTGACTGACAGGAGGTGTGGACTCTAGAACAGGCGTTTTTGCAATAGCAGAGTCGAGCGTGTTGACTGACAGGAGGTGTGGACTCTAGAACAGGCGTTTTTGCAATAGCAGAGTCGAGCGTGTTGACTGACAGCAGGTGCGGCCTTTAGAGAAGCCGTTTTTTGGATTGTGGAGTTGAGAGAAGAGGCTGCAGAAGAGGACAGCCTGACCCTCTCTCTCCTTCCCTGACGATCTCATCACGTTTCCTCCGCTGGTCTCGGAGCGAGGCTGGAGTGCGGGATGCGCTGTGACAGTGTCATGTCATGTTACTCCTCCTGCTATTACCACATTACTGCGCCTGGGTCGCAGGCTGCAACGATCCCTACAGTATCGCAACCCAACAACACCCGGTGTCACTGCTAATAAATGTCATTATCTATTACCACTCCTTTAGAGGAAGTGGAGAACAGGAAATAATCCCGCAGGAGAATCTCACTCTGAGAGCACTGCCTGCCAGCAAGCCTGACAGGAAATGAACACTTCAGGAGATCTGTGACATCACAAGAGACCAGGAGGGAGCGAGCGTTATTTTCTGCGAGATGTTTGCGCGCGATGCCGAGGGAAATGTGCATGAATGAAAAATTGAGTATTATATATCCGAAACGCCCAAAGAGATATTGCACACAGGAAACGCTGCCATAAATACCAGCTTTGTGACGATCATAAGTCCGTGTTTTTGAGGAGATGTGGATTGTTTTGGGTCTGTGCTGATTTTTAACGCACTAGTTCAGTGGTCATTTAGCGGCTGTCCTACCTCATGTCCATTTCTGTTCTCGTTGGAGACCTTTGACTCACTGCCGTGGTTATTTTTCGCTGCGCTTGACACGTTTTCGTCATTTTTTTGACACAGTTCTCCACGCCTCTGCAAATAATCTTCCTGTTTTTATGGCCAAAATACTTTCAACTGAGGCACCATTTGGCCCATTTTAAATTCCGTTTGAATTTTAAATCCTCATTTTGCTTTGGACTCGGCCAAGTGCTGCTGTTCAGTCCGCTTTCAAGCAAACAAATGCTGCTAATTAACATTCAGATTAATTGGAATCTGTGCGGATGCTTTGTAATTGTGGCTCAGAGACTTTAAAGACATTTGTTTATTTTCTGATATTTTGTCCATCCCCGCAGTACAAACTGCTGTGCGCTCTGTCTAACTCCTCTCTGCCGTTCACTGAGTTCAAATTAAAATGAGGAATCAATATGTGTTTGTATGAAGTATGGTATGGAAAATATGAGTAAAATATAACTAGGCTTTTATGGAGACCCTTGAATTGTCTCTTAACGATGCCCCTCTGAAGATGTGATCAAACAATAATAATAATAATAATAATAATAATCTCACATTGATCTGTGAGAAACGTAATTTTAGGATCTGTAAGATTTTTAAGGAGTAAAAAACAAGAATCTTTCACCGTACAAAGATTTTTTATATTTCCTTATTTTGCTTTTTGCGTGTATACCGTTGAGATTGGAGCTGGTAATATGCTGCTCTGAGTTTTTTTTTTAATTTGCTTACCTGTTAAATAGACTGATAAAATAGCTCTGAATTGAGTTTATTATGTCAGCTTGGTGCTACCTGAAAGGATGTATTTATTTCTTTATTTATTTGGGAGCGAGAGCTGGCACAAACTGCATGGAGCTACATCTTCATTAAGACTGTCGATACACCTGCTCTGTCCTACAGCCAAGCTTACCTCTGAGACTGATCGCACTCACACACACACACACACACACACACGCGCGCGCACACACACACACACACACACACACACACACACACACACACGCACACACACACACACACACACACATACACACCTACACACTTGCACACACAGGCAAACACAGATACGCACATGGAGACACACACACACACACACACACACACACACGCCCTTGAGCGCACACAAGAACACACACACACTCATGGAGACACTCGCACAGGAACACACACACTCACACACAGAAAGACACATGCATACACACATGGTGACACACACACACTCACACACACACACACACACACACACACACACACACACACAAACGCATGCACACATGGAGACCCAGACACGTACACACACACACACACACACACATGCATACACACATGGAGACCCACACATGCGCACACACACACACAAACACACACACACACACGCACGTACAGCCGCACCCCGCCTGCCCAGATGTCATGAGTCAGAGATGAGGCTGAATTAATCTAATCTGGCATTTCTGTTTGCTTTAATATGATTGTGATCAGCATTATATTTCCCAGAGTCCGGAAGAATTGAAATGAAGTGGGTGAGGTCAGGGTTCATTGCAGACTGTTGAGGAATGACCTTACCTTTACGGCAGACTTCACTGACCAGATGGATCACTGCTAACCACTGCCACAATCTCCATCTTGAGATCTAAGTCTGAATGTGAACAGAGTTCTGGAATCAGTGTTCAGATGTAAAGTGGAAACCAGGAAGCAGGAAGTGCTCAACAGGAACTGGACTGGATCTGAAATCTCTGAAGCTGGTGGCTTGTTTCCTTGACCCTGCCCTAAAACGGCAGGCGGGTGATGGGAAAGCTGTAGGGAGACTCGAAAGGTTCCTTGTTCATGTTTTAGAAATATCAGATGTTCTTTCCCTCAGTATGTTTTGCGCTTGACAGCAAAGATGGCTTCGCAAATTATCGGAAAACTTTGTGATTGAATGACGTTTACAATCGCCATAGCTGCAAAGGACTGTGGTCCATATTCATTGTTTTTCTTGCTTCCTAGTTTGTTCCTGTGTTCCCTTGCTGTGAGGAAATGACCGAGGAGCCAATGGGCTCCTTCTCTTCCCAAGCATACAGTTCAGAGCTCCTTGCCACGGATACTAGTCAAATAATTTCCGGTTTATCTTGGTTTGCGAGTTCAGTTCTTTGCTCTTTATAGAATTAGGATGCAGCCTTTATGAGCTGCAAGGCAAAGAACAGGAAGCAGGAAGTACCCAACAGGAAGTTGTCCAGATATGTAACTCAGGCCAGTGCTGTAATTAAATGAATGAAAAGGATCAGTGACAATTCAGAAGTTTTATTTTCTTTTTAATTTTTGATGCTTCATTGCTTCATTTTTTTTTTTTATAAGTAATGAGGTGTCTACAATTCCAGATGCTAATTTTCATTCGCTCCGTGATTAAAGTTATTGATTTACATGTGTATATGAATCAGTCAACCTGCTGCTCGACTGTGGTGTACAGACTGAAGTTTAATTAGCAACTCATTAGCCCATACAAATCGTTTCACCATGGAGACGAGCTCCCAAAGTAAAATGCGCTTTCCTGTTTGTGTAGCAGATGCAGTCGCGAGCTGAAGAACAAAGAACAAATACCCTTGAGTTTTAAACACGAAGAAAAAATGGGTCGAATCACTGAAGTGATTTTCTGATTTCTTTGGGCCTGATGAGGAATGTTCCAACACGCAGAAGAGCAGTTTTTGGCATCGCCGTGTCACACAAATCGCAGCCAAACTTCATGGAAGTATAGCCGTCCGGTCAGAGGTGACGGGATCTGCTTCTGATTCGTCTACAAAATATTTCTATATTCTAAATATTTACATGTCACAAATAGCACTTCCGCTTAATTTGGTAATGTTGGACATATTAGACACATATATTCAGAACTGCATGTAAAAATTCAGCAGCTTTCACACGACGGATTTTTCGCACGACGGATTACATTCAAAGTCAGTGCGCCATTGCATTGGCTTTGAATGTAATCTGTTGTGCGAAAAATTTGTTTCACGTCCGGTGTGAAGGCAGCTTTAAAGAAAAACATATATTTTCCTCAAGGGCAAAAATTATTGGCTGTGTATTTTACTTAGTTGTTTCTATGTTGTTACTGACTTGATTTTTAGACCAAGGTGACAAGTTACCCTCTTTTCACTGCTACTTGGAGAACAAAAGACAGTCATCTGGTGAGCATGCTGACACACACACACACACACACACACACACTCACACACACGCAGGCTGAACTGGAGTGAAATAGAGAGACTGGAACCGGAACAAACAGGGACGCAGCGCGTGCATCACTCCAGCTGCAGCTGAACAGGAATGACTGACTGCAGCAGGCAGGTGCAGGTTGAGTGGGGCTGGCTTTCGAGGCTGGGAATGAGCGCGTGCAGAGCAACACCTCGAGGAGACGGGAGACAACAGCTCCTAGAAACAGGAAGAGAGAGAGAAAAAAGTACATTTGTTTGGGAAGAACACTTAGGGAACAATTATTTTGGGGGTTGTCAACTGGACTCACCTTCCTGAGTACTGCCCAGAGCTCTGACCCGGGGCAGGTATGCGCTGTGTTGTGATTGGTTGCGTTTGCATTTCCTTCAGGGGCTGCTGGATACAAACTCTTGTCTGGGCTCGATTGCCTTGGCCTTGTGGTTCAGGCTGCGATAGCAGCTGCTCAGGTCTTGCTGTGAGGTACCAGAGACCTGTGTGCAGGACAGCAGAGAGTCCATCACTGTAAGGCCAGAACCCAGGAACAGAGATCTGGAGCCGAGCAGCTGCAGACAGCGGCTTCTGCTGGGCTGAGATGGACGGAAACTACTGGCCATGTCCCACCATTCTGTTTCTGCTGTGTCTTTGGCGCTGATTTTTTTATTTATTTTGACCTCTTGCGGGTAAAGGCTTGAGTGGCAGTGTGTGTGTGTGTGTGTATGTGTTTGAGAGAGGGCGCATTTATGTGACAGGGCGAGATAATTGTTTATGTGTGTGATGTGCGTGTAAGGGTGTGTAATCACATTTTTATGACATGCTTCCGTGGGTGTTTTTGCATGTGGTCCGATGGTTGTGATCGATTACGGTCTGAAGACAGAACTTGTCAGAGTTCGGTCAGAAACAGCATCAACATGTTTAGTGTTGTGATGGAGAGACTCATAGAAGGAGAGGCACTTCACACCTGCGGTGAAGTATGATGCGGATCAGTGATGTTCTGGGCCTAATATAACTCCTGACGTCCAGGGGCTCTGGTTAAGATCAGCGGTTCAATGGATTTCACTGAAAATCAAGTAATTTTGGCTGAAAATCTGGTTTCTGCTGCCAGAGGGCTGAGAGCTGGGCGAACATCCAGAGAGACAGTGACCCACAGCCCAGCTCAAATCCACACAGAGATGGCTCTGTGACCACAGTACTGCTGTTCTGCAATTATCCTGCCAGTCATCAGACCTCAATCCCATCAAAAACCTGCGGCTGAACTGAAGAGCGTCATCAGTCAGCGCAAACCCAAGACTGCGACGGACCTGGGAAGGATCTGCATCAGACGAACGGCCCAAAATTCCCTCAAATGTGAACCTTAACCTTGTCAAACGCTGCAGAAGATGACTCTATGCTGTTATCTATCCCTGAGGTGGCTACACTAAGTACCAGTCCAGGTCTGCTATTAATTGAGCAATTGGGCGAAATTGATTTATAATTAAATGGATTAATAATTCTGGTTGGTTCTGTTGAATCAGTAATAATGTACAGTATGTCTTAGATGTTGATGTTTTGTGTTTATCTTTTTATGTATTTGTTTCTAATCTTTTTAGCGCGCCTTCAGTCACAGGTGTCAATCATTCAGGAGCCCCTTTGAATGGGAGGCGTATTTTGATTTCTGGCCTGTGCTGATACGTTTGATTTTGCCTCCTCAATGCCGCGCCGCTCAATCCGTGATTCTTTTCACCTCACTGCCTGAAGAGACACTCTCTCTCACACCCTCTCTCTCTCTCTCTCTCTCTCTCTCTCTCTGATCTGAGAACTTGAGATCACATCCGCCACCATCGCTCCCCTCATCCCTCCATTATCTCGGGAAGTTTGGCAGGAAGAAAGAAAGGATTGAGTCATAAAATGTGCTGCGCCAGCCCCGAGTCTGACTCCAGCGCCCCGAATCTTTCCGACGGGAAAGTAACTTCTTTTATGAGTTTGCGGCCCTGATGCTCTCGTACAAAGGCGCTGCATCGTGTTTGAAAGGTGTCCGATATTCCCGGGAGCCGTCAAGCGAGTGTAAGCGCACCGGTGTCCCTGCAACTTAGTTCACCCACTGACCCTCAGACAAAACTGTGCCTCGCCTCTCCACAGATGGGCCTGCGGGGATCGCGGGAGATAACGGATCACCTTCGCCGTGAATGAAGCTGAGGGCCAGGACTTTCTGTCCACATTTCCCATCTGCACACTGCTGTGGACTTTTACCGGTCGCGTGGACAGGCTTGCGGACCCATTTATTTTACTACACACTGTAGTTCTACTTCGGTCTGACATGCTATGCACTGCTATTCCTGTTGGTAATGGCAAAGCACCATAAGTATGAGCATCCATTTTGTTATCTGCAGTGTGTGCGCAGTCGACGGCCTTACTCTGCATACAATTCACGCGATCATACATTTTGGGCTGTGCGTGAACGGGTTAGACATGGAGGGTTGGTGAAATTTACGCCGTGCGGATCAAGGCAGACCCACACGAGCAGGCGGACGCGGAAAGTATGAATTATATGCTTGATGATGCAGCTACGCAGAGGTTCGTGTTGTCAGGTAGTTTGGATCAACCTGTTCTCCTCCGCGAAAAGGGAGGTAATACCAGGCGACGCGGCGTTAAGAAGAACACAGCTCAAATCGCGCTGCTGATTGAACATCCTCCGTATTCTGGCATGTGGGTTAATGCACATTACGCTCTTTCATTGTCTCACTCGCACAATCTCATGTTTCAATAACAGGCTTCAGTGGCTTTCGTCAGCGATGGATTTTGCAGGAGACAACCTGTCATCTTGCATGCATTACGGTCCCCGTTGGGGAAGGCTAAATTAAGGAACCTTTGTTAAACACTACAGATACTAGCTGGTTCTCCTCATTTTTCTAAATTGCTTTTCTTTTTCAAGTAACCGGCCTCCCTGTGTTAGCAGCACATTCAAACAGATCTACACACGACACTGGCCCATCAGGTGGAACCAAAAATAAAGGGTCAGTGAATTTATATCAGCCTGGAAAAGCATAGAAAAGAACGACAGACTGTGATAACAGAAGAAAATGAGGTGCACGACCCTTGCTGGCATTTATTTCCTCAACGCAACACCACACGCCACTGAATTATTGCATCAAATCCCATCTTTTGTCCTTATTTGTTGATCACTGTGAAAATTTGCCACTGCTCCGCGCATCAGTGCCAACGTCATTTTAACCTATTCGACAGTGACTAAATTTAACTTGGCAAACTGCTGTGAGAGAGAGAGTTTAATCTTGCACTTTAAAGTTCAGGAAAACAGACTATGTCCATAACCCTGTGAAGTTTTTTTTTTTTTTTTTTTCCGGAGTAACTGAGATTTAACATACCCTTGTGTGCATGTGTGTCTGTGTGTGTGTGTGTGTGTGTGTGTGTGTGTGCGTGTATGCTTGAGTGCTGTGCGTGTGCGCGCGTGCCTGTGTGTGTGTACTTGTGCGTGTGTATGTGTGTTTGTAGCTTGAGTGCTGTGTGTGCGTGCACGCGTGTGCTACTTGTGCGTGTGTGTTTGCTTGAGTGCTGTGTGCGTGCGCGCACACGTGTTTGTACTTGTGTGTGTGTGTGTTTGTGTGTGCCTATGTGCCTGGCATGTGTGTTTGTATATGTGCGTGCAGGTGTGCACTTGTGCTTGTGTTCATGATCTATGTGCTACGTTGGGGTGGCGTGGCTCGGCTCAGGAGGTAGAGCGGGTGGCCCAGCAATCAGAAAGTTCCCGGTTCGATCCCTGGCTCCTCCTGAGCAAAACACTGAACCCCGCACTGCTCCTCATGACAGCCTATGACATCATGGTGAATGTGAGGCATAGTTGTTAAGTGCTTTGGGGTCATATCATGTGACTAGGTCGCTATATAAACACAGTCCATAATCTGTGTGTGTTTGTATTTCTGCACGTGTAAAACCCCACAAAACAATACCAATGATGGAGATTACAGGGGCTGAAGGCTTCACGTGTTCTTTTGGCTGGCGTTAACTCGCGTGGCTGGTGTGATTCACATAATAATAAAATGGATATATATTTTTCCGTTCAAAGAATGGGGCACAAAAGCACAACGGTTACAATTAATCTGACTCCATAGTACATTAGGTAAATATCTGACTCCAAATTAGAGTTAGAATTTATATTTTAGGGGCAACATGCGTGAATCTCGGGGCAGCTACGCCACCAGACTCTTTTGCGAAAACCAGTTACTCAACCGAAGTCCCCGGGTAATAACGGAGTTGCCGGATCTTAGTTCGGTGATAGTTCTAGAGGATGGAAGAAATTACCATGATAGTAGCATCTTGGCATAAACATAGTAGCACAGAGCATAAACATGTCATGAACCCAGGTTTATATACACCACCGGGCCCCTTAAGGGGATCGGCCAGGCACCAGCTTATGAGCCTAAGGGTGCCCTTAAGGCCAAATCCCCAGGACCTGTACTACATAAACCCCTTAGGGGTAGACTGTAATCTGCAATCCCACTTAAAACCCATCACTACCTACAAACATCAGCTAGCTAGTCTGGGATGGTAAGGAATCGCCCCCTAAGTACCGGTCGTAACATGGCTAGAAAGAATAAAAGGATTAGGAGCCACTGAGACCATGAAAGCTTAAAGGAATAACAATAATTTATTCACCAGGTAGGCTAAAGCTTAGATCAAACAAATCAACGTTGAGCCAATTACAAGTTACACACAATTTAGAAGAGGAGAATAAATTCATATCTGGAGGAAAAGCGACACACGCCCTGACGTGCGCGGGGAGAGACCGGATAAGATTCTCTCCGAATATATTGATCGGGTATTACACACGCACTCACGTGCGCGGGGAGGAATCGGACACGATCCTCCCCGAATGGAATCTTTCTCTTTCCTTTAAGCCAAACCACATCTTTGATCCAGGCAGCATGGCCAAAAACACCCTGGAAGGGGGGTTGAATCTGGTTTTTGGGTTTCCACCATTTGGAGGATGTAATAAAACAATCTAGCTGAGAGAGGAGAGTAGGGTGATTACCCGAGAGGATTCTGACCAATTTTCAGGAGTTTCCAAAAGGGAATGAACCATAATTTCAATGGGAATGAAACATACTCCATTCAACTCCTCAGATTCCCCTGAGAATAACAAGACCAAACAAGATATGAATATGTACTAATATGATGCAGTTGTCGGAAAAAGTCTTAAAATTAATTACTATATAGATAAATTGGGCTTTAAGTACTGTAGATAAGTGATTTCTTCACAGGATATTGAACATATGAACATATTACGAAATTCCCAGAGGTGTAGATTATTTTAAACAGATTAATAAAACTGGACTTTAACTTCATTGGGGACCACCGGGGCATTGTGTCAACTAACCCCCCCCCCCAGGGACACCCTCCACATGCAGGCTGAGCGAGCCTTCTGGGGGGAAGTCCACAAAAGTTTTATCGCTATAATTGGGCCTGGCTCTGGACCAAGCTTATCAGCCATCTCCAGATTCTACAAATGTCTCCTGCTCTAACGGGCCAGCACACTCTCGTCCACACCTCTAAGTGAGGTTATTGAATTAAACTGCAGACACAAAAAGCCACTTTGTAGAAGCTGAAGTGCGGGAGACAGTGAGGGAGCGGCGATCCGGAGCGCTAATTGCGCGCTGCTGCAAAATGGGCTGGGAATTGGAGCATTATTAGCATGTTAATTCCTGCTAGCGGAAAGAAACCAAGAAACGAGTTCATGTCCACGACCGTCTCAGCAGGTGTGATATTCGCAGCTGGAGGAGAGACTGGCCAAGTTCACATACTTGAGTCCATACTGCATACTGCTCCAGTATGCACCAAGCACTACATGCTACTATCCATCATAGTATACAATGGAGTAGCCAGTATGTGACAATAAGCACACCGTGCTCTTCGAAATCACATGACCACTGGGCAATTAAGATCACTTTGATGTTGGTGGAAATGCTGTCCACATTGCATTGTGGGGTTTAGGACTGCGGACTGTGAAATTTGGCCTGTGCAGTATTCTTCCAAGTATCTGTGTAATACGAGTATGCTTAGGAGTAGGCCACATACTGCATGCTACATCCTACTGTTGGCCTCAATCAGTGATAAGAGTGGAAAATAAGTATCAGGCGATTCTGAGTGAGACCACTCTCTCCTTTATCTGTGGTATGGAGGACTGTTTGCTCCCTTATCAGTCTGTACACATCACAGTCCTTTCCATCGGACTCTTATGAGCCCAGGATTAATATTACCCAGCCGGTTATTAATATTTTAAAGAGGCGTGTGGGCCCTGTGCTGCGGCACTGGGAGTGTTTGAGTGCACCTGTGTGATGGGCAGATCGTGATTACCGCTCTCTGCCATCTCCACTCATCTCGCTGGGGTTCGAGCGAGGGAACGAGTGTCTCTCACCTGCTTACAGCTCATTACTCCAGCTGTCTGTGCCCTGCACATGCAGATGAGACTGTGTTTCTGGGGACGCGCTACACAGGGCCCTTCAGCACGAGAGTTCGTCTGTGGCGTTACATTCATGTGTTCATCTGTCCTGATACTGACAGAGTCCAGCTGTGCCTGTGGCATCGAGAAAAACATGCTTCCATTATTATTATTATTATTGTTGTTGTTGTTGTTGCTGTTGTTATTAGAAGTAGTAGTTATATATTGTATGTTGTATGTTGTAAATTGACTGAATTTTACAGTTTCATTAAAGCATTGTCTCCTTGTTATTTGAACTGTAAGTAGAGTCCTGCCCACATTTAACTGTGGTTTACAGTTAACATACATGGAACCTCTGTCATAAACTGAATGTAAAATTACTGTTTAAATAACTGGCAGAAAGGTGCCAGTTTATAACAGTAGCAGCAGTGGCAGCAGTAGTAGTAATCGTAGTATTATTATAAGTAGTATTAATATTAATAGTATAATTAGTGGTAGTAATAGAATTAGTATTAGTGGTGTAAGTGTACTGCTGCTGCGGCAGCTGCAGATTGAGGAGCGAGGGTGTAAAATATTCCTTCTCACAGATGAGTGATCTGGATCAGTGCGCAATCATTTTCCTTCATTACTGACTCTGCGAACATTCAGCTCTCTCAATTAAAGCAGCTCTTATCACTAAGGGGTAAGTTCTTCATTTGGACACGAAATTGTATGCATTTGAATCGTTGTTTTCAGTTTCATTTCATTCGATCGCCTGCCAACAGTAACTGCTGAACTGCCTTTTTTTTTTTTTTCATTGAATTTATATGATTATTTCAAAATGAAACTGTTTCTTGAATCATCAGTTTCTAGGGGTGTTTAAATCCCACCTTCACTCCGTGTTTGGTGTTTAGCAGTCAGTGCTGTGCTGTGACTTTGGCTGCATTAGTGTTTCGCTCCTTGGTGAAAAACATTCACGAGTCCAGCACTGGAGTTGAATTACATGTGCCAACCCCCCAATTTAGCTGAGAAAATCTCTGTGTTTCTCGACACAGAAGTGCTCTGATACAGATGCTGATGACAAATTCCAGTTTAGGACTTTTACTGTCTGGAATTGGATTTTCCACCAATGATGGGGACTGATCTGGGATCAGACTACCTGTACGGGGTCAGTTCACAAATGTGGACATAAACGCACAGAGGTGCTTCAAATTCTGAGATCCGGTCGTGTTCTGTACAGCACAATATAACTCCCCCTGGTGGCCACTGCATTACTAGCAGTGCTGCTCCAGTGTAGATTAACCTCATGATAAACCTGCTTTTGCTAGATAAATGCTAATAAATAAAGTTTAGCGAAACCATGATGCATTTTAAATACACAGACCTGCATTCTGTCTAAGTGGGGCCTGGTTGAGAAAATTTTATTTTGCATCACTATTTATAACCTGAGAGAATACCCAGGGTCTCCTTGCTACATTATTTACTTTTGCTTAATGCAGCTCGGGACCACATCAATAATAATAATCTTCAATGATTTATTTTGCATTGCAGCGTATGGCAGTCATTAAAGTGCAGTTTGCACACTGGAGGCTACAGACCGAGCTCTTAAGGAGGGAAACTGACACTGAGAATGTGCCTCGTTTGGCCTAAAATGGCCCAGAATTTAACAGCGTTGTGCAGAAAAGAGCTCGGCCTCCAACTGTGGTTTGGAGCTGATTGTGTTTTTATTACTTTTTTTTTTTTTTTTTTTTCCAGAAATAGGATCATGGAAGAACTGTGTATTTTACCAGACAAATAATCTTTCTACCATTCTGCTTGTGTGGACAAAATAATAGTAATAATAATAATCATCATCCTCATTATAATCATAATAAATACACACACTGTTTTTCCTACATTTAGGCCATACTCACTGTGTATTAGGTTACCTTATACTGCTTGCGTCTTGGCTACATTTCTTCTTCAGTTCCCTGTCTCTTTTTATCAGTAATAATGCCAAAAAGAATGCAACTAATTTTGTACATTCCATAATTGTATTTCAAATTTATGAAACAAATAGCTGCACTATTCTCATTATTGTTTACTTTTTTAGGAGGCTGTCAAGCCGTCACCTTTAGCCTGGTCGATCATGAGTCAGCGTGCCGTCTGTATGTGCAGTCAGAGCTGTAAGCCCTTTAAATCCTGCGGCAGCATAATTACAGAGAAGCGCAGCTCCTAAAGTCTGACTGCGCTCGCTGTGCTCATTGTGGGAACGGCCTTTGCACTGCAGTGAGCTGATTAATTACAGCAGATCCTGCTTATATCCTCTCTCTGTTACACCCCGTCTGCCATCTGCGCTGATCCATCACTCCCATTAGAGAGGAATTTACCTCATTACGGCTCAGATTACGCCACCGAACCTGTTGCCGGAAAGGTGTTGTACGGTGTCCTTGGTGGGACATTTTTTTTTGCTGCACTCATTTTAGTGGTTCTCCGTTCTTATTGAAAACCTGCCTGCTTCGGACACCCGCCGCGCAGCCGTCAGTCCTTCATTTTTTATTTCCAAAATGGCCATCGAGCGAAATGCGGAATCCTCTGGCCTGTCATCGGGGCTCTGTCATTACATTCCTCAGCTGTGTCGCGGCTCCGGTGCACTGGAGCAGGTATCTGCTGAAATAACTGCGCCCTGTCATCCTTCCTGAGAGCCCATTCTGCCACAATCATAAACGGCAAAATCACTCTCCTACCGATCGCCATCAGAGCTGTTCAGCACACCTCCTCTAAGAACTTCACTTACCCTCCCTAAATAACTGCCATTCATTTACTGTGTGTGTATGTGTGTGTGCGCCCATGCGTGTGTGTGTGTGTGTGTCCAAATGTGTGCGTGTGTGTGTGTGTCCATATATGTGTGTGTGTGTGTGTGTGTGTCCAAGCCTCTATGCATGTGTCTACATGTGTGTGTGCGTGTTTATGTGTGTGTGAGTCTGTGTGTGTGCATTCATGTGTGTGTATGTGTATGCATATGTGTGTGTGAGTGAGTGTATGTGTGTGTGCCTGTGTGTGTGTGTACCTTTGTGTGTGTGTGTGTGTGTGTGTGTGTGTGTGAGTACCTGTGTGTGTGTGCGTGTGCGTGTGTGTGTACCTGTATGCGTGTGTGCGCACGTGTGCATTCGTGTGTGTGTGTGTGTGTGTGTATGCGTGTGTGTGTGAGTGAGTGTATGTGTGTGTGCCTGTGTGTGTGTGTGTGTGTGTGTGAGAGTGCCTGTGTGTGTGTGTGTGTGGGGGTGAGTACGTGTGCGTGTGTGTGTGTGTGTGTGTCGGCCTCAAATTATTTGGATTAAATTACTTTGAATAGCTGTATGTGGAAGCACATCTACACTAATGCAGCCCTCAGATTCTTCAATTACAGCCGAGCCTAATTATGTTATGGAGCCCAATTATTCTTTTAATTGTTTGTAAAAATCAGTGTCACAGTGTATTTTATTAACCGTCAGAAGCAATCAGCATTTTGCCATAGTGAAATGATGTAGTGTGTGAGATGTAAGATGCCTTATTTATATCTGAGTTTATGGATGAACACAAACATTAACACGACTGATACTGGCTCCAGTCATCCTTTGTCCTGACAAATTCAGTCTGAGCCAAACGTTTTAGTTTTATCTCTATCAGTGCTGAAAAACCTGGCAAGATCGACAGAATGCACAGCTGGCGAAGCGATATACATATATTTTTTTTGCTAAAACTGTAATCAAATCTACTCCTAATATGCAAGCCTTCTATGTGTGCGTATGTCTGTGGATTAGGCCAGATGTCCACACTATTCTGGTGCTCAGGTGAAACCTCTGCCTGCTTCCTGTGTGTGTGTGTGTGTGTGTGTGTGTTACATCAGGCATTGGTTAAACAGACGAGTCTTTTGGCCCGATGGAAGATCTTCAGAGATAGTGCAGTTCGTCAGGATATGAGCAGGTCATTCCACTACGATTCATTACATCATGAAGCATGTGATCATGCGAACAGCCCAACAAACAAGTAGCACAGTGGCCGTGTGACTCAGTGACCATGTGATAATGTAACCATATGACCCAGTTAGCTTGCTCAGGGGTTTGTGAGAGGACAGGTGACTGCTGATTCAATGAGGCCTATGTGTGAAACCGTTACATTCAATCAAGGTTTATATTTCAGCATGACATTATTTTTCACGCACATTTGTGGTGATAAGCTATTTGGGAAGAAAAAAATGGTAGAATTTCTGGCTTGTGTCCCCAGAATATGTGATTCTAGATCAAGGTGATCTTCATACATCATCATAACGTCTACCTGTTCTTCATCTTGCATGTGTGAATACTTTACTGATGTAGTTGTCTCCCAGCATTGCACACCCAGGTGGCAGTGCGCTGTAATGCGGGACTGTCGTGGCGGTGTGATGCCACAGCTGATGAGCTGAATTTATATCTTTTCAGTTTGGTTTGCCCGGGTTCAGTTCCCTGCTGGGCACAGTTATTGCACTCATAAGCGGAGCCCATTTAATTTAAATCACATTGAAACGATGTCTGAAACTTTCCTGCAGGTATCGCAGGTAAAACTAGGGCACTTTGTCCCTCTGTTCGCTAATGTTAGGAACTGCACACGTGACTCAATGGCTTTTTTTCTCCACTGTTAAACTGCAGCTCTATGCCTGCTTTCCTATTACCCTGACTGCAACCTGAGCCAAGATGGCTGCACCCAAAACAAAGCAGTCAGAGCTAAGATGGCTGCAATGGTATATACATCGACCGGCAATGGTTGCAGTCAGAGCCAAGATGGTGCACACACATTATATGATGTGCTGATCACTGTGCCGGGTGGGCATCTCCAGGTATTAAATGGGATTTTTTTTGTTTTTTTGTTAAGAGGGTCGATGAATGGGTGTCATTGACTTGTCTCTGGGTCATTTCGTGTCAAGTGGACCAAATTTCAGGAAGATGGGACATTGACCGTCCACAGAAATTCTGTGGACCCATCTTTAGAATTGGATGAGATATGGCCTTTTGAAATTTCAGCCTCGACGACATCCCTCCGGTGCCCTCAATCTTTTTCCATTTTCACGCGTTCTGAGAAGTCACTGAGAATACCGATAAAGAGCTGCGAATTGTCAGTCCTGCACACAGTTCCTGCGGAGATGAAAATATTTCCCTCGTGCTCTGCCATGTATATTTTCCCTAGAATAGGGTCGATTTCCCGTCCTTGGCCCGCTTGACACGGAAAGACCCATTTTCTTAATGCCTTAGGCCTAATACTGTATCTCGAGACGTAGTTTTTAAAGGACCCCACAGAGAAAGATATGAGCTTTATACCATAAAATGTGCTATTCCCTAAATCGTGGCTCTCGAGAGCGAGAAACAGCTGATCCCTCCCATTACCTAAGAGTCAAGGTGTGACGACCGTCTGACCAATCAGTGGCAATAACTGCTCACCTGGCTGTTTGAGAAGAAGGAAAATCAGCCCTGGATTTGGAATCTACGCCCAGATTTTTGCAGCCCTTGATTAATGTGTCTAGTTTTCTGCAGTGACCATCTGAGTGGAAGTCAATTCCTGATGTTGCATCTGTGTAATATGTTCAGTGGGAGGTCAGTTAAAAGCATATCGTGCTGGATTTCAGTCCTGGATCGCACTTGCCTGACCCTCACGAAGTCTGATCTCGATTGCTTCATTCTGTTGGCCGTTTGTTTTTCATGTAGAACACAGGAATATGAACAAAAAACACCGCCCAAACATCTTTTTAGAATAACAAACAGAAGTAGACAAGCTCAGTAATAGACAGAAGTGAACAGAGACGCTGGACGCCTGCGTAGCATAATAATGTCTGTGCAGGGCTGGTTTATCATATTTTCAAGGACGTTCACAAGAATTCTGCATGATTTGCCCTTAAATTATTACTGTGACTCAGGGATGGCCTTGGGACACAGTTATTAAAATATGGTCATATCCAGTGCCTTAGATCATTTTTTCATAAGACCAGGTGTCAGGGCAGAGTTTGTTTCTGACAAAGGGTTGCTCTCGGCGAGGGCGCGTTGGTTTGACCAGAGCCTGTAATGCAGGGGGTTTAGCCAACTCAATTTCAGCTTTTAGGAATCACATGACAACAGGCGCCATCTTGGACCCATCGTACAGCCAAAAATGAGAGAGTCCTGTGTTAGCAAGGTCTACATCTATGACTGATGACTGCTGGAGAGACTAAATTTATCGTGATTGACGTGTCATGCCGTGTTGGGAATACACAACAATGAATGAATTCCAGATTACAGCTAAAATAGTAGTTGACATTGATTGAATTGAATAAGCATGGGAATTTGTACTGATGAAGGATGGATTAAATTCAACTAGGTGGACACCTGTGTCAGATAATGGGTGGCCCCATGCGTTGAAATTTTAGGTGGGGCTCGTGTCTCTTCTTGGAGTCAGAAAAGGCTTTTTGAAGTCCCCTGCGGCTCCTGTAGAGTGGCTGGCGGAGAGATGTGTAAAAATGAATGGGAGGGAGGGACATTGAACGAGGCAGACGAGGATTGTAGAATGAAAGTGGTATAAATCGGCTGGTTGCTGGGGCCGTGGATGTACGGAGTGACATTTTTAGGCGCGGTCTGGTTGACCTGTGTTCAGAACACCTTGTAATGTTAGCTGGGTTGGTGAACAAACTCACTGCCTCTCTTAGCAACATTTGTGCTCTAACTCACAGGATATCTCCTGCAATAATGCTGAATAATGTACATGGGTTATGCTACCTGGTACGGTTGCTACCTGGCTAGGACACAGGCAGACCTGTATACAGTATGCTTTGGCTTTACCATGTGTAAAGTGAATAATGTGAAGATAAAATTAAAAATAATGAGCCAGTGAAATTATAATCTATGTCATGTTTTTACATGTATAAAACAGGGTCTCTAAGAGCAGAGAGTCGCAAACATGCATCAACTTGACATGTGACTGCATGCAACGTAAGGATACAAAATTGCGCCGGAATCCTAGTTGGCCTAATTCTGTGTATACAGGGCTGTGGGTGTGACCGCCCTTCCTCCTTCCTCTGCGAGCTCGCCCTCTCCCTCACCATCCTCCATCATCCTGACTATATCGGTTGCATCACTCACTCTGACCGTTTTAAAACCCCTGAATCTTAAATAGTATTTCTCTGGCCTTGCATGACCAGCGTAGCGGGAGAGGAGAGAGTCCAGAGGCGAGGCTTGAGTCATGCAGTATTTATGCGAGTGCGTCCCCACCTCTCTGCAGAAAACACTGAGAAGGCATAGCTGAAGCCTCAGAACCGCCCCGCACCGCTGCTTCAGCCTCCTGAATTTAGAGTATCGCGCTGAAACATTTATTTGCTGTTTGCGTCCATGTTTGTGCGTCAGCCAGCACCAAATTAACTTTGTGGACTTTTCTCCTTCAGAAGAGTCAATAAAGAGTCTGCACAATGAGCTTCGCTGCATTTAGGATTCCTGCTTCGCACAGAGAATCACGTTTCTGATCCAGGAGGCAGGAGAGCAGGCTGAGGGAGGAGGGTGGAGGCTGTGAGTGACGGCTGAGGGAGGAGGGTGGAGGCTGTGAGTGACGGCTGAGGGAGGAGGGAGGAGGCCGTGAGTGACGGCTGAGGGAGGAGGGTGGAGGCTGTGAGTGACGGCTGAGGGAGGAGGGTGGAGGCTGTGAGTGACGGCTGAGGGAGGAGGGTGGAGGCTGTAAGTGACGGCTGAAGCTGAGAACTCTGGTTGTAAATTGGAAGGCATGAGCTGTCTCTATTACAGCTTTAACTCACTGAAACACACACACACACACACACACACACACATGCATGCGCGCACATTTGTCCTTACCGACACACACACACGCGCACTCACACACACACATTTGTCCATACAGACACACACGCGCGCACACACACACACACGCACACGCATGCGTGCACATTTGTCCATACACACACGCACGCACGCACACGCACACGCATGCGCTCACATTTGTCCATACACACACACACACACACACACACAGGAGCACACAGACACTCACTCACACGCACATATAAGCGTGCACACACACACACACGCACACACACACCCTAAGGCTGTGGATCAGTAAAAGAGCATGTTTGCCCTGTAGTAGAGTTTACTCTCTTGCAAGGACACTAATGAAGCTACACTAAGCTCAGTCACATTGTTTATCTGCTGTGCGCCTCTCCTTGCCTCTTCGCTTCCTGTCTCTGTTATTTTTCTTCGGCGGCGTGGCTTTGTGGCGACAGCGCTGCTCTGACGGCTTCATCTGCGACGCCACTGATTAATTACGCTGCCAATCTCCTGCAGACATCAGCCCGCGGCGTCTGCCAGCAACAACACCGCCATCCATCAGCCTCGCTCCATCTGTGCCAGGCCTACATCAGCTGCGCGGTGTGTGATAGGCCTCACAGATGCAGGGTGTAACACTCCTCACAGTTACAGTGTGTAACAATACTCACAGCTGCAGGGTGTAACACTCCTCACAGTTACAGTGTAACAATCCTCACAGCTGCAGGGTGTAACACTCCTCACAGTTACAGTGTAACAATCCTCACAGATGCAGGGTGTAACACTCCTCACAGCTGCAGGGTGTAACACTCCTCACAGTTACAGTGTGTAACAATCCTCACAGATGCAGGGTGTAACACTCCTCACAGTTACAGTGTGTAACACTCCTTACAGTTACAGTGTGTAACAATCCTCACAGATGCAGGGTGTAACACTCCTCACAGTTACAGTGTGTAACAATCCCCACAGATGCAGGGTGTAACACTCCTCACAGCTGCAGGGTGTAACACTCCTCACAGTTACAGTGTAACACTCCTCACAGCTGCAGGGTGTAACACTCCTCACAGTTACAGTGTGTAACAATCCTCACAGATGCAGGGTGTAACACTCCTCACAGTTACAGTGTGTAACAATCCTCACAGCTGCAGGGTGTAACACTCCTCACAGTTACAGTGTGTAACAATCCTCACAGTTACAGTGTGTTACAGGCCTGACAGTTACAGCGTGCCACACTCCTCACCGCTACTGTGTGTAATGTTCCTCACAGTAACAGTGTGTAACACTGCTCACAGCTACGATGTGTAATGTTCCTCACAGTTACATTTTGTAACTCTGCTCCCAGCAACAGTGTGTAACACTACTCACAGCTGAAATATGTGATGTTCCTCAGAGTTACGCTCACCGCTACAGTGTGTAATGTTCCTTGCAGTTACAATGTGTAACACTACTACAGCTACGACGTGTAATGTTCGTCAGAGTTACAGTGTGTAACACTGCTCACTGCTACAGTGTGTAATGTTCCTCACAGTTCCAGTGCATAACACTGCTGACAGCTACAGTGTGAAATGTTCTTCAAAGCTGCAGGGTGTAACACTCCTCACGGTGACAGCATGCCACACTCCTCACAGCTACAGTGTGTAATGTTCCTCACGGTTGCAGTGTATAAAATTGCTCACAGCTACAGTGTAATATTAATGCATCAGTTTTATATAGCGCTCTTCTGGACACTCAAAGACGCTTCAAAATGGATACATTATTCATTCACTCACGCTCTGATGGTGGTAAACTACGTTATTGTAGCCACAGATGCCCTGGGGCAGACTTACGGAAGCGTGGCTGCCAGTATGCGCCTACGGCCCCTCCGACCGCCACCAAACATTCACACACAGCCATGTTCCTATATTGCATGTTTTTGTGGGTGAGGGGAACCAGAGGAAACCCACGCGAACACGGGGAGAACATGCAAACTCCACACAGAAAGGCCCCTGGCTGGATTCAAACCCACAACCTTCGTGGTGTGAGGCAGTAGTGCTAACCACTGTGCCACCTCCTCACAGCTACAATATGTAATGTTCCTCACAGTTACAGTGTGTAACACTGCTCAGAGTTACAGTGTGTAATGTTCCTCACAGTTATAGTGTGTAACACTGCTCGGAGTTACAGTGTGTAATGTTCCTCACAGTTATAGTGTGTAACACTGCTCAGAGTTACAGTGTGTAATGTTCCTCACAGTTATAGTGTGTAACACTGCTCAGAGTTACAGTATGTAATGTTCCTCACAGTAATAGTGTGTAACACTGCTCAGAGTTACAGTGCGTAATGTTCCTCACAGTTACAGTGTGTAACACT
This sequence comes from Gymnothorax reevesii, assembly GCA_029721435.1. Lineage (NCBI taxonomy): Eukaryota > Metazoa > Chordata > Actinopteri > Anguilliformes > Muraenidae > Gymnothorax > Gymnothorax reevesii. Next base: position 7,699,918 of record CM056574.1, on the reverse strand, counting down.
GCTCAGAGTTACAGTGTGTAATGTTCCTCACAGTTATAGTGTGTAACACTGCTCAGAGTTACAGTGTGTAATGTTCCTCACAGTTACAGTGTGTAACACTGCTCAGAGTTACAGTGTGTAATGTTCCTCACAGTTATAGTGTGTAACACTGCTCAGAGTTACAGTATGTAATGTTCCTCACAGTTATAGTGTGTAACACTGCTCGGAGTTACAGTGTGTAATGTTCCTCACAGTTATAGTGTGTAACACTGCTCAGAGTTACAGTGTGTAATGTTCCTCACAGTTATAGTGTGTAACACTGCTCAGAGTTACAGTATGTAATGTTCCTCACAGTAATAGTGTGTAACACTGCTCAGAGTTACAGTGCGTAATGTTCCTCACAGTTACAGTGTGTAACACTGCTCAGAGTTACAGTGTGTAATGTTCCTCACAGTTATAGTGTGTAACACTGCTCAGAGTTACAGTGTGTAATGTTCCTCACAGTTACAGTGTGTAACACTGCTCACAGCTACAGTGTGTAATGTTCCTCACAGCTAGTGTGTAACACTGCTCACAGCTACAGAGTGTTATGCTGCTCACAGCTAGTGTGTACCGCGCCAACCATAGCGACTTCAAACAGCCCCAGAGCATCTTTCTGCATCAAACTGGTGTCATGATCTTTAATCTTTGATTCTCAGGGTGATGGACCTCGTGTCTGGTCCCGAATGCTGATGACGGAAGTCTGTTCTATCGTCAGGCTGCTGGGGAGTTATTCTGTCTGAGGCACTGCTCTGCTTATAGCTGAACAATTACCGCTCTGCTAATTGGTGCCTGCTGAAAGAAGCTAGGTGATGGTGTATACTGTACCTATAGAGCACATGTGATGATGTTTTCTGTACCTATACAGTAGATGCGATGGTGTATACTGTACCTATACAGTAGATGTGATGGTGTATACTGTATCTATACAGTAGATGTGATGGTGGATACTGTGCCTATATGGTAGATGTTATGGTGTGTTTTGCACTTGTTGAGCATGTGATGGCGTATACTGTATCTATACAGTAGATATGATGGTGTATAGTGTCCATTAACAATAGATGTGATGGTGTATAGTGTACATTTACAGTAGATGTGATGTGTATAGTGTACCTATACAGTAGATACGATGGTGTACACTGTATTTATACAGTAGATGTGATGGTGTATACTGTATCTATACAGTAGATGTGATGGTGGATACTGTATCTATACAGTAGATGTGATGGTGTATAGTGTACATTTACAATAGATGTGATGGTGTATAGTGTACCTATACAGTAGATATGATGGTGTATTCTGTACCTATTCAGTAGATATGATGGTGTATACTGTACCTATACAGTAATGTGATGGTGTATACTGTACCTATACAGCAGATGTGATGGTGTATACTGTACCTGTGCAGCAGATGTGATGGTGCATACTGCACCTATACAGTAGATGTGATGGTGTTTACTGTACCTATACAGTAGATGTGATGGTGTATACTGTACCCATACAGTAAATGTGATGGTGTATACTGTACCTATTTAGCAGATGTGATGGTGTATACTGTACCTATACAGTAGATGTGGTGGTGTATACTGTGCCTGTGCAGCAGATGTGATGGTGTATACTGTACCTATACAGGAGATTTGATGGTGTATACTGTACCCATACAGTCGATGTGCTGGTGTATACTGTACCTATACAGTAGATGTGATGGTGTATACTGTAACTGTGCAGCAGATGTGATGGTGTATACTGTACCTATACAGTAGGTGTGATGGTGTATACTGTACCTATAAAGTCGATGTGATGGTGTATACTGTACCTATACAGGAGATTTGATGGTGTATACTGTACCTATACAGTAGATGTGATGGTGTTTACTGTACCTATACAGTAGCTGTGATGGTGTATACTGTACCTATACAGCAGATGTGATGGTATATACTGTACCTATACAGTAGATGTGATGACGTATACTGTAGCTATACACTAGATGTGATGGTGTATACTGTGGCTATACATGAGATGTAATGGTGTATACTGTACCCATACAGGAGATTTGATGGTGTATACTGTACCTATACAGTAGATGCGATGGTGTATACTGTACCTATACAGTAGATGTGATGGTGTATACTGTACCTGTGCAGCGGATGTGATGGTATATACTGTACCTATACAGTAGATGTGATGACGTATACTGTAACTATACACTAGATGTGATGGTGTATACTCTACCTATACAGTAAATATGATGCTGTATACAGTGCCTGTGTAGCAGATTTGATGGTGTATACTGTACTTGCACAGCAGATATGATGGCGTTTACTGTAAATGCACAGATATTGCATGCTCTAGTCTTTGGTCTTCTTGGATTGACAGAAAAACCTCAGCAGTGAGACAGGCGGATAAATGCGATTATGGGGCAAAAAGAAACAAATCCCGGGAAAGTGAGAGAATGCGTGTGTCCACCGGTATTCGCTTCCTGCGGAGAGCACTGAGATATCCTTATTTAACTGACACAACACTTTTCATTTGACATAAAATATCCCGCTGGTGAGCCACTCAGGGCACTGGGCCAAATCACAGGATGTGCAGCTGTTGCGTTAAGCTGGTTTTCGCACTGCTGGGGCCGGTGTTTCTTCCGTCTGTTTACTATTTAAACTAATCCTCTCACTTTCACCATGGCGATGGCCTTCAGAGGTGAGTTGTGTGTCACTGACGATGTTGGCGAGTTTCCTCTCTGCAGTCCACAGATCTCTCGGCTGAATTCTGGGGAGGGCTTGAATGCATTGTTTATATTGAATTGATCAATTAAGGCTTTTATTTGCTCACTTATCTCAATTTTTAATTAGTTTTAATCCTGGGATGTCCATTGAGAACAAGTTATTGCTTTTTAAGGACACCCTGGGTGAAATTCCAAATATAATAGTTGCAGGTTGGGAGAACGAGAGAGCGAGAGTGTGTGTGTGAGAGAGAGAGAGAGAGAGAGAGAGAGTTTTGAGGTTAAAGCCTTGCTTCTGGGCTTGACTACTCTTTTCTCGAAGGCTGAACAGCTGTTGTGGTGTTACCATGCCTACCGTGGGGTTTGACCTGCCACCCTTCCAGGTTCCATTGGACCCACCTTTGGCTACAAGGCCGCCAGTCACTCCAGATTTATGATAATTTGCACAGAAATGGGAGTAACATGATAAATAACCGTACAAACTGAAGCCAGGGCCAGACGCAGATCCTTGGCACATTAGCTTTGATGTGAATCCAAAATACAGCCCCCAGCCATCTGCGTGAACTCAACCCCCCACTGAAACAAAACGTCATTCTGCCCACTCCTTATCTGAGGGGACTTACAATTGATTTGACTCGGTGGGGCCCAGTCCTCACTGGAGTGGTGTGGAGTGAAGGGCCCGCTTCCAGGGCCCAGCAGCTCGCAGTGGTTGCGTTGGGGCCGTCAACTTATTTTGGCTGCCTGGACTGAAATTCACCTGCGCGATACAAAACGGCTCGAGCTGAGGACTCTAAAATGGCTCTCTGATGGGAGGACACGCGGAAGGTTAATTCAATTCAGGTTAATTTGGCTTCGCTTGCAGTAAACGCTTCCCTCTGAAGGGCGTAGGAGTGGTTTAGGATGGGGGGGTGCGGGGGGGTGCGGGGGGGGGGGGGTCTGAAGTGTGATTCATCCTTTTCCAGGATACTTTCCTGATATTTTGTTTGTGAGAAGTGCAGGAGACAGTTTGACTTTTTTTTTTAAATTGATGGATGGCGTCTGATCCCTCCTGACCAAGTTTGCTGTAACTTTCTCAGTCAGTGGACATGTTCTGAGTCGCTCGGCCTAGCCTGGGCTTTCGAAGTTCTCCGGGCTTGCACAGTCGTTTGATGTTGGGGGGCATCTTTACAGTAATGACATGAACATGACCTAATATACTCACAGGCGCTGTGTAAGACTGACATATACCACATTTGAAGTGCCCAGTATGTGGAATTATGTGGTTCAATGAGCGCCTCCAGAATAACAATTTGCAAACTTCAAGTCGTTGGAAAAATATGCCGTCACGTGTGCGGTGGTGCGTGTAATAATGTTATTCTCCTGCGACTGGCAGCCATGAATATGCCCAGCTCATGAATGCATGTTGCGTGTGCATTATATGTAGGGTGAGTTAATGTGATGCATCACACTGAAGGGGGTGGAGGTACAGAAATCCCTGATGGGGGAGGCTACGACAGCAGGGAGACAGAAATGAGGGGGGGTGCACGGTATAGAACATCAGATATGCTCGAAAGAGTCTCGCTGAGGGAGCAGCCTCAGCTGTGTCTACGGCTGGCAAATATGATTATACTGCCCAGAGTCCCTCGATAAAGCCGTTCCTCTCGAGCTCGTACTGGGACCTTAAACAATTTTACCCAGCAATTCTGTTTCCAACCACCCGCATAAGCAAACTAGCCCAATTCATCAGCCAGGAGGTAGAATGAACCGGTAAACTCAGCTGCTTATTTCATGGGCAGCAGGTCTAACTTTTCATTCACTGGAAATGGGTTTTTATAGGGAATGGTGCAGAGCAGCGGTAAGCTGTGTTGATACACTGTCATGTAGGTTTTCATACTAATGTTGATTTGGCACACCTGACACTGGTCATTGGCAGCTAAGTGATATTTGTAGCTGGTGAGGGAGGTGTGCTTAGCTAGGGTTAGAATGAAAATGCACAAGATAGAGTTCTACAAGTAGATTTCCAGGAACAATGTTGGGAGGTCGTGCTCTCACTGTTGAGAGGAGAGTGTTTCATCAGGGTTGGAGTGAAAGCCTACAGGTAGGTGGATCTTCAGGAACAGGGTTGCCTGTTGTAGCTTTTGAAAGAGATGCACTCTGTTAAGGTGGGAGTGAAATCCGACAGGATGGTAGATGTTCTGGAACAGGGTTGGTTACAGCTGGACTTGGTGCTGGCAGCAGGAGGGCTGAGTGATGTGTTTGTAACAGGGCCTGATTCGCTGTTTACTGCACAGCCAGGGACTCACAAATCCCCCATAATCCTCGTGCCATGGCACTGGCCACTGTAGATAACAGACCCCCCCCCGGCACACACACATTCACCTCAAGAAAATTACCCAGAGCAGGGCCAGGGAGGACCAGAGACGGAGCGTCTGGGTCATTTCACTGGTACCGGCTTGGCCTGTGAACCCATTATCAGGGAGTCGACATTTTACCAGCAGTGTGTTTTTGATCTGCCTCCAAGGACAGCAACAAATATGCACAGATCTGCAGAACAACATGTGGAATGTTTCTGAATGAACACAGGTTCATTCCAGATCACAGGCATTTCGATATGCATCTATTCACACTGATGCACTTTTAAAATGAAGATATGAAGGAGGAATGTCGGATTACCCTTTAAGAAAAGAAATAATTTATTTCAGCAGAGCTGTACGAACAGTATTGAGCTCCAGGTGGGTATATATTATGCATCAAAAAGTGAGACGGATGGCGATGATAGATAATAGATAATAGAGCCACCATTATTGATGCTTGCGGTGTCACTGACCCTTAAATGACCTCCGAATGGAGAATTGTGATTGGTGTTTGTCCTCCACTGTTGTGCAATGAGATAGAATGAAAAATTAGCCGGCGTTTCGTAGATTAAGATGACATCGATTGGGACTGACAGCGTTATTTTGAAGCTGTGACAGCCTGTCAAGATTATGAAATGACAACAAGTGCACTGAGGCCGGGAAAAAGGCGCTTGACGCAGTGCTTTCAACCCGTGCTTGCGCTTCTTTCTTTAAAATTTATGTTTAATTGATTTGGCTGCATTAATTATTTTGCATGAGTGCACTATCTAATGCCCGCGTGTTAAAAGATTGAACCAATGAGAGAATCGTTTCATTAATATATTCCGGGATTTCTTGATGACTGAGAGAGCCGTGAAGTGCAGCTGTGACGGCTAATTGCCAAGAGGAGCGGGTTTAGATTGCAGCGGCGGTCTTCCTCAGGAGGGACGGCTTGAAGAGTCATGTGCTGATGTCATCACAGACGCAAGCCGAGGTTGTCGGGACGGAACCAATCAATTGATGACAAATAAAGTTCATCACCGCGAACCTTTTCGTTTTTCTGTGCTTTTATCCACTCCTCGCACGGGGGCAAAAAATGCTTTGTTTAAGTGTGAATACACAATGTGTTAAGAGGTTGTGCGGAACGCGATTCACTAATGAAAAGAAAAAAATGTGTGTGTGTGTGTGTGTGTGTGCGTGCATGTCTGCATATGCGTTTGTCTAAAATCATTTTTCCTCATACTTGGATTCCCAGGTGACGGTACAGGAAAGTCGAATCTTTGCTCTAATTGTTATTGACGGTGTTGTTTGTTCCCTGAACGAGATTCAGCCCGGCGCAGCGGTTTTGAAGCCGCTGGAAATTTCGGGGGGGGGGGTTGAGATCTTGGCTCGTCTGTGAATCCTGTCCTCTATTATCTTAAGGCCTATTGTGTTGGTATATTGTTAGAGAGGAGAAGAGAATGCAAGTCTTTTCACGTATATATATATATATATAATATATATATGCGCCCTCCATTATTGACAATCCAATTATTGGCACCCCTGGTTAAGGTGTGTTCTTTAGCTTTTGATAAATTCAGTTTTTTTCTAAATAATATAGGACCTCAGTGAAAAAAAAGGGGGGGAAATCCAACCTTTAATCCAAGTGCGTTTATTCAGTGGGAAAAAAATCCCACATTAAGAAATAATTCTTTTACATCAAATCATGTGTGCCACAATTATTAGCACCCCTGATGTTAATACTTTGTACAACCCCCTTTTGCCAACAAAACAGCATCTAATCTTCTCCTATTAAGTTTCACAAGATGGGAGAATACAGAAAGAGGGATCTTTAACCATTCCTCTGCACAATCTCTCTAAATCATCCAGTGACCTGGGTTCTCTCCTCTGCACTGTCCTCTTCAGCTCACTCCACAGGTTTTCAATGGGGTTCAGGTCTGGGGACAGAGATGGCCATGGGTGGAGCTTGATGAATGGTCTGGTGAACCATTTCTGTGTAGATTTTGCCACATGTTTAGGGTAATTATCTTGCAGAGAGACCCAGTGACGACCCATCTTCAGCTTTTGGGCGGAGGCCACCAGATTTTGATTTAAAATGTCCTAGTATTTCAAAGCGTTCATGATGCCATGCACCCTAACAAGGTTCCCAGGGTCTCTGGAAGAGAAACAGGCCTACAGCATCATCGATCCTCCCCCTTACTTCACAGTGGGCATGAGGTGCTTTTCTGCATACTCATCTTTTGTGTTCCGCCAGACCCACATAGAGTGTTCGTTGCCAAAAAGCTCTATCTTGGTCTCATCTGACCAAAGCATGCGGTCCCAGTTGAAGTCCCAGTACCGCTTAGCGAACTCCTGACGTTTGCATTTATGACTGTGTGTGAGAAAAGGTTTTTTCAGTGCATGCCTCCCTAACAGCATGTTTGCATGTAGATAGTGCCCGATGGCGGTTTTGGAAACTTTGTGACCCCAAGATGCTACCATTTGTTGCAATTCTTTAACAGTGAGCTTTGGAGAACTTTTTATTTCTCTTACCATCCTCCTCACTGTGCGTGGTGGCAAAATAACCTTGCGTCCTTGTCCAGGCTTGTTTACCACTGTTCCAGTTGTTTTAAACTTCTGAATGATTCCTTTGACAGTAGATATGGGCTGGTGCAGGCGAGTGGCTATTTTCTTGTAGCCATTACCTGACTTGTGAAGGTCGACACACATCTGCCTTACTTGAACGGTGTGTTCCTTTGTCTTTCCCATGTTGAAGAGAGGATAAGAGAAATGGCCTCTGTGTCACGTCATATTCATACCCCAGGGAAACAGTTGTGATGAATTACTAATTAAATGTTCCTAGATACTCTGATCAACTTTCTAAACTACTGTAGTAATGACAGAAATACTTCAATCACATTTATTTCCTAGGAATTGTTAGGGGTGCCAATAATTGTGGAACAGGTGATTTTATGAAAAATAATTGTTTCTTAGTCAGAGATTTTTTTCTTCCCTTAAAATTCACTTGAGTTGAAGGTTACATTTTTCTACAATTTTCACTGTGAGAGTATGCTTCTGCAATAAAAATGTAACTTATTTTAAGGCTTTTAACACATCTTAAGCCAATAATTATGGAGGGTGTTGTGTGTGTGTGTGTATATATATATACATATTGCATTCAGCATTGCTGGCCAGACACATGAGGATAAAGTGGTTTGTTTGAGAGTTTTTTGTTGAGTGTTCATTTTTAAAGTGAGCCGTGGTTCCTGTTCATGCATCTGCAGCTTCGATTTACAAATCATGTCCCTCTCTATTCTTTCAGTTCCCTCGTCACAAACACATTTTAAACTGTGAGGTGGAAACACACTGTAACCCCTTTAGAGCCGAAAGTAAAGGATAAATTAATGAATGCTGTCCAAGTGCAGTGCAGTGCGGAAGTATTTCTTCTGTGACGAAATTTATGGAGCACGTCAGCCGTAATGTCCGGGTACTTTACCCTATAAGGCCTGTGGTAACCCACACGCGGGTTTGTCCACTGCAGCTGCTGTATTCAAACCTGTGGAACCTCAGACCTATTTTAAATTCTAGTGCAGGTCCCAAGGTTTCCAAAAACCTCAAATATGCCCTGCTGAAGTACAGGTAAATGTGTATAAAATTATGTGCAGGATATGGATATTTTCCTTTTTATGTAATGCTGTGGCCATAAAAACTCTGAAAAAACCTGGGTCTGAATATTTCTCTCAATATTACAGTGATGTAGCCTCAGGTAAGCATTGCAGCTAGCAGGTTCAGAATATGTATGGGACACTGCTCTGCAATATCAAAAAAAAAAAAAAACCTTTTCTGACTGTGAACCCACTTAAGGGGAAATTAATAGAGAAGTTAGAGTTTAAGGGGTTGTAGTCCACACTGTGCTGTGAGGACTGGCTGAGGACTGTGGCTGTTTCATATTCATCAGCGAAGGTTTAAGCCAGTTATCTCCATCCCCTTGGGCAAGGCCTGGTCTTGTCGGCCAATGGGCTGGTGCCATTCGGCTCTGTCGCCGGGGCCGCCATGACAGCTTGGGCAGGATAATGAGGTCTTGAGAGGGGGCTCCGCACGTGCCCAGAACGGCCCCTCCTGCCACAGTCCTGTTATTTGTTTCCATGGGGCAAAGAGGGGTAAATTCGGCCATCCTGCTAGATCCCTCCTTACCGCTCTCTGCTGATTGACAGGTGGGACAACACTTACCCACCCCAGATATTACTGCCTCTGTGCTGTTGTGCTGTGGAAGTCATTGTATTTAAAGCCACATGCTCATCTTCGATGGGATAACGATCGCCTAAATCACAAAATAACTTCTAAAATACCTTACCTGATAGATTAATCTCTCCGCAATGCTCTGATGCCTTTGAAAAAAATTAACTACATCGGAAATGTTTGTATTTGACCGCCAAAGTGTGTAAGCCTACTTCTTCTCGCTCGACAAGAAAACACACACATTTCCATGACGTGGTACACATGATCTTGGGGATTCCCTAAACTCCGCACACTTCACCAAACATGGCGGCCAGACAGGCAGACGATGGATATCATTTGGGGCGACTGCGAGTTCTGAGCAATTCAGAACGGAAACGGAGAAAAGCCGCAGCTGACAAGGAGACATCGACTTCTAGTGTTAATATTGGCGATGCTTGTGAGCGATGGAAGAATATGCGCGCGTATGGGCCATGATAACCAAGTGCTTGCCGTCCTGGTCATGGACTTGTAAGCAGATGGAGTTGAGTCAAATGGAGTTTGTTGTGTACTTTCCCAGCAGGCTCAGCGCGACGCTTATTTTTCCTTCCGGGTCTGTTTTTAGCAACTTGTCGACAAGGGAAACCCCCTCAATAGTTTTATCTATATCGCTGGACCTGGGGGTTCTAAAATCGTGCGATTGTTCATATTCATTATATCTAGCCACTACGAACATAGGAAAGTTCTCTAAAAAAATTCTCAAAATTAAGTCTTAATTAGTGAATCCGTGAGCATGGGGCTTTAAGGCTTCTGTGCACAGGAAGAGTCAAATGAAGTTGTAATCACATGATACGATTCCTGAGTTGCTATGTTTTAATGGCACATCGACGAAGCAGAGCAACAGAAAGTGCTATTTTTCGCACTAATCCTCATGGATTAACACTATTTTTAGGCCAAAAATATCCATTTTTCCTCATTAGGTATGTTAATATGGCTTCATTGCGGAGTGTTTTTAGCTGAGTGAGCAGTTAGCACGTGACGCTGTTTCACATCTGGGAAAGAACACATTAACATCACTTTGCTCCACAATGCATCACCTCAACTCTCGACACTCTGAAAAGGGCTTTGTGGCTCATCTCTGTAGAACAGCAATATAGGTACACTCCTGTATGGCTGTGTGTGAATGTTTGGTGGTGTTGGAGGCGCCGTTGGCGCATACTGGCAGCCACGCTTCCGTCAGTCTGCCCCAGGGCAGCTGGGGCTACAAAAACGTAGTTTATCACCATCAGAGCGTGAATGTGTGAGAGAATTAATAATGTATCCATTGTGAAGCGTCTTTGAGTGTCCAGAAAAGTGCTATATAAAACTGATGCATTAATAATAATAATAATGATAATAATAATAATAATCACCAGCCCATCACTAGCTATTTACTCAATCCCAAAAAACGCACTTCCTTCTTCAACAACTACAGCAGTGCTGCCCAACCCTATTCCTGGTGATATACCATCCTGTGGGTTTTCACTCCAACCCTAACAAAGCTCACCTCATAATAGCCTTAGATCCTGCATAGCTGCTGGATGATAAAGTCAGGTTGAGATAAAAACATACGGGACAGTAGGTACCCAGAAACAGGGCTTGCGACTCCACTGAAAAAAAAAAATCCTTTCTTAGGTTTCTGTGGAGTTCTGTCATAATGCCTGTGTGAAAATTGTTCTCAGATTCTACAGTGAACCGCTGTACTAGGTAGGGTTCCTCCACGGAATCCATTTGTTCTTCTCTGAGGGCGAAAACGTAGTGACACACAGCCTACACAAAATGGCTGACAGCATGGCGGGGAACGCTCGCTAAATCACCTCTCGCCCGCCGCACACACATACAGGTCTCCTCGAACGCTTCATACTTTCTTATAAAACCCAGAGAGTAAACACAGAGCTCACACCATCGATCCCCAGCCGCCGTTTGTTGTCAGGCGCATATTCGATGTGTATGATTGCGCGCAATCGCGCATCAATCTCTGCATTAGCCGGGCTATTGTGCCGACAGCCGATCGATCTCGCTGAATTGCGGAGCGAATGATGGAATGATGATTCCCGGTTGGCGGTCGTGCTAAATGAGGCTGAGGGGAGGAGAGCGGTGTATAATGCTGGGTGGGGGACATGGCGTCAGGCTCTTCTGACGCCACATTACGGCCCGCCAGCAGCGTACAGGATTCTGGTGCACTGGCACTGATGAGGCTTTTTGGATCGGTCCTGATCTGCAAAGCTTCCTGTTGGAATCAGGAAAATTCTCACCCCTGTTCACATGCTCCTCCATCTATGGAGTGTGTGTTACAGTCTGTGTCCTGTCAGGAGTGTGTATGAGAGTGTACACAAATGTGTGTGAGAGTGTGTATTCAGAAAGAAGTATGTGTGGGCGTGTGTATACTTTGGATAGGATCGTATACTGTGTGCATGAGTTAGACATCTCGGAATGTGTGCACTTCAAGGAGTGCGTGTGAGAGTGTACACAAATGTGTGTGAGAGTGTGTATACTGTTAGGAGTGTGTATGATAGCTTGTACACAGAAAGGATCGTGTGTAAGCAAGGGCGTAGGTTTGCGTATGGACGGTAGGGACATGTCCCTTCCAATATTTTCGGAAGCTAGATTTTCCCTTCCAATATTCAGCGAACTTGTTCTCTTCAACTTTCCAGATAAGCCATGTTAGACCCAGCTGTGGAGGCTACGTCTCCAAGACAACCTACTGTAAATTTCCGAATAGTAGCTGGGGCCATTATTACAGTAATATCGTCTCCATTTAACCCAATGCTGACCAAATATAGCCTAATAAAAATTAGTAGTACAGTAGTACAGGCCTTGAACTACAAGTGATAAGGGGCACGGCAAAAGTTGCCGTGGTCCATGCTGAAAAGACAAAAGTAAAAGGGCACTACGGCAAATGTGCCTCCATGTAAGAGGCACCACAGCTTGGGAACACCGCAGCAAATGCACTATGGAGCTTTAGTTCATCACTTTAGCCAATAAAAAGTGAAGGTCCGTAGTCTCAGATGTTCCTCACATAAAGTGACCAATCAGCGTGCAGTATGCAAATCAAAACGATTCTTGAAAAGAAAACGATTCCTGTATTTTTCCCCGCTTGCCGTCTTGGAAATTGGCGCAGTATTGCACTTGGACATCGTTTGGTCATTGCTATAATACAAGTACAAGCAAAGGACATTCCAGTCAATCGCCAGGTCGTTGAAAAAAAAGTCATATTTAACCATTTTGCCCATCATCTGCTCCCCTCTCTCAGCCTGGCTGGGTCCCATGCTGGCAGCAGTATTCTGCCATGGTTGTGGTCCCCTGGCAAAAGACATGAAGCCGGCGGGCACTGGGACCATGTTCCCAAAAAGAGTTAAGGGACCCAAAAGCACAGGCTGAGATAAAAATATAAGATTCTTTAATTTAAATTAGCAAGTTGAAACAAACCGAGGGGAGCAGCATGCAGAGGCTAACAGACTCTCAGAAAGAACAAAGAATACTGCTGCACCAAACTCAGGTGCAGCCAACCCTTAAATACCAACACTTCACCTCCACCTTAACGAGCAATAGGTGTGGGTGGTTAAGGTGGAGGTGAAGAATGCAGCAGGGGGAAGGGCCTGCAGGCAAATGCCATGACAGATACAGGCTATAAAGACCACTACGTCTTTATAAATTCCGCACTCAAGAAGTTCATGAAACGCCTTATATTCACAAATTGATTATTGAGGCTCATTGAGCGATGAGCTGTGTAACATCGCATTCTTTACTTCTACTTTGTATATTAAGATTGTAGAAAACGGACTGTAGTGGCCTCTCGCGAAAGAAGCCTCACAAACTAATTTATAAAGACGTAGGCTATTGATACTGTTATTTGTTTGTGTTTAGGTATTGGCATAAACCATTTTTTGGCCCCCGTAACAAATATTATAGACCCAGTGTTTATTTGGAATAGGCGGTTAATATAAAAAATATTTTGATACACCCGGCGGATAATTGGAACCGGCGGCAAATTGGAACTCGGCTCCTATTTGGATTTTTTACGGTATTTACGCATTCTAGCGTTTGATTGGTGGAAAGGCAGGGGCTACCTGAAGGCTAAAAGTCAAGTGAAAATTGACCACTCTATTCAGGTCATGAATATTCATTTTTTCTGAAGCCGGGATTGAGACACGCAGCTGGATCGTCCGGCTTTGATTACATGATGTTTGTAATGGCTTGCTTGTTGAAGAGAACCGTAATTTGGCTTTTGTTCCAGATTTTTCTTCATCCTACAACTATAGCACTTTACCCGTGGCCCAACTCATGACTCATATTTGATATTACCTCAGGTGTGTATAACTTTTATGGAAATTTCATTGTCTGAGAGCGTGAGAAAAAAAAAATATCGTTCCATGTAATGCTATTAATATTCAGCCAAACTGAATGCCAATTATAATGTTTGGAACTTGAATCGGCGCGGCTCAGCACTGTAGCAGGCTAGCTAACTGCCACTCTCATAACTAAGTGTGCTTGCAGTACCAAGATATCGCGTTATTGTAAATTATAAATCTTAACATGATCCAGTCCGATAAAATGCTCGGTTTGCGGCTAGTCCAACACCCAGTCAGTGGTCCATTTTGAAGTGCTGCAGTCGCGTACCGCACAGAGCGATGCTTAAAAGACATAAATTGCTTGTAATGATTTTAACATTATCTAATAATAAAACAAACCATTATGTCATAAAGAAATGTACGAATTGGTAGGAGTACTTCAGTTGTTCGATATTGCTAACATTCATAATAAATGTTCATAACTTTAGTAACAGTTGCAAATATGTATTCGAAAATCAAATCAAAAGTATTTGGATGGCTACAACACAGACACGGAAGTATATGAAAATTATGGAGGTAGTTTGCTTAGCATCATTAAAGAAACAAAGAAACACTCATTGGGATAATCTCCGTACACAGTAAAGGCAGTATCTGCACTCAGATTTGCTAAAATTTTCCTGCTCGCGTGCTATGCGTTCTCACATTACATACATGTCCCCACCAATTGTCACATTAAACCTACGCCCTTGTGTGTAAGAGTGAGTCAACACCATGTAAAGGATGGTGTATAACAGTGTGTACAGAAGTGTGTTTAAGGGTGTGAAAACTGTACAGGAGTGTGTATACGTGTGTATACGAGTGATAAATCTGAGTCATGGCGTGGTGATGTGTTTCGGTTCTCGGGGAATGGCAGTGCCGTGACCGAGGTCATGTGACCAAGGTCATGAGCCCTGCGAGGTCAAACTGCTGCCAGAGAGGCCTCATCTTACACAAACACTGATAAACAGAGACAAATACTGCCCGCTCACTTCTTTTTTTTATTCATTTCTGTCTTCTCGTTTTCGCTGTCACTTCTGTTTATCGGACCGCAGGAATGACGGCCGCTAATGCGGTATACCAGCTCGTGGCCTTCAGCTCACGACTCGCTCTTTGGCATTTCTCCTAGTCCACCTTTTGCTTTTTTCTCAGAAAAATGAATGATATCGCGCCTCAATTAAACTCACAAGCGCAGAAACCAGCACGCGAGCTCTACTGGTAGTTTTACCGAAGACGGAAAGGTCGCCGAGTGCGAAAGGGCAGATTTTTGTCATCTCCTTTGGACTGAAGGCCAATTTCAAAGGTCGCTGGTCCTGTTTTACAGAGCGTGGACATTATTCAGCTGGGACTGCTGTCCTGATGACAGTGCACTCCTGGGAATCTTGCTTTATTCTACTCACATTTGGACAGAAACTTGGCAGAGTATTTATGCACTCTTCATGCAAGCAAAACACCAAGAGAGAGGTATTTACATACAGTGATTCAGTCATGGCAGACCAACACGCTCTCATCCTAACTGGTGACGCTACCTGACCAAGCATTGATATACAGCACAAAAGGAAGCGTTTGGTGTCCTACTTTGACGTTTTGGGTAAGCGTTGGAGTTAAGGGTGAGGGGTCAGAGGGTAGGGTTTGTTTTAAACTGGCATGTTTCGTTTATTGACGCTTGGTCACTGTATGACGCGCTGAGAAGAGTCGGCGTGTTTGGAATTAAGCGCACTGAGGTAACTATATGGAGCCGTTGCCAAAAGCGCAAAATGTATCAACCCAGGGTAAGATGTTCCTTTTATATTTTTTATGTATTCATTTATTCTTTTAACGCAACAGTACATTTTAAGTTGCGTAACATTGTCAGTGTGAACGCTCCGCTCCCTCGCTTCTTCAGGGGATCCGTATCGGTGATGGCTGCCTCTTCTCGCCCATATCCGGCTCATTTCGCGGTTTTAGCAAAGGACGCTATCCCTACTGCTCCACCGTAAAACGCTTCCGCTACGTTTTTGCCGAAAGGCAATTTTGTGGCAATCCTGGAGCTCGAGAGCGACAGCGGTGGTGGTGGCTCGTGTGGTGCGAAGCATGAAGGAGCTGTCGATGGAATCAGGCTGAGTTATATCTGCCATGAAGGCACGATTTCCCAGCATGCCTCTGTGTGGAATGGCAGTCTGTAATGGCGGGTGGGAGGGACGCCTGGCTGTGCGGTCTGTTATGATTTGTTGAGATTATCAGCCATTTTTCACCTGAATCCCCCAGGTTCTACAGACATATTCTAACTGGGGACGTAGCGGCCTGATCGTCTGTAATCGTCAGCACTCTAAAACAGCCAGTCATTCTCATTACATTTAAAATGCACAGAGGCATTACAGCAATTATAAAATATGCTCCCCTTGCGACAATCATCAGATGTTTTCAGAGTCAAGATCTCACATCCCCTCCTCCCTGTTCTTGGTAAACAATCTCAGTGAAAGTGCGTCATCTCACAGATAGTGAAAAGGTTATATTTTATGTACTGTTAATTGCTTTCTTTACACTCCTTATTTGGTTAAATAATTACTTGCGTCTCTATGCTTTGTCATTTAAGCTTTCAATTACTTCCTCTCATCTTAAGGACCCCCTGGCAATTTCCTAAGCCCCCCCTCCCATCCCCCTGTGCCCTGCTGTTTAATATTATTGAACTGACACAGCAACATTCACTCTGGAGAAAGCAGGAGAGAGAGTTTGGGTGACTCTATATTTTTTTTCTTTTTGTTTAAATAATTTACATAAGCCTTCTCTGTGAAATAAAAGGGTACAGGAGACTGTATTTAAATGAGAGGGTCCCTGCTGTTCCCAAGCGAGTCTGCAGGGCAGGACTAATATCCACGGCAGCAGGTGAGCGGGGCCCGGGGTCAATGTGTGGCCCCCGGGGAAGGTTCATGTAGCAGCAGGGGACCAAAGTGGCGTCACGTCTCCAGTCTGATGCTTTTAAGGCTTCACACAGTCACTGCCCCCGTCAAAGCTTACTGAGGCCAGCGCCATGCACATTACTGAATATTTCAAATATTTTTTAAAATACCTTTTCAATTTCTGCCTATTTTTACTTCCGGATGAACTTCAACAGCAATATCCAGGTGCGACAAGCGGCTGTTCCTTTCACTGAACTCCTATGTAATGTATTCCTGAACAAGAACGCTTGTGATATTTCATTTTACAAGTGCCTAAGAGTTTGTAAAGCTTTTTTGCATTTGTATTATTTGATTTAAGGTAAAAAAAAATATCCATTTGCTAAACACGAGGAGTCATAACTGGCATCAGTATGGTGTACAGTTGTTATGAACTGGTTATAACGCGATGACTGTATACGCATCTGTGAATGGAAAAGTAGCATGAATGAGGGCTGAGTACTTTTTTTAAAGCTAACAATAGCATTAGCTTACATTGAGAAGATAATACTCAGTCCTGGGTGAATGGTGGCACCTGACTGAGTGGATATCACGAGTTTAGGGTTTGCGCCAGAGAAACTCGCGCTGCCGCAAGCTGTAGGAAGTGGCAACATTATTGGCGCATATCAAATGCACGACTCGCGCCAAATTTACGGGCCAAGTTTGCGTTCCCTAAATAAAAGTCACGGTGCATGTGTGCAGTAATCAAATGCTGGCAGGAGGCAGAAAGGTAAAGTAAGTGAAGCAGAATAATTCCAAAGCCGAGCGAGGCGGTACGCGCCGCGGCAGTTCAGCCTTTCCTGTGAACCATCGTCTATAAAATATGAGCCAAGCGCGTCCCAGGGCGTATTTTTTTAATCTGCAATTTTTAATTTTCTGAAGTTTATCACCGTCCGCATCCCCTAAGGCGCACAGGCCCTGGTGTTCACAGGATATCAGAACCGCGTCTGGAGTAATCGCCAAAATAATCCACTTTAACTGGTCCTACATCGTAAAAACTAATAAGGCCCGTTCCCACAGACGCCTCGGCCACATGTGGAATGGTTATATTTCATATTCAGTGCTCATTAATGCCCAAGATAAACGTAAGTCTTGTCTGATGTCTCCTTTGAGAAGAACGTCGTCTGTGATGTGAATTATTGACTCCCGATCTAAGCTGCACAGTCCTGTCCTCTGTAACGGTCTTGTTTCATACGCCGCGTGCCAATACCATCAATAATTGAGCGCGCAGAGGCCAAAAAGAGACTTGCTCATAGTTTACACACGTGCTGGTGAAAAAGCTCCAACACGTGACACGTTCTGCGTAGTCATGTGACCGCAGATATAATGGAGTGCGCTCAAATGATGGTGCTTATACCGCGGCCTTCCGCTCCACTTCCTGTCAACTGCGCAGTCAGCACGACCGCATACCGAACAAAACAGTCTTAGAAAAGCAGCGAGCGCTATGAATCATTCAGCGCACTATATAATACGCTTACAGCAAGAGAGATGGCACAGAGAGGCGTTTGCATAACGCTAACTGCTTATTGTTACATCATGAACCGTCATCATTCCAAAACTCAGCATTTCTGGAATGGACCTCAAAATACAATTGGATGTATGTACATGCTCACTTAGCTGCTATTTCCAAGGAGAAGTACTGAATTCGATTAGCCCTGAAATATTAGCCCATGTTTCCGTCAATCTGTACAACACAGGCACTGTGTTCCGGGGCGCTTCTCAGTGTGCGACCTGCTGCAGTCTACCTTCCCCGGTAAACTGGAGAAACTGAATTGCCTTTTTAGAACAAAGAAAGTCGTCTGATTCTGATTCTGATTCTGTGTAGGCATAGTTACGACACTGAGTAAGTCACAACTCGCACACCGTCGCCCCAAAACTCATGCTTCACCAAGTTGGGCGTTAACCCGGCTTGTGTAATGTTAAACACACTCTTCTAAGAGGGCGCTAACAGCCTCATTATGGATTACGGATCATGGATGAACTCCGTTATGCCGCGCACTTCTCCGTCAGGACACCCCTGTCTCTCCAGCAGCGCTCACTGTCCTCTTCTCTTCATGAAAGAGGGGGAGAAAAGACCTGCATTGTGTTTTAAGAAACAGTCACAGTCATCGTAGAGCTGCCCTCAGGATTTTCTTTCTTTCAGAAACAGCCGTTCACACGTCGCCCTCTCCCTCCCTCCTCCGCCTCTCCAGAAACCTGAGAACATAAAACATCATCTGGGAGTCAGGAAATGGCGGCTCGCCGGATTTTATCCGGAGTTGTGGTGAGAGGTTTTCTTGCTGTGAGTTGTGAGCTGAATTTGTGAGGCACGTGTTTGTTCTCGTTGGGAACACGGAGAATCGCGGGAGGTCGGGCGGCGAGTGCGGAGTGTTTGTATTTGGTGGTAAACACCGTCACTCGAGGACAAATCCCTTCACTGTGGATCCTGAGCCTTATGTTTCGGTGTGTCTTTCGCGCATACGTACTGTACATGTGCATGTTAGGGAAAGATTCTGATTGGCTGTTATTAATGAATGGCATACAGAATCTGCCCTCCCATTAGCTGTCCCTCAGACATGGGCTGGCACTGTCGCGACTTTGGAGAAAAATAAACACTAAAACATCGTCTCAAGTCTACAGATATTTTAGTCAATGTTTGATACACTACAGGCCAAAAGTTTGGAAGCAAGATCAAATTTGTACAAAAAAAGATCATAGTTTCATTGGCATACTTTGCATCAAAATAGACATGATTATTATATAAAGAATCACTTATCAGAATACATTTTACTCAAATTATTTTGCTCAGACTTTGCTTTCTTCACAGTGACCTCCTTTAATAACAGCTGCCGTATACGAGTCATTCGTTCCACAGGTTGTTTCAAGGTATGTGCCAGGAATTGCATTCCAAGCTTTTTTTGACTTCATCAATGAGAGACTGCTGATTCGTGGGACACATTTTTCTGACAGATCGATAAAATTTGCACCACACTAGCTCAATTGGAGAGAGGTCTGTAGACTGAGGGGCTTAAGAATGCTTAGGGTCCTAAGAATGCTTAGGGTCCTAAGGGAAGAAGGCTTAGGGTTCTAAGGGAAGAATGCTTAGGGTCCTAAGGGAAGAAGGCTTAGGGTCCTAAGGGAAGAATGCTTAGGGTCCTAAGGGAAGAATGCTTAGGGTCCTAAGGGAAGAATGTTCAGGGTCCTAAGGGAAGAATGCTTAGGGTCCTAAGGGAAGAATGCTTAGGGTCCTAAGGGAAGAAGGCTTAGGGTCCTAAGGGAAGAATGCTTAGGGTCCTAAGGGAAGAATGCTTAGGGTCCTGAGGGAAGAGGGCTTAGGGTTCTAAGGGAAGAATGCTTAGGGTCCTAAGGGAAGAAGGCTTAGCGTTCTAAGGGAAGAAGGCTTAGGGTCCTAAGGGAAGAATGCTTAGGGTCCTAAGGGAAGAATGCTTCGGGTCCTAAAGGAAGAATGCTTTTGGCCTGTATTGGCCTTGCTTCCAAACTTCTGACCTGTAGTGTACTTTGAACTAGTGTATTGCAGAAAAAAAAAAATCTAATAAATAAAAACTAAAAATTGAGAGTATTTTTTAATGAGCATGAAATACTCGAGTGAATGGTGTGTGCGCCCTGCGGTGGATTGGTCAGCTGTTCAGGGTGGGTCCATGCCTTTGCCCGTAGTCAGCTGGGATTGGCTCCAGCTCCCCCGCGACCCCAGTGAGGAATAAGCCGGTATAGAAGATGGATGGATGGATGGATGGATGGATGAAATACTCAGATCCCCCACCATGAGATGGCAGATATCTGTCCTGGAAACAAAACACGGTGAAAGGACGGACAGAGTATGGGCGGAAATGTTAAAGACACATCTATTCAATAAGATGAGACATTTCTTATTAACTCTTATTTATTTAACCCTAATTTAACCAGGGAAGTCCCGTTGAGATTCAAATCTCTTTCTCAGGGGAGCCCTGGGGGTTGAGGCGGGGAGGGAGAGGGCAAGTTGCACAGCCAATTAGATCAGGATATAATTAGGTGGCAGGTGGAGAGAGGGGGGTTGGGACTTTAGCCATGACACCGGGGAACCCCCTGCTCTTATCGAAGAGTGTCAAAGGATCTTTAATGACCACACTGAGTCAGGACCTCAGTTTAACATCTCATCAGTACAGTGTCCCCATCACTGCACTGGGGCATTGGGGATTATTCCACCAGAGGGAACATCGCAGCCTACTGGCCACCAACACCTCTTCCAGCAGCAACTTGGTTTGGTGGTCTCCCATCCAAGTACTAATCAAGCCCACACCTGCTTAGCTTCAGCAATGCAGCTGGAGCAGATCAGATAGATAGATAGATAGATACACTTTTTTGAACCCCGTGGGGTAATTTGTTCTCTGCATTTGACCCATCCTATAGTGAGGAGCAGTGGGCAGCCACAGAGCAGCGCTCGGGGACCAACTCCAGTTCTAAGGCCTGTTCTTTGATCAGGGGTACTGGTTGGAGTGTTCCTGTGATGTGCTCTGGCTGCTGGCAATTAAATTTTCTTGACAAACATCAAACGGTTCTGGAGTTCTGGACCAGAAAAGAAGGAGTACAGACGAACAGACGGAGGAAAACGCTGAAGGACGACATTCATCCCTACATCCCCCTTCCACTTTGTGGTGAGACCATAATAACTGTCGAACCAATCTAGAAAATTCTGTGGGGTGTGTAACTATCCATCCACCCATCCATCCGTACATCCGTTTTCCGCCATGACTATTGCAAATATGAGATTGTGTCAGCATCGTATTTGAACATTCACCACAAGAGGCAAACAGCGAACATTGTTTGCCATAAAAATGCAGATCTGGAACGAAGACTTTTTGCCTGTTGTGCATGGGCCTATTGAAGGCTTTAGTACTCAGTATTTGTTTCGCAGAGACTGAGGACAATTACTCCACTGAGGCTAGACATTTGGAAATTCAAATACACAATTATTTAGCAATTAAACCTGAATTTACGGACGCCGGAGTCTATATTTGCGCAACAGGGTTAACTTCAATCAACATGATTGAACACTAGGAGAGGGCAGATGCCGCTCGCATCTAAAAGCAGCATCAGCCACAACTGAATGTCTCAAAGCATCTCTCTCATTGCCACCTTATCTTGCAGAAGCACCATAAACACAAATATTTTCAGGGACAAAAAGTTGGTTGTTTTTGACCGGCCAAGTCAATCATCCAACCGGAGATCAACCGCATGCATTTCACCCAAAATGTTAAAAGCCTCCCAACAGAAAACAGAAACTGGACATTATCCCGGTGCCGGCCTCACAAAACATCACAAAGTGAAGCCTTGTGTCAGGTGATCTCTATTCATAGACTTTAGTCATCAAGTGCAAAGAATTTGTCACCAATTCTGCTGTATGTCCATCACCGTATCAAACATACTGATAATAGTAATAATAATAATACCTTTGTTTGCACATTCCAGATGGTTCTTTTCAGGTAAGTGATAATGTTTAGCCAGAGCCTGCTAAGCTCATCTTTTATTCATTCAGACAGTGAGGTATCAAAACAAAACCCGAATATTTTATGGCAATAAAAGATGATGAAAATAACTAGCTCCCTTTCTCTTATAAAATAACACTCAAAATAAATGTCAGAACTTGTGATTTGTGAAGATAATTGCGGGCAAATTGCCTGTGGCGAGGGAGAGCAGTAAAACTGCGGAAATCTCCGAGTTTATGAAGATCATCTGCTTTCACTCAAATAACTGTTATTCGCAGCAGTCCGGCGATCTATTCTTTTGGCTGCGCAAAGCTGCGGGGACATGTACTAACAGTCTGCTTTTTAAGCATGGTCAACTTTCATAAGAGCCCCCTACTGGAGAACTGAGAGCAGAGCATCTATCTCCACCCCTGTGAGCACAAAATGTGGCTGCAATGTAACTATCGCATTTATTCAGTTTTATCGCCGCAGCGATAAGAATGATTTTCAGTGGCTGCTCTCATTGAAGAATGTGGTGCCGCAGGTCAACAGACGAGATCATTAACCCACACAGTCCCTCCTAAAGGAAAACTCTCAAAATTTAAAAATAACTCCAGATGATGTGGGGAACTCATGTTTTGTGGAAACTGATTACTTCAAAAAATTGTGCAAGACAACTCGATTATCTTGTAATCAGGGCATTCAAAAACGCGGTCAAATACCTTTCCAAGATGTTTTTAATGATTTTTTTTTTCTGAATACCGCCAACATGAGGCAATTAAGTTAGCAGTTATTTGAGGTCATCGGTTTTCCATAAAACATTTGAGTGCACCACCTTTCCCAGTTTACAGTGGACCATTTGTGCGTTGTGCTGAATTTAATCTGGAAGCAGAGTCTGGGAGTAATTTAGTCTGGAAGTAATATTTATCAAGCATGTTTTGTTTGGTTTTATGCTGGTTTGTGAACCTTTTACCTGAATCCTGAAGGCACTGTTACTCCTGTAATACACCTGGGGCAGCTGAACTGCTCCCTGGAAACACAATGAAAGGATGGTGAAATGAGAAAAGCTTATGTGTAATGGTCTCTCATTCATATCTCTGGCAGTTGTGTCGGTTCTCTTGTTTGTGTCGGCTGCCTGGTGATGTTACAGTTTAACGGGGAAAACCATTTGTGTTCCGCTTGATTCATAAAGGGAAGTCAGGTATAAGTGGGCCCTGACCCATTACGTTTGGCCAGCCGGGGGTTTTTGTGTGAGTGTTTTTTTGGCCAGGTCAGTGTAAACAGCAAAGGTGCGTGATGTATCACCGCAATAACGCAGAGTCCGGCCGTGTTTTGATATAAAAATGTCAGAATTTAATGAAAATTGGGCAGATGACCCCCTTCGAGGCCAGTGTGAGGTCCCTCCTGTGGTGTGGCCGGCAGCTGGGTTCGGGCCAGGTCTTGTTTTCCGTTAAAAAAACCGCCAAAATCACTTCCGCTACCCCTCTCGCTTCCCATCTGATGGACCTCCGTCAATTTCGGCCTCCCACAGTCCATCAGCCCACCTCCGTGTGTCTGGGTTTGTTTTTTTTTGTGGCCGTAATGGCACAGCATATCTCCTCGCCATAAATCGCCCCTGCCGAACTGTCCGCGGTTGGGGGGGGTTCGAGACGAAGCTATGCGGAGATAGAGGGCGGCTGGGGCCCTTGTCTTCAGATTGCCATCGATCGGGCAGCTTGAACTTTCCTCCTCTGGAGGTTAAGAGTTTAGAGCCACAGGCTCTGAAGCTTCTTGGAGTTTTGCTCGACGTCCTACAATCCAAAAATGAAATAAAAACAGAGATGAACGAAAGGGATCCCAGGTAGGCGGGGGGGGGGGGGGTCTGGATATTCACCGACTGTCATGGGAGCCCTGAGGTCGCACTGATTTTGGGGGCACAGCAGGGTGGAGCTGTGACTCGGGGGGGTAATTTCACCTAATTAATGACGGAGGAGTAAAATCAGCTGCTCAAACTGCTCTGTTCAGTGCTGTGGTTTGACTCAACTGATGTTCACTGGGTGGTGAAATGATTACACCAGCTCAGCCAAACTCACAACATGCTGTTTTCATGGAAGCCGCTTCAGAGGCGGATTAATTTAAAGCTGTGCTGATTTATAGAGCTGCAGTTCAGTGGTTATTAGCCCCCATCCTGCCACATGTCCGTCTGTCTGTCCCTGTCCGAGCGCTTGGACTAATGGCCTCAGTTGCTTTTGACTGTCGCTCTCTTTTGAATATCAGGTCATAATCTTTGACACAGTTCCCCTCGCCGCCTGTAATGTTATTTCTTGTGTGGAAGTTTTGTTGTAACTAACACACCTGTAATTCAGGTCCTGACTGTTTATCCCACATGGCTCAGGTATTTTAAGTGAAAGTCATTTTTCAAGAAAATATTTTGCAATGTGCTTTGGCACATTACCAAAGTGGAATCTTGCAGGGGAAAAGCGAGGCCTGGCCTCTGTGGCTGATTTAGAAGTCGGAGGAAATGGGAGCGACACAGTGACCTGGTGCGGCCTCGTCTGCCGCGGTAATGCTATCAGAGAGCCCTGAGCAAATACGCTGCATTCAAATGCAGGGGCAAACCGATGTCTCAAACGAACAGAATTAAATTGCCTTATTAGCTAAAAACCTGAGCAGAGATGTATTGCTTGGAGGGAGTGAAGAGGTGTTGTGTTGACTGTTAGGCACAATACCTTCCCAGCAGCATTTGAACAGGAACTACACTACACTGCGCATGGGCACGGCACTAATAGCAACTGCACAGGCACAGCACTATATATAATGCAAGCACCAATACTGCACCATACTGCACTAGCAGCTATTGCACTGTACCATATAATCACAAGCAGTCACTGCACGTGCACTGCTCTATACTGCACAAACATCAATTGCACGGGCACTGCACTATGATTTAAAGCAGCATTTGCTTTGGCACTGTACTATACCACGCAAGCAGCAATTGCACAAACTCTGCACGAGCAACAACTGCACGGGCACTGCAACAACAGAAATTTAATTAGCACTGCACTATACTGCACAAGGAGCATTTGCAGGACATGACACTATACTGCACGAGCAGCAATTGCACAAGCACTGCTCTGCACTGCTCAAACGGCTATTGCACTGGGACTGCACTATATCGCACAACCAGCAATTGCATGAACTGAGCTATTCTGCACAACCGGCAATTGCACAAACACTGCACTATACTGCACAAACTGCAGCTGCATGGACACCACTCTAGATTGCACAAGCAGCGATTGCATGAACTGCATTCATCCTGACATTGTGTAAACTTAAATAATCTGCAGTGAGTTGACATAGCTGCTCAAAAGATTTTCAGGTACATTGAAAGGAAGAAACTTTTGTATTTTTATGATGGAATGAACTACATTCATGACAAGTGATTCCAAAACTTTGTGTCTGAATGTGTCTGAAAGCCCTTTGCAGATGTTGGCACCTATTTGGGCATTGCTGTGCACAGTAACTAAAATTTTCCCTGTTTTCTGCCATTTTTTGCTAACATCCTCATGAATGACATTTCACCCACCACTGGACTGGTTTCAGTTACCACTGCATAGGGTTTAGTGGTTGCAGACAGAATGAAATTTAACCAGATTTTTGACGGAATGCCTGGATATGCATATTATTGCTATATTGTTGGAGTAACTGCCAGCATTTTCACAAAATGCACTGAACAAAAATATAAACGCTCAAACCAAAAATGCTGAGTAAAATTGACCTATAATTTAATATGCCCACAAATAGTGTTTATTGGTGTGCTGAATGATTTGTTTTGCTCAATTCTGGTGACCCACTTCTCATTCACCGCTCCCTCTGAGATCACTCACTCACTGAGTTATTCTGCCCCTGAGCTGCATAGAGCATAACATTGAGTTGGTCAGTCAGCGTGACCAATACACTGGCACTCCTTGCACCGGGGTCAATAAAACTCCACTGCAAAATGGGCAAAATGTCACAAGTCAAAATGCCACAGATGTCACAAGTCATGAGGGAGTGTACCATTGGCATGCTGAATGCTGGGATATCTGTGACAGCGGGGTCAGCAGACTTGACTGTGCGTCATTCCACCATCAGCCGGTTCAGACGTTGATTCAGAGAGACTGGCAGCACTGTGAATCGTCCACATGCCCCACGACCACGTGTGACCACGACCACACAGGATCGGCACATGCGACTCCAGCACCTCCATGATCGACTCCGATCAGCCACCAGGACAGCTGACGAGACCGTCGGACCGCACAACAGGCAAATATTAGCTCAGACCGTCCTAAACCGCCTGAGGGAGGCAGACCTCTGAGCCCGCCGATCGCACCGAGGTCTCGAACTGACCGCCGTCCGTCATCGGTACAGACTTGACTGGGCCAACTGTAATCTTCGCTGGACGCTTGCATGGTGGAGGACGGTGTTATTCAGCGATGAATCGCGATTCCAACTGTACCTCGCTGATGGCAAACAACGCATATGGCGACGTGTGGGCGAGCGTTACGCTGATTCCAATGTAGAGCGTCGGGTGGCACATGGTGGTGCAAGAGTAATGGTATGGGCAGGCATATGCCGTGGACAGCATACCCATTTGCTTTTGGTTGAGGGCGACTGGAACGGGCAGCGTTTCCCTTAAATCTGGAAATGACTTTCCCTTAAATCTCATCCTGAGACTAAAAGTCATGCCGTTTGCGCGACTCCATCACGTGACATTCCAGCAGGATAATGCCCAGCCACTCACTGCCCAGATCTTCATGATGAGGAGGATGTCCCTCTTCTCAACTGGCCAGCATTCACCCCATATGTCACCAATTCGGGATGTTCTGGATCGGCGGGTCAGACGTGTTCTGGTTCCAGATAACGTGCGCCAGCTCCGAGTCGGGCTGCAGGAGGACTGGGACAACAGTCCACAGACCACTACTGACGACCTGGTGAACTGCATGCGCCGGAGTTGTACCGCTTTACATGATGCCGATGGTGGAAATACTCGTTACTGAGTGCTGTGAACTCTGACCCCTGACCCCTGTTGGGTTCAGGCTGTGATACTCATGAACTGTGTTCAGTAAAATGTTAGTCATGTTTCTGTCCCTGGAATATTTAGGCAAGAATAAAATAATAATGGTTTTGTTGAAATATTTCTCGATTGATAAAAACTTATTTTTAAAAAATCAGCTTTATATTCTTGTTCAGTGTATTTCCAAAATGCAATTTTTGATTAACAGCCATTAAAAAGGTATATGTGATGACCAAGCAAGTACAGGCTGGAACAGTCTAACAGGTGCAAAAAAACTTCATTCCTGGTCTGTATCGCTGCCTTTTAAACCAGAGAAAGGCACTTATGACATGCTATGGCATGACGAGATCCAAAGTGCCAGATGATATCACTCAATAAAATGAAACCCTTGAAATGTTTGATCTACTTAATAATGTCATGTCAACTTTTTCCACAAAACTGAGTTAAGTAAATTCCACTCAATGCTATTAATCAAACTGGCCAAAAATTTTAGAAGTCAAATAAAGGTTACACAAAGTTAATGCGTGGAACCAGTTGACATAGCAATATTAAGTAAGTCTAACATTTCATAGGGTTTCGATCCTTTGAGTGTATCATGACATCGATATAATGAGGATACATTACCAAGCCCCTACTAACTCAGGGTCCACGGAGATAAAACCAGACAAAAACCCTGTTAACACTTTTGAAAGAGCCTCAATCCAAATTCTAGCTCACGATGTTGTTTTGTATTGCTCTGTGCGTACGCTTTGTTTTGAATTGCTTTGAAATATTTAGGAAAAGTCATTTCTGGAGTTTAATATTTTGTATTGCAGAGAGGCTTGCCGGGCTTAATGATTGTTTTTTGCTGCAATATTGCCAGCCTCTGAATTGTGTATAACCTTGTCGTATATGATGGCGCGGGCGATTCGTCTTGTGCAGAATCGCAGGGTGTATCTCCTGCATGTATATATGTTCATTATGAGTTCTTTATTTAGTTGGGCTTGAGGTATGTAGCGAAATGGTGGCAGTGATTTGATCCAAACTTCTCTTCATTCTGGTGCTACTGACCAATCATTTCATCTCTATTTTCATAGCTTTTCTTTTTTTTCTTGCAACATAATGCAATGCAATCTGCTTTAAATAATAATAAAAAAAAATTAGTAACAAGTAATAGGCCATGGAAATCAGTGATAAAACTCTGTAAAACATAAACACCATAAAAACAATAATAAAAGAAAACAATAATGTTAAATTATCTTCCTGCACTAATGCCCAGACTCTTCCAGCGCTGCTGACAGAATAAGGAGAACTCCAGGATCTCATTAGAATGGTAAACACAGGATCTGGTGTGTCGGTTGGAGGGAGGCTCGCTGCGCTGATATTTACTGTCTGCGGTTTATGTTGAGTGTGTGCCGTGTGCGTCTCTCGAACCCTGAGGGGTGCATTTGTTGAATCGGCAGTAAAGTGAAGAGCCCCTATGAGCACAATTGCGAAATGACAGGGTCGTATTATTGATGTAGGACACGCAGCACTTCACTGACTTCATCTCGAGGTCCGTTTGCACCCATGATTACATTTGTCCTGACATAAAATACGGTATATTGAGAAAAAATTCACAAAATGGTCGGAAGCCTCAGGGCATGAGGGTTATTTGTTACAGAGTTTGAGTAAGATTTAGATGATAGATGTTCAGTACAAGTAGTGGATGGGGCCAAATTCTGCCTCTATGTTAGTCCTACCTCACCTGCCAAAAATTCTCGACTCTCCCACCGTCCTTGAGCTGGGCTTGCCAAACTGTGTCCTGGCACCAGTTCGCTGCACTGCTGAGATCTTGTATCCCTCTGACTCACCTTACGGAGGATCTTCGGGTTCAGATCAGATGAAGTGAGACCTGACTGAAGTACGGACATGCAGAAAATGCATTGATACATCAGACTCTAGTGTATTCAATAAATCAGCTCGTTCGACAGAAATAAAATAGCTTCTGGAAACCATTTTCCCGATTTACAGTCTCTGCAATTCAAAAAAAAAAAAAAAGATGTGTTTAACTAGGGACGGTCCTTTAAAAGGCGTCTATAGTTGATTCTCAGACGGGAGGTTGAACGTCCAATGTTTACAAACAAATCACTTGCTTTTGCTGACATCTTGCATTGTCACATGTCCAATTTAATTCATACCAACCAATGTTTTGTTTACATGCTTAGATAATCCTTCTATCTTGGTTCATTTGCGCAGGTGTGGCTCGCTGATTGGCCGATAAAGAAAAACAATGGGAATAGATTTTAGATGCCCTTTAAGGTCCTTTGACTACAGGTTGGTCTTTATTGAGGATGCTGTGGGAGAACTACCACACTGAACAGCTGCAGGTAAAGAGAGAGAGAGAGAGAGAAAGAGGGAAGGAGAGAGAGAGAGAAAGAGAGGGGAGAGAGAAAAACTGAGGTAAAGCCCTCGGAGTGGTTTTAAGATGAGAGGCTAACTGCTGTTTTTGTGATATGAGAGCAGAGTCCATCTCTCCTGACACAAGCCTTTGGTCCTCACAGCCCTGACAGTGGCACTGGGACCAGAATCTCGGCCGTTTGCTGACAGAGACCCTGCTGTGTAGCTCCGTGAGCTCTTGGCTGCTGGGAACTGGGTGGATTTGACTGTTCCACCTCCAGCATTGACCCCCCATCTCATTCTGCAGTGCGGTAGAGCTGCACAAAGCTCCTGCACCCCCAACATCAGGTCAGCTGGCTGCCAAACCCCGACTCTGTCGTGGGACGGACTGTTGCCAGGCAACCGCACCAGTCCTGATGCGGGAGCCATGGTAGCGATGGTGGTGATGAACAGGGTGATGGCTGTGTTTTCTCGGCCTTGCCTCAGTGCAGTGATTCATTCACTCTCAGACAGCGTCATGCTGATGATATGATGGCTTCGGGCCCCGTGGCCCCGCCAGGCTCGACCCCGGCACTGCCACAGGTCAAGCAGCGCATCTCAGAGCCCAGTCAGGGTTCCACACACACTCACTGTTGCATTTGTCCTGACGCAGGCCGTGGCACAGAAATGGTTCAGGGGCTGTTTGGTTTATATAATTTCAGCGAGGAATGAACTACAGAAGAAGGATGACACAAGGCTTTGTCTGGGCTGCCAATTCCCTGTGAGCAGTGAGATGAATTATGCAAATATTTTTTGGTTCTCTTCTTCATCTATCATTTACCAGTTTAAATCCCCACACAAAGTACCCCTGCGCAAGAGTCTCTCTGGGATAATAAGGTAATGGCAGGATATCATTGCTTTATACTGTATATGTATCTATACATTGTCTATAAGCACATCACTCGTGATTTTGTTTCATGTTTCAGTGAAGTGTAGGCAGTTTTATCTCAGGTAAATAATCTCAAATGGCACATGGCAAGATGGATAGTATAAAGTCAAAAGGAATCTGTTATTTATTGCATAGAGACTTAAACTTTGGACCTTATGAAAAAAATGTGTATTTGGCAAAATAAGCAGGTAGAGTAATTTTATCCATTTTCCAGTGAAGGATGTAAAATCAACTTGGGTCAACACAGAGATCAAGAATTAGCAAACAGTAAGTGCAGTGCACTCTCAGGTACATCTGTGGTATTATTTAGTGGTGCAAGCCTGCGCAACTGTCCTTGTAGACAGTAAATAATGCTGTGACCAACTTCAGATTTAGATTGTTTTTACAAAAGCAAAAACCACTTAAATGCCATTTTTTTCCCCATCTCAAACTGCTTAAACAACATTCAGTGTCAAAAACTTTTCCGTTGTGCTTCAGTTGGGAACTGTTTTGGGGAGCTAATTTCCATACATGATTAGGGGAGACAAAAAAATAAATAAATAAATAATGATAATTCTGCCAGCAATCTCACATGTCAATGATTACTTGCTGTCGAAAAATGGCTACAATATTGGTTTGGCGTCTGGACCCTGACACACCCTGAGGTCTTCTGAGCGTGAGCAGTAAAGAGCAGGGGGTGTCAGGATATAACTCCTCCCCCCGGGGGAGATTCACAGCCCACAGGTGAATGCTGGGCTGGAGGTGGGATGGTAGTTTCCACAGGTAACTAGGAGAGTGATGCAGTGCAGCAGCAGGCAGAGGCATGTTTTGGATGCGGTGCTGTGTGTAAGGTGCATGGGAATGCCAATGGGAATGTGGGCGTGTCTCAAGTTGTCTGCCTGAACTTGCTCTGTAATTTACGCCCCTTTAGCAGTAGTTTTACTGTGGTGGTAGTAGTGATTTTAATAATTATTTAACCACGTTTCAGGGCCCCCAAGTTAGAGAGAAATTGGGATTGGACACTGTATAGATATTGAATAATGACAAGGCCAGAAACAGTAATGACAATAGATATTTTGAGTGGAAAGCAAAAGTGTGAACGTTGGTGTGCGCAGGTATGTGGGTGTGATGCTCTCAGTGCATACACAACGTTATATGGCTGTTTACGACATGGTACAGTACGTGAGTCCCTGGCTTTTGTGCAGAGATGTCTGTGCTCAGACTTCCTGTTACCCAGCCCTCCCTCGTTACAGCGCTCAGAGTCATTTATGCAAATCTGAGTTTAAAACAGTGTTTGACTACAACATGTCAACAACCCACGAGAGAAAGCTGAAGAAAACAACTGAGGATAATGTAGCCTCCGGTAAATGTCACAACCCTGTCCTTATCTATGCAGAGATGAATCTATTTCTGATGTGGTTACATCTCTGAAAAGGAACCATCTGGAAATTTTCACAATGAGCAATCTTACCTTTCATTAAATCCCCAAGGATTGACAGTTTGAAACGCCTTCCACTAAGCAGTAGCCTTCATTTCTTTTTATGCGAGGATCCGAGCTCTCTGTAGATCCTAACACCAATAAGGCATTGTACAATATTGCTGCATTGTTACATCATTACCTTCATTTGAGCTGAAGTCATTTTGGGGAGAAACCTGGATTCTTATTCTTTTAATTTTCATCTGAGAGGGCTCCTACAACTGTATTTCACTATACATTTATGAGTTTGTTCTCTGGAAACAAAGTATTCAACAGTGCAAGAGGAAGTAATCACAGTAAAAGCTGTTTATGGGTAGAAACACAGTGATAATTGTAAAATGCATAATTACATATTTGCACTCCACTCAAATCTGGTTAATTTCCTTGGGTAAAAAAAATCCATAGCCTGAAAAATGCACCTGGTTTTTCTCATGTTCATTCAAATTTTTCAAGGTGTGAAATGCATGATTTACTGATTAATGACAGATTTTCTCGCTATAAAATATGGGCGAAGCAGCTGTTTTACCCTTTCATTGTTATTTATGAAATTCTGCCCTAGATAAGAAGAAAAAATGGTTTTGACGGTGGTTCCTGAGACGGCTCTGACGCCCGGCTGTACAGCATCTTTAGTAGAGTTAGCACAAATCTAATAGCGCTTCTGTGAAAATTGGTGAGGCTGAATTATCGGTGAAAAACACTGCGATTATGTGAGTCATACGTTTTTGCTTGCAGTAAATAATGTACGCAGGAACGACCACTGATCAGAGCACATCATAAAAGCCCAGGTTTCTTATTACCGACTAATGACGCCGGCACTTTTTAATCATCCCTAATGTACTGTTTAATAAACACGGAAAATCTCATACTTTTAAAAATAGGTGCAGACTTATTTCCTCTGTGGGGATTTGAAATCCCTCCTCTGAAATAACTTGAACCAACACAACTGACAGGATCTTACTTGACAGCTGTGAGAAAGACCAGCGAGAAAATACGAAGATTGATTGGCTGTTACAATGTCGAAGGACCTAATGACGATATCCCATCATCCACTTCTCCGACTTACAGCTCGTTTGCTAACGAGTCAGCAGCGCTAGAATATACAACGCATAGATGATGCACATTGAGTCTTTATTCCCTACAGTGTGAACTGATTCAGTGCCAAAATCGTATCTTATCCAAGGGGCTTGTCCTTTTTTTATCGCTGGATAAATATTTGTTGTCGTGGCTCAGGCTTCACCATACATACAGCAACATAAAATTTTTTAATTGATCAACATGACCACACAGATGTAAAAGATGTTATATCGTCGTTGCAATGGTTAATAACCAACTTTAATGAAGTTCCCAGTAGAAATCCATCCTTTTCCCAAACTGACGGTGGCTGACCACTCCTGTCTTGCATCATTACCCATAATGCACCGCGTCGCCCTTTACAATCATTTGCCAACTGTCTCTGCCGTTCATTTCATTGAGTGTTATGGCTGATGCTGGCTCCTGTTGTGTCTCAGATAAAGGGCCTCTGCTCTGTCAGTGAGGGGTGAGGTTTGGCTAAGGGCTCGTGTGAACTCGCTCGCCCTTTCAATAAGACAAAGACAACAAGTGTAGGAGAAGAAAGTGCGAAGTTTACCTTTGTTTACAGCACTTGTGCTCTTCTCATTACCAGAAGCAGTTCCTCTCCGGTTTTGGCCGGTTTACGGTCTGTTGTGACAGCCATTACTGTTTAATTCTTATCTGCAACTCCTGTAAGGGAAAAAGAACCGCAATTCAATCGAACTCCAGTTAGTGCTGTCCTTCCAGTAATTACTTCAAGATTGGGTTATTTATTATGTCTGTTTTTTTTTTTTTCCCGCGTTACACTCTGTTTATTTCAGGAACTGGAAATAAAGAAGTTACTCTTTGTTCATGAGCGTCTTTATCAATATTATAGGCTGTGGGGCTTTACTTAAGTCTTGTTTGTTTTCTGTGCGAGCTTCTGCCTGGACTATGAATAATATTGTCTTACATGAGTTTATGAAAAAATGAGTACAAAACAATGATAAAGTAATTTGCAGGACTCAGTAAAATACTCTCAGTTTTACCAAACAATCTCAGTTAAACGTGAATTCAAGGGTATAATATTTTTATCCTCCCACAAATAATATTTTTTATTTGTAAATTGTATTGTTTACCTCTGAATTTTACTAATATCAACTTTGAATTGGTAATTGAGGTGACCGGATTACACTGTCCTGTGTGAAAATGGCTGTTTTTCAAATATTTTTGACGTTCAATAAAAGAAGGGCAGTAATTTAAAAACAACGGTGGTTGTTGATGCGTAGGTGGTTTCCTGCTGAATCACTGATTCAGGGCAATCACGGCTACACTAATTGCTGCCCCTTATTTATCATGTGATAATTGAAGCTCTGATTACTAAAACCCCACAAGTCAAGTCAAGTGTGACTTATGAGGTTTTAGTAATAGGAGCTTCAATTCTGGTTATGATGCCCTTTCTTAGTCATTGTAATGGTTTCCAAGTATACATTTTCTGATGTTTGAATTGTGCAAAAATGGGCAGTTTCCTTATGTTAATAATAATTAATAGCCTTGTTTGCCCTTTAGAAAAGATCTTCTGTGGAGGACGGGACGCCACGGTTCTCTTGTTAGGCTCAGTCCTTTTACCTCAATTCTACTTTCCTAAGAATAAAGCCCCTTTGATTGTCGGTGAAAAAAGAAAAAAGTATTTTAAAGTGATTAAACTGTATTTGACCTTCTAGTCGGGATGATTTAATTCTGGAGAACATGCTGAAAATTGCACTTCTTCTGAAATGAATAACGGCAGTGTAATTTTTGAAATATTCATATCCCATCGATGTTAAATAAGGTTATGGTCTTGCGCTTGCTTTGAGTTGTAACTGAACGATGCTGAATGTTTCGGTGATTTATTTTCATTTTTGTGTAGATGACAGCCACATCTTTTTATGTAGATGTGCTTTTATGAGTTTATGCATCTTTTTATGGGAGGTACTGATGCTGCTATTGCAACTCTACAGAAACCCAGAGCCATCAGTGAAAATCTTCCGTTGTTAACAGAAATGAACTGCCCTGCTATATAGCGCATATACATGAACTTTATCTCTAAATAATATCGATAAATGAATTATTCAGCAGGTTAATGCATTGTAAGCTAAAGCACTTTGCATATTGGGCAGTGTGTGTTGTGCACTGTTTTAATGTTTGGATTGTTATTTATTTTAATGGGGGCAAAAGTGTTTTGTACTTGGTTAAGAGTTTACACAGGGCCGCTGCAGAGGTCTTGCATCACTTACACTGTTTGTTGCACCAGGTAGAGCCAAAATGGCGCCTGCAGAGCCATTGCCCTTAGCTGCATACAAAAAAAAAGGAAACAGCTCACAGCAGAGCATCCCACCACTGTAGGAGATTATGATGTCATCTCTGCAAAGGGCAGAAATGAGCATGATTGGCTTCCTGAGCTGATGACCTGGGTCTTGAGTTTATTGTGCCAATCATGTCGTGGGATCGGCTAAGACCACGCCCATTTCTGTCAGCTAAGGAGGTAGGAGGTTTGATTTAAAAAAAGAAAATGAAAAGAGGAAGGAATAAAATTTGCCAGGTCCCGTTTCACTCTATCAAACAGCAGGAAGTTTCTCCAGCTCATAACGACCCTCGGGCTCAGAGCGCAACTGACAAATACTGGATTTGTGGGCTCCTCTTACTGCTGGTGCTGTTTTCGACCAATGAATTATGAGCTGCCCAAAACCTGCCCCAATTCATCTTCCTGAATTATGCAGGAGCACGCCAGTGGGGGGCGCAATGCAATTCTGCTCTTGGGGGGCTCACAGGAAACTTCATTCAATTAAATGCCATTTCAAAGTGCTTTTTTCACAGAACATTTGGCCCAAAAAGTCATTTTAGGGCAGTAGTAGGGTGGATGTCCAGCCTAGATCCCCCCCACCCCAAAGAACTCTTGAGGTACAAAAAGCTCAGACTTGGTGAGAAAATGAAAAAAAGTGGAGGACCTCGGCTATAATGGGGGAGCCCATGCTTCACTGGCGAGCTAAGTGAACATTAACAAGTTTCAGTCACAGGGAGTCTATTTTAATCTATTAGAAGCCTATTACAATCATATAAGTGGGTATTATACGTTATACAAATGATGATAAATCAAGTGGAATGCATAATAAAGATAGTATAGATGAAGACAGTCAAGTAATGAACTGATGGAAATACCTTGTGGTGCATCTGCCGCTGCAGGGTGTGACCAGGGCATTCTAACAGTATATAAAACAACTGAAATGTGCTCTGAGTTCACCAGAGAGTCTGTGCTCTAGTTACGTTCCTACGTACGTGTAGTGAAAGGATTTACTACACAGGTACGTTTTAGGCGGAGATTTAAAGGCAGAGAGAGTGCGCTTTTCGAATCTCGGGGGATACGCCGTTCAATAGGAGAGGGGCTTCGTCGGAAAAGGCTGGACCGCCAGCAATAATTGTACTCGCTCTCGCGGCGCTCAGGAGTCCGGCACTTTGGGAACGAAGGGTTTGTCGGTGGATTATAAGGGCAAAGCAGGTCCTTAAGGTAGGAAGGCAAAGCAATTTAAAGCCCTTAAACCCATTAAAAGACACACCTTCAGACCTTCCCTCTCTCCTGTCCGAACATCTCCTGCAGCGCACATCATTACCTTCTCCTTGCAGACCGTTATCCAGTGCAGTATCACTGATACAGCTGTGGTGCAGTGGTCCCTGGAGGAGTGGGGGGTCCCTGTCAGGTAGATGGGTGGGTCACTAAAGAGAAAGTGGTTATGTTCTATTATTTTATATCAATGGCTTTTTGGCTGACAGGTGGTTATGCTGTAAATTGACAGAAAAAGAGGTTTGTTCGCTCCAATTATTTGCGTAGACCCTCCACAGCATCAGTGAGCTACTGAACGTCAGCTTAGATACAGTGAAATTTATGCGCCTTGGCTGTGCACTGCCATGACATTCAGGTTGAGTTTATGTTGAACATGTGCTTCCTACAGACCTCAGTGTAGGACAGTGAGAATTGGTGCTGAAGACGTCATCTTCGCTCTCTCTCCTCCATACAAAGGGTCCTCACTCAACCCCTCCGGTGGTGGAGCAACGCCCTGATTGCTCTGAGAATTTTTCACGCAGGCAGATCTTCCACCATGAGCCAAACACCTCACTGTCCTCTCAGTGTAAAACATTAGAGGCCCATTTAGTTATGTGAGTTTACTAGTTCCCTTTAACTCCACTTGAGCTGATAAGTTTTAGATATTGACCGTAAGTTCCTAAGTTTTGAGAAGTCAACTTTAAAGTTATCCATTGTCTTGCCTAATTGTGAGTTGAAACAAAGCTTATCTTCGCTCTCATTAATAGGACAGCCAGTTAACTTTCATTTATTACTTTAACCAACTTGAAATATATAACAGTGTTATCTTGCCCTGATTCCTTGACACTGGAGAGCCAGTATAAATCTAGTATCACGTTGGTCTTGACATTCAAGCCCATTCATGTATTTATATCTGCAGTGTGATGATGTCATATTTTGTCATCTTTTGTAACGGTGCTTGGCATGTAGTTTGGCTCACTGTCCTCACTGAGGATGCCCAAATGCCCATATTTATCAGGTGAATTAGAATGAGACTTTATTATCCCGGCTGTGGATTAACTGATGGTTTATGTGAGCTTTACCCTGTCTGACTGGGGTCCTTGTTGTTGCTCCAGTAACTCTGGTGTTTTCTCACTTTATATCCCTTCGGATAAATGTATCTGCTCCATAAAAATGTTATGTTATATGGAATAGTTTGCCTGGCCATATCGTAGAGGCAGAAACTCTGGGAGTTTTCAAGTCCAGGCTTGATATAATGTTAGATACCATCAATTCCTTGAGTATCTGAAGTGTAAGGTTCACCTTAAGGATGGGAAAATGGCGAGCATAGTTAGGATGGGGGGCTAGTTCTCAACACAAATGTCATGTCATGTCATGTCATGTCATGTCATGTCATGTTATTACTGTCCAGGCCATATCCTTCCCTCTTTCCCAGTGCATGCTGGGATATACTCCAGCCCCTTACAGAACATGCAGATCAGATTATGCATGAATGTGCACACTTTCACTGCCAGGCGCCCAGTGTAGCGCCCCCTGCTGGGCTCTACTGCCAGTCCTCACTGCCTCTGTTTGTCTAATTTCGACAGCAAGGCTGGCTAAATGACTGTTTCATTAAATCAAGAGCTTTTATGGCCGTGCTT
Source organism: Gymnothorax reevesii (assembly GCA_029721435.1). Lineage (NCBI taxonomy): Eukaryota > Metazoa > Chordata > Actinopteri > Anguilliformes > Muraenidae > Gymnothorax > Gymnothorax reevesii. The sequence continues at coordinate 7,661,929 of CM056574.1, read as the reverse complement.
TTTTTAAAATCAGATTGACTAATGACCTCATATTCGGAGAGAGTTATGAGCTGTAATTTTATGGGGCTCGGAGTTAAGGTAATCATTTATGCAGTCTTGCCAACTAATTAGACTTTTATTGTGAAATCCCGTAGACCTTCTATCAGGGAGAGAAAAAAAAAAAGAAAAAACACAAGCGGAAGGCAAGAGGTCCAGATGCTCTTACTTAACAGAATAGAGACTGATTGTTCAATCAGACATTACTGTGCGAGCGCTGAGCCGCGCTCACGATTGATGCAGAGAGGGAAATAACAGATGGCTCCCCGCTTATTACAGGACACATTTCAGTCCCGTCGCGGTGCTTCACGGTGGCGTCGCGCCCCGTCCCTCTCTTACCGCCTCAGTGATCTATCTGTGAGGATCAGAGTCTCCTGAGAGCCAAGGTGCCTTTTAAAGAGCTCTCTGCTGTCGCTGAGGAAACTGAGCCAAAATGGCCGCATTGCGATGATGATGATTTTTCTTCTTCTGAATATTTTTATTAATACTGCTACAAATGCTGCTAATACTGCTTCTACGACTACTATTGCTATTATTATTATTATCTATATATTCACTCTTAGTTCTCCCGACCTTTACAAGGCATTTCCTCCCAGACCGCCCGGCGGATCCCCGCACCCTCTGGCATTTGCGTTTCGGACGAGCCTGCTTCTGTCTTCTGCTATGTGTTATGGCCCCAATTTGTAATTAGATTTACAACGCAACAGCAACAGCAACAGCAAGGGATGACAGACACAGTTTTAACAACTAAAACACATTTAATTTTTAACAAAGACAATAACGACTAAGCAACTAACAACTAAGACCAAGATTGAATTATGTACAAAACATAAATATTTACAATCCCTTTTCGTGGGGGTGGCTTGGTGATGTCCTGGATGATGAAAATGCTCAAACACAGGCAAAGAAATCCACAAAAGAAACGTCACAGGTCTTGTCCAGAATGGCAGGTCTGGTCATCTTCTTGCAATTTATCCTACTACTTTACTGTCTCAATTCTTTTCCTTATATACTCTTTTGCAGACCCCACCCACATTTAGACCTCTTTTTTTTAATTTTCGGGGACTTGCCCCAGACATGTCCAGGACATGTCTAAACATAGCTCCAGTCTGAGCTGAATAAAAAAAAAGGTAAATACTGCCATCTAGTGGCCTCTATTCACATTACATATGTCAGATCCAACCAACTAGCCTGTTACTGAAATTTTGGCCATTTCATCCATTTTTGCCTTTCGTTACCATGACGACGGGTGACGTCACTATTCGTTAGTTTAATTGGTCACAATCAATCCTCTGTAGAGCACAGGTATGGCTAGTTATTAATATATTATTACATTTGTGAAGCATTTTAAATCGAGAATAACAATAGATTGTTCAGCTGCATGAGCCAGACCTTTGGCCTTTTAGTTAAGCTGAACCAGCTGATGCACGTCACCATTGTCAGTAAAGATTATTCCTGCCTTTTCAGGCTGAAATCAGTGATGTTTAGACTCCTGTCTTGATTTACTCAGAGCTCCGGCACATGCAAAACCCTTCAGCACATCCAGCACTGACGACTGGTCCCCCTGTTTGTTACACACCAGTAATTTGCTTCGTTATTCGCTGCGCTAAAAGGAGCTGAGCATGCAGATAGTCTCAGTGACTCGAGCCCCGGGTCTGCGGAAGCCTGGAATCTTTACAGGGCGATCAGGAGTTATACGGTGTTCCTGGGAATAATCGGGAGACGTCGGAGCGTGAAGAATCCTGGCACTGGGAGAGCAGGCAGCGAATACGGTTTGAGCGAAGTGTCTGCCTCGGGGTTGCGTCGGTTTATTGTGCGAGTTTCTCGCGCAACGCGGATCTGTAAGGGCTATTAAATAGCGAATTTGTGCCAATAGGAGATGGGACATGCTGTGTAACTCCGCCCGTGTGGCATCCTATTCTATCCGCCCATTATAATGCAGTCGTACAGCTGCCACTGCTACCCACGGTGACCCGCAGTCGATTAGAGCGGAGTCGTGTGCGGCTGACTCTCGCTCGAGGCCTCGACAGCTGCCCTGATGATACTGTAGCTTCTCCAGGGCTTAATCCTGCATCCTTCTGAGACCCGAGTCAAGCACCTCCACCACAGGCTCCCTGCGGCCCCAGACAACTGAGGGGGGGTGAGATGTGTCTGTCTCTGAGCCCTGTGCATGAGCCTCCGCTCACTGCTGCGGCGGGATTCGCTGCGATGGCGGTATTCTGACATCGCCTCATTCAGGAGGAGCTCTCTAAATCCTCCGGGGTCACTGCAGGAGAATCCTGTTTGTGTGCCAACCGTGAGAGCCGTCTGCCTCGCAGAGTAAACGTGTGTTAGGCTTACTGAGAGAGTGTGTGTGTGTGCGTGTGTGTTTGTGTGCGTGTGTGTGTGTGTGTGTGTGCGCGCGCGTGTGTGTGTGTGAATGTGTGTGTGTGTGCGTGTGTGTGTGTGTATGGGGGTGCGTGCGCATGTGAGTGCGTGCATGCGTGCGTGCGTGCGTGCGTGTGTGTGTGTTCGTGTGCCAGTTTGTATTTCCGTGTGTGTGTGTGTGGGCAAGTGTGTGAGTGTGTGTGCCAGTTTGTATTTGCGTGTGTGTGGGCACATGTGCGGGTTTGTGTACCACTTTGTATTTTCACGTGTGTGTGTGTGTGTGGGTATGTGTGTGGGTGTGTGTGCCTGTTTGCATTTGCGCGCGTGTGTGAGTGTATGTGCGTGTGTGCGCATGTCTGTGAGTTGTGTTTGATGTTCCTGCTTGCATTTTGCATTAAATAGAGCAGCATTAATCCTTATTGTTCTCTTATAAATAAATCTTATTGTAAAATATGTCATGAATTGTGAGCATTAACCTCCCTTTCTTCTGGTATGACTGAACTTAAGAACTCACTGATGTAAGTGCGCTGCTGATTTGGACACAAAGAATACAGACTTTGATTTCTCTCATGTAGTTGCGAGCTACGGTACGGGACATACTGACAGAATCATTGCCGTTGTCAGGAGCAGGATAATTTAACGTCAGGCGAGGCCCCGCTTCCCCACGACAAACTACACAAAGAAGAAGTCAGTGTGTCCTTTCTGCTGAAGGCTTTCAGGAACAGTGACAGGGATTCTGTTCCTGATTAAAATGAAGGCTTTGACTCTGCTGAACCTCTCAAACAAGCTCAGAAATCAGAGCGTGGGAAATGCCAGATGTCTTGTCGTTTTGAAATGCGGGGATCATGACTGGAGCCCTTTCGCAAACACACCTTATTCTGCGATACGGCTACACACCCTCTATAGCTCTGAGATTTACTCTCACTACACACGCAGTAAGTCGAGAGAAAAGTGGATTCGTTTGTATTGATTTTTAGAGTTGCTGCTAAAACGCGTTTGCATTAGAATTAATTTGAAAAGGCTTGTTAGACTAGGCTTGGCTTTGTGCTCCACATTTCCTTTAAACACATACACACACACAGTCACACACACACAAACACAAATAAACACATCCTTGCAATCACCTATACGGTCTCTCACACACGCGCACACACACCCACACACAATGCACACACAGACACACACACACACACACTTGCACGCACGTGCAGACATATACCCACTCACAAACATGCACAAGCACACACACACACTCGCTCACATACGCAGACACACTCCCACCCAGCCACACACGCACACACACACACACAGACACAGACCATACACACACACACAAACTCAAAGACTCGGTCCTTACCAGGGGCTTCCTCTCTCATGCTAAAGCCCACCTTTACATCTGAATGGCTGGATCGGGCGCACTGGCAGTAAATATGAGGCGTTTCAAATCAGATTCCATGAGAATCAGTGGTGTGTGTGTCTTGTCCATACATGTCTTCATAAAGAGTAAAAACATCAAAGTGTGATTTGGCCAATGATGCAATCAGAGAGGACTTGCAGCTGATTTGGCGAAGCAGGGGCCAATCCCGTCATGAGGACGGGTTCTTGCTTAAAGGCTCAACAGCTGCACTGATTTCATTGGCCCTCATTTATCAAACGTGCGTACACCAAAAAAATGGGTGTACGCCAAAACTGCCGCATTGATCGGCATTTATCAATCTGAACGTGAGCGAACGGTCCGCAAAAATCTCACGCCAGGTCTGATTTGAAACCAGCGAACAACCTGCAGGAACGAGTGCAGCTGTCAAAATGAGTAATAAACCATAAGCAGCGATGCGGACGTCATGCTGTTGTTGCTCTTATGAGTAAAATTAATAAATAGTCTAAATAGATAAATTGGCTAAATTAATACATAAATGAATGAATGAATGAATAAATAAATAAATAAATAAATTAGACACCTGTGTTGAGAAATTAATTAAATTCATATTTTGAGACAACCTGCTCGTTAGGCCAGACGGCTGACAATTACAATCAATTTGATTAAGCGCAATGCGTGGCTTGGCAGATATGCAGTGTGGTATGTCAGATATGTGCTGAACAACAAAAGAAATGAAAGTTAACCTTATTAAAGGCAGACAGGAAAATAAGTTTCAGCGTAATAATTTTAAAAAAGCAAATTTATTACTAGCGCGTGCACATTTACACTCGTTTCATCAAACTTTTCTTTATTTTGCAGTCACTCTGACTGAGTAACAATAAGAGTACATTAACTAACTAGCTAACTTGTGTTTCTTTTGCTCAGTATATATATGCCTACGGACACTTTGACCGTGATCACATTTTGACAATGGCAGATCTTGTATTGTTTGAGCAATAAGCTTCTGTTCGAAGTGAGAGGAACTGTCGGCACAGAGACAATCTCCTCCGGGAAAATGACGAGCGGCTGCTCGTTTTGTGTGGCACCCAAGAAAATGTCATGGATTAATACTATTAAAAGTACAGTGAAGAGTGATCTCTGCAGACTGTATTTTACCAGTTACCCTCATGGTGCTCTGATCGAGGCGGGGGGGACTCATTCGTGTCCCCACCGGCTCGCATTCCCACGATGGAGGAGGAGCCTATCAGTGCTGCCATGCGCACCTGGAACGGTGACAGCTGTCTGGTTGGCCTCCACCACTTCCTGCGCTGGAGCAGCAACCCGTTTTTAGGAGGCGATCTTAAAATCGGACCCTTTTTTAACCTACATGTGAAGCATTCGGATTGTCAATTATGTAGGCAATATAACATGAAATATCGTGGATCTATAAATTGAGTTTATTAAGGCCGATGTTATTCGCACTCATACGTGTGGCGAATGCTGAATTTTTCTCTTGACCACACTTGTAAGTGCGCAAGTTGATGACCATCCCAGTGCCGCTTAGAAAGTACCGCTTAAAATAAGTTTGGCCAAGAAAAAATTTTTAGCTTTGGATGCACTTAAAATAAGTGAGGGCAATGGAGAAATGTGCGTCATGGCCACAATAATAACTACATCTAACAAGAATTTTGGTCATTTAAGTGCATCTAAGCACAAAAATTAAGTGCGAATAGTCACTTCGATTTATTTATGAATTAAATAAAACCTCTGCTGGCCTCCGGTTTTCCACCCCAACGGTGTTTACTACTGCAGCAGCAATAGTTTCCCAAACTGCAGCCTACTGGGCCTCCTTCATGTCAATCTTAAGGCTTCCAAATAAAATAATTTTGTTTTTCTCCATCTATCGTCAGCCTGCTGATAAAACCGCGTATCTTCAAAATGATAAACTGTACAGGAGAGCAAAAAAAAAAGCTAAACTTTGCATGTAAGAATGCAGTTGAGCTGTGTTCGGGTAGGATGACTATTTTTATCAGCAGGCCGACGATATTTCCTCCTCAGTGAAGTTCTTTCTTCTTTGCCGTCTTTCGAGAGTCCATGTCGTAAAGTGGGCAGGACTATGCCTCCCGGAGCATGAATTTATAGGGGCGTGTCATGTAAATTACGATGGTTTTTGCCGCCAGATTTATCAACGCCACGGCAGTTGTAAACCCAAATCTGCAACGTACACACACTTTTAGTTAATCATACGTGACACCTGGCGAACGCGTATATTTACACCAGAATCTACACCAGATCCTACGCAAGTTTGATAAATGAGGGCCATTGTGACCACACGGAGTACTTCATCGTGTAAGCGTGTGTTTGCGGGCATGTGTGTGTGTGTGTGTGTGTGTTGTTCTGGTAACAGGGAAACAGTGCTGTCGCGCTGGAGAAGTCATGGTCAGATACATTGCTTTCCTTCTCTTGACTTGACCTTTGAACTGCATCTGACACGGTCGATGAGGGAGGCCATTTATCGGCTCTGCGATTGTCAGCTCACATCTTGAGTTACTCGGGCCTGATGGCGCGTCGCCACCCTCCAGACGTCTCCTCTCGTTAGCCGAGTATAAAAGATAGCAGGTGAGCGTGAACGAGCCGAGTATAGCAGCGTGAGACGTGCAGCCGCGTTGCCGTTAGTACTGCTGACTCCTGCTTAACCCCTGCGTCTGTCTGAGCGCGCTCCCCGAAGCACACCCTCCCTCTGCACATGCGCGGGATTCGGGCGCCTCTGTTCTCATCCTTTTTGAGAACGCTGTCACATTAACAAATTCCAGCAGAACGAAGAACAATGCTTTTTTCCCCCTTATTTATTAATTTTTTTATTTTCATTTTCTTTTAAAACGCCTAAAATATAACACAGCCACAGGGCTGCTAAGCCGAGTCAGCCGTCTGACAGGTAACCACAAACCAGGGATAAAGGTTTTAGATTTGCTTATTTAGTTTAGGTTTTTATTCATTTTTGTGGTTTTGGAGTGCAGCTGTATTTGTCATTTGTTCTTCCTTTGCTCCTCATGAGAGTGTTTGTTTTTGTTTGATGTGACAGAATAACGCGTTCCGCTGTTTGGCTTTGTCATAATAATGCATCTCGGAGCAGGGATTCTGGTGCAGGAGGCAGTAATTAACTGGCTGAATATAAATTAATGATGGTAGTAAGCGGGCGTGGAAAGTCAATACGCCGCGGCTGGGTTCTGTTGACTTATAGCACAAAGCAAACAGTGCAGCTTTGTGATATTGGCAGGTCTTTGGATGGGCCCCTACAGGCAGGACTGAGGAGATATTTCAGACAAACCCAAATTCAGTACTAACACTGTGCAGTGATGCAGTCTGCACCTGTATGCTATTATTATTATTATCATAATAATAATAATTATTATTATTATTATCCATCCATCCATCCATTCTCTGTACCGCCTCTTCCTCACGAGGGTTGCGGGGAGCTGGAGCCTATCCAAGCTCACCAATCCATCGCAGGGCACACACACCACTCACACACTCATACCTACGGGCAATTTCGGGTGTCCAATTAACCTGACATGCATGTCTTTGGGCTCTGGGAATAAACCGTATTGCCTGTAGCAAACCTGCACAGATGCACAGAGATTCGAACCCGCGACCTTTTTGCGGTACGGCCAAAGCGCTAGCCTGCAGGGACAAAATTTCTGGGTTCTCTCTGGTTGCTCACTAAAGTGACTGCTGGAGCAGCCGAGCTTAATAGCCGTAGATAAAATTTACGGTCTGCGAGCTGGCGTTGATTTCTTTCCCGATTTGCCCTGGGATAAGTGTGTGACGTCGGTCTCCTTTACACACTATCGGGGCGGATTTATGATTGCGGGTGTAAGGCTAACTCACCCATCAGTGAGAGATGGGCTCAGCCTATCACACACATCACCGTGTTGGACAGGCCTTGTACATCACCAAGGTTACTGGCCTGCCAAACCTCCCTTGACTGACAGAGGCGGTGCGGAGGCCAGGCCTTAATGACATCATCCATTCATCCATCTATCCGTCCATCCATTACCTTACTTGCATATTTGCTGAGAGGGTTGTGATTGGTCCAGAGCTCATCCCAATTGAGAGAGCTGGAATACAGCCTGGGTGGTCCATCAGAGGGATTATACACCATTCACTCACACACTCGTATTGATGTGCAGTTTTGAGTCTCTGGTGTGTGTGGCGTGCATGTCTTTGGACTGTGGGAAGAAACGCTGGGAGATTACGCAAACCCCACGCAGAACGACTCCTTTTACCTCGCTTGAGTGCTACCTACTGCATCCCCGAGCCACCCTGTCAGCGTGATACGCTGGGCTTATCAACATTCTGCGGTTCGCCGTTTACCATCAAAGAACTGTCTACATGAACCCCACTCACATCCATTTTTATATTTCAAATCTGCTCTCCCATTCTCAGTATCTCCCACTTTTCAGTAGCTTTTTTTTTTCTTTTTGCAAGGAGAGGTAATTCAGAAGGTGGCCAGTGTTTTCAGAAGGGACCTGACAGCTCTCTGCTTCGCTTCATTGCAGTGAAGTTTTCTCTCAGTGTCTCCCACCGGCCTCCCAGTGAACAAACAAGAGCCCCACAAACAGAAGTGGCCCAAACACATTGTGGAATAACAGAATATGAGTGAAAGGAGCATGAGTTTGACAATGGCGCACTCGCGCCAACAGTTGTGGAGCCAGCAGCATCTGATACATGGTGTTTTATTATGCAGGACTTTCAAAGAGAAGATCCTGCGGAGTCTGGCTATATTAAGAGACTCAGATGGAACATAAACACGGCAGGGGCTGCAGCACAAAGCGAACGAGATTTTGCATCCAAACTTTTATAAACTGTAAAAAGAAAAAATGTGTCATGGGAGCAGTTAAGCCTTTCAAAGTTTTTTTTTTTTTTTGGTTTTACTCAGAACATTTGATAACTTTTTTTTCCTTTTTAAAGCATTCAATTTCCCGATCTGTGCAATTATATTTTGAAAGGGTTAAGTGTTCCACCTTTGCTACGGCGAACACAAACACGTTAATTACCTGAGCTCAGTCCTGTTTGAATGGTTCATCATCGTGCGTGAATGGCCCTGCGTAGGTACTGTTAGTGTATAAAGACAAGTACTGTGCTTTCTCTCCCAACAACACGCTGTGGGCCGCTTCAACAGGCTCCAGCTACCCACTCCAGTCCTGAATAATCATGGCAACACACCGCAACGCAGCACAACCAGCTATATCCACTCGGCTTGGAGAGGTTACAGTAGTAAAGATGGGCCAATCAAAACACTGCGCTTTGCCTGAGCCAACCAATCAAGGCAATGCCTCAGGGCTCTACCCACTTAATTGTACATCTGCATGCTCCACCCTATCTCTGTCCCCGCCCCTTGCATCACGTGACTGTCCAGGCCTAATAAAGTGCTTTTGTGAGTACTGTGAATATTAGGCTATCATATTTAATTCCATTCATCTTATTTTAACTCTAATTATAAAATAATAACTTATTTTAAATTTAATTGTGCTTTGGGCATCATGCAATTGATTTCAAGGTGCTTGATAGAAGGAACTTGACTTGACGTCACAGGCAACCTGGGAACTACCGTTTTGGGGTCTGTTGAGCTCCTAAGGCTGAAGATCAGGTGATCTGTACTACCTTGGGTACATATCATGTGATATATTAGGCCCATGAATCCACACATGCAGGGGGCAGGAAATATTGCCATAAATTTCACCTTTGTAAAGCTCACAGTGCAGTTTGACACATTCCCTCGGCAGGTTATATAGTTTTGTGGTGTTGGTGACCGATGCATTAGCTATTGCACAATAATCTGGGAGGTGACAGGGGCACTGCTAGTTTCACCTGAAGAAGATCTATCACAGGTACGAATGCTGCTTGACACAAAATATTTATATGGCTGTTGCACTCTACTTCTATCTGATTTAGGGTTTTGGTCGAAGACATTAAATTCCTGTCTCCACTCTCTGCAAGACCAAGTATTTTATTCCTGTATTTAGACTTAAACACATTAATCTCTCTTCGATTTTTTTTCCTCAGAAAAATAAATTCTGTCACTGATTTGAAGTAATTTTGACTCATTTGTAGATTTGTCCTCAGTTGTGAAATTTAGTACTCAAGGAGGTGCTGAGGAACTGCCGTGTTGGAGAGCCCACTCCGAAGTGCTCGCTGGAGCCACTGCCCCTGGCCCTATGGAAGAGGCACTGCGTTAGCATTAGAACTCTCACAATAGTATAGCATTAGCACAGTGTTAGCATTAGTGCTGTGCACAGTGGCTGAGTTTCCTCATTAGCGCTGCATTAGCATTAGCACTGTAGACTGTGGCTGAATCTCGACATTAGCGCTGCATTGGCATTAGCACTGTGGACAGTGGCTGAGTCTCGTCATTAGCACTGCATTAGCATTAGCACTGTGGACAGTGGCTGAGTCTCAGCATTAGCACTGTATTACCATTAGCACTGTGGACAGTGGCTGAGTCTCCGCATTGGCGCTGCATTACCATTAGCGCTGTGGACAGTGGCTGAGTCTCGTCATTAGCTCTGCGTTAGCATTAGCATTGTGGACAGTGGCTTAGACTTGTCATTAGCGCTGCATTAGCACTGTGGACAGTGGCTGAGTGTTGGCATTATCGCTGCGTTAGCATTAGCACTGTGGACAGTGGCTGAGTCTTGGCATTAGCGTTGCATTATCATTAGCACTGTGGACAGTGGCTGAGTCTCAGCATTAGTGCTGCATTAGCATTAGCACTGTGGACAGTGGCTGAGTCTCGGCATTAGCGCTGCCTTAGCAATGTGGACTGTAGTCGAGTCCCTTCCTTAGCGCTGCATTAGCACTGTGGACAGTGGCTGTGTCTCGGCATTAGCTCAACTTTAGCATTAGCACTGTGGACAGTGGCTGAGTCCTCTCATTAGCTGCTCAGACTGCGGAAGAACCCCTCTGCTGGGTTCAGCCCTCCTCCGGCATCACTCAATACCCGTTCGGTTTTCCTCGTCTGTCGATAGCAATTAGAGGAGCTCCGCACGCATCGCGGGCGGCCTTTTGATTGCACTGGCGGCTGACTCGCCCCTGTGATCCGGGATTAGCCGAAAACGTGTAACTGGGAATGTCTTTTAGAGCTTCACACTGAAACGTTAACTTGATCTTTCCTTCCTTTCTTGATCACTGCTCCATGTCCTGAGAGCCAGACCAGATTTTATGTTGGGAAAAAATGTTTCCTAGTGCTTTATTCTTTTTTGTGATGGCTGGTTTCTGAAGCATTGATGCAGCCAGTTGTGAAATGAAAAAAAAAACCTCATTATCTTTTCTCTCTTTCCCTTCTCTGTTTGTTTGTTTGTTTTTGTAACTATCTGCCTACTCTACGCGATGACTGGAATAACCAACGGCAAATTCACAATCTAGGTAAGTCAAGCGCTTTTTATATCTGTCCGGCCACTAATGTCACCCCCTACAGGTGTGTTCTATAAAACAAGATGTGGCAAATGTTGTCTGCGCAGCAATGCGAGGAAAACACTCTGTTTCAGAACATTGTGAGAGTATCAGTGTGGTCTGTGCTACAGTCAAGGACTCATTCAGAACCAGAGAATCTGGATTTCAATCACCTGAGAGTTCAGTGCAAACATACAGGGGTTAAACCCAAACACACCCAACCTCCCGACCAAACACAAACCCAACTGCCCTCCCCATCACTCCGTTACCCACACATCCAGACCTTTATTTTCCTGTCTTTCCGTCCTCTCTCCTCCATGTTGCTCTGATTGATGGACCAGATGTAGATGCGAGAGGATGCAGTTGCCACGGTTACCGTCCCCCCCCCCCCCCCCCCAACATTCTCACTAGCTGTCTCCCTTGCTCTGTTGCCTGGCACATCTCTCTCAGCATCTCTGTCGGCGGAGACGAGGCGGACTCCGGGTCTTCGTCGGACCGAGTCGATACGCGTCTCAGATGCCGGTCCCGGGTTCGATCGGAGTCGGTCTGGCGTGCGACTCATAAACACAAGAGACGTCTTCTGCGCGGATAGAGCTTCTGAAGTGATGCTGACTTCAGGAAACTTTGTTTGAAAGTGGGAAAGGAACACGAATCGCTGCATTTATGTGTGTTTGAAGTTAATGAGGGGAAGACTGGGGTGTCATTCCGGTATTGAGATTCTCTCCACTGCAGGTTTAAGAGCTCTTTTTTTTTTTTGCAGTGCCGCAGGGTCTGCTGTTTGTACTTCACTTTTACTTCACCAATTAAGGCCCAGGTGAGGCGAGTTAACGGTGTAATTAGCTGCTTTTATTGATCAGTCATGCGCTTGGTGAAAATCATGCAAAAGCAGAGCACTGCACTGCACCAACACCAGGCTCAGTCCAGCTGTAGCCCTGCGGTGATCTCAACTGATACCCCCTGCCTGTTAAAGAGCCCCTTCGGCATTAAACCTTAGAGCGCTAAATGCAGCTATTGTCACTCAGTGATGTAAGATATCAGAATCAAAGCCGTTGAAAACCTATCATGTGGCGACTTGTTTAAAAGAGCTCCCGGAAAGCTCTTTTAAACAAGTCGCTGCATAATAGGTTTTCAACGGCACAAGATAATTATATTTTTACTTTTTCAAAAATTTATTTCAGCGCTCTGAGGGTTAATAGCTAAATGGAAAAAAATGCTCGAGCTAATAATGCAAAATGCCAATGTTAATATCATAGCCAGAGTCCCTAACTAGTTATGGCCAAATTAAAGCTAATGGCATTCCCTGAGCCCCTAAGTAATGACGTCTCATCTCAAGCTAATGCTACCACCTCAGGCCCAACTAATGGTGTCTAATATCCTGCTTGTGATGGTATTGCCTTAGCATCTATAAGCGATGTCAAAGCTAATAATAATGACATACAGCCCCAGGCTCAATAAGAGATGTCAGCTAATGCTAATATCTTAGTCTCCTCTACGGTTGTTGGTCTCTAAGCTAAATGCTAACAGCATTCATCACCTCAGGTCCAACAGTTGATAGTTTGGCTAATGATGCTCAAATATCCTGTGTGTCGGCTGTTAGTGCCAAAGTCAACGCAAACTCTGGCCCAGCCTAAGACTGAATATAAGATGTTTCAGCTCGATTTTCCCGTGTCATCGGTGGCCACTTCCGTGTTAAAATTCCTGAGAAAAATCGCGCACTCTTTGCCAGGGTCTCGTCCTGCGGCTGTGAGAACCAGACAAACATGAGCCGGATGAAGGGAAAAGAAAATCTCCCCGTGTGAAGTTACTTTAGCGGTGTTGGTTTTTCTCTGGAGGTACCGACGAAAGCCCTGTCGTACGTACACACTCGCTGAAGAGAACACGCTGTGTTAGCAGTCGGCAACAGAGGCAGCCTGGCGCTCCACTGCACTTTGAATGTCGCGGCTCCTTGCAGAAGCGTGACTCTGGTCTCGCGGCGCTATCCGGCTCAACTACGAGTGGCTGGAGATGTTTATGCGTGTCGGGAATATATGTATTTTTTTATATTTTTAATTACAGTTCTGAGGTTGGTAATGCATCTCGAGAGGGCAGAGGACCCCCCAGGCAGCCGAGTAGAACTGATTAGCGGCACAGTTCTTGAGCAGCAAAGTCTTCAAAGCACTTTGTCATGGCGCAGGAAATGTAAAACGCGATACACTCCACTGCACTTACGAGCAGCGTGAGACTGTACCCCACGGAGAGTTCTGGGTCTTCTCTGCGCTAATGGGATTCTGTGTCCTCACTGCACTCGACGTGCCGAGCAACTTTGTTCAAGAACTAGTTACGCTAGAAAGTTCTTGCATGAACACATGTAAGGAAATTTTGCATGTGGGAAATTTAATCTGGTGTAAATCGGTCGAGCGAGGCGCTAAAAAAATCAGCCGCGTGGAGCACAAGGCTGAATTTACCCTCGCGCGGCGCGTCACCTGACACTGATCGGTCCTGTTCGGTTCTTAACGGAGAGCAGCGAGCTCGTCTGAAGCGGCGGCGCGGTGCATGATGGTATTGCGGGCTGTTCGTCGCGTCCGTTACCTAAATCTTGAGCCGTCTTATTGGGAAATGACTGTCAAATTCAGCCCTCTCACTTGTCCTGTTTTCTCACTGAAGTTTTTTGGTGAAATATGCATTTTGCTGGAAGAGTCTATTGTAAGCCTGGACTAAATTCTGGTGCTATTACCCAGAAAGAAAATATTTACAACTCAAAATAAAAAAAATATACATTAATTCAACTGTGTAGATTATGCTGATTAAACAGTTTGAACGCAGTGTAAATGCATAATGATAATATTTCATCCATATTGTCACCAGTTAGAATTGTTATTATCTATTTCCTCTGCCATCCAAAATGAGGTTGGTAAATAGGATGCAAGAAGCATTAACATAGCAGGAGGCTGTAGTGCATGTTTTGGTTTAATAATGGGATGGAGAGATTTTTGTTCCCAAAAAGTCATCAGAGGAGTGCGACAGATGACTTCATTGTGGTCATGGATAATGCATCCATTTCTTTTTATAATTGTATTCCTGTATTATTTGCCTGTAGTTTCAGGGGGAATAAAAATAATAGGAAATGTACAGGACTGCAGGACTGCAGCACTGCGCTTACAGCCGTGACGGGATCAGGAGGAGGCGAATGCAGCGGCTCATGTGACCTATTTTTGTGTTTCTCCATCTTGTTGTCTGTCTGGTGATGATATACTGCAGTTATGAATTATTTTTGTTTTTGAGAATGTATTTTAGTGTTACGATGGGGAAAGGAGGTATACAACAGTCACATAAGCCTCACTTAGACTGTGTGTGTGTGTGTGTGTGTGTGTGCGCGCGTGCCCGGGCGTGTGTGTGTGTGTGTGTGTGTGTGTGTATATATACACATGTGTGAGTGTCTGTCAATGTATGTTTCTGCGCATGCATGCGTATGCATGCACGTGTGTTTGCATATGTGTGTGGCTGTGTGTGTGTGTGTGTGTGTGTGTGTGTGTGTGCGTGAGTGTTTGTGTGGGTGTGTGTGTGTGTGTGTGAGTGTCTGTCAATGCATATTTCTGCGCATGCGTGCATGTGCATGCATATATGTTTTTTTCTGCGTGTGTGTGTGTGTGTGCGTGAGTGTGTGTGTATGTGTATATGGGTGTGTTTGTGAGTGTGTGTGTGTGTGTGCGTGTTTTAGTGTGAGTTTGAATATGTGAGTGTGTGTGTGTGCGCGCGCGCGTGTGTGCGTGTGTGTATATGTGTGTGTTTGTGAGTGTGTGTGTGTGTTAGTGTGAGTTTGAGTGTGTGTGTGTGTGTGTGTGTGTGTGTCTGCAGGTGTGTGTGTGTATGTGTATATGTGTGTTTTTGAGTGTGTGTGTGTGTGTGTGTGTTAGTGTGAGTTTGAATGTGAGTGTGTGTGTGTGTGCTCGCGCGCGCGTGTGTGTGTGTGTGTATGTGTATATGTGTGTTTTTGAGTGTGTGTGTGTGTGTTAGTGTGAGTTTGAATGTGAGTGTGTGTGTGTGTGTGTGTGTATGTGTATATGTGTGTTTTTGAGTGTGTGTGTGTGTGTGTGTGTGTGTTAGTGTGAGTTTGAATGTGAGTGTGTGTGTGTGTGTGTGTGTGTGTGTGTGCCCTCCACCTCTCTCCATCTCATGCGCTCTTGTGCCTGGCCCAGAAATCGATTGTGTTACACCATCATTACGGCAATTTCAGTCCATTAATTGCACCCTCCAGGAGATGAGAATCTGTGGTTCGGTGTTTACCAATGGTTTCCTGAGCACTGAGTGACGAGAGCCTACTTTTCGGTTGATTGCGTGAAGCACAAGGATACGTCGATTTAGCTCCTTGCATCTGCTGCAATACTGCCGCAAATCTAACTGACAAAGCGAGGGCCGTTCCATGTTGCAAATTATTATTATAATTTTCTTCATTTCTTGTCTTCCCCTCCATAAGTTATATCTTTTGCTCTTTCTTTCGGCCGATGGGCAGAGCTATGCTAGCAGTGAGGGAAGGAAGGAAGGATGTAGCACTCCGCTGCAGCTGTGTCGTCAACATGTCCTCCACCCTGAGTCAGAGGTGTTAGTCCCCATTGAGGCTAGTACAACCCAGTGGTCAATGGCGGTACTGCAGCTAATTCAGTCCTCAGCTTTCTCCACTATGCAATGCTCATAGCGATTTAATATTTGACCTTCTCATTTCCTAAGCCTCAATATCGCCCCATGCTGCCAGGGAAGGAGTTGTACCCTTTCGTAACCAATGTTTTTCAGCACTTACTGGGCAACTAATGCTAGCGCATCCCAGATGGCCCTGTAACATTTAGAATATGGTTTTGCTCTGTAGGGGCGTTCAATAACACTCAGAGGTAAGTAGTATGCAAGTTATTAGTCTTAAGAGCGCTGAGTGCAAATTGTTTGTAAATGTTCTGTAAATGTGAGGCAGGAAAAGCAGAGCTAAAGTAGGTCACTTGGAGGAGAGGAAATGCCTTTGAGAGCGGCGATGCTGCTCCGCAGGTAAGCAGCGCATCGTTTAAAGCCTCGGGCCGCTAGGGAGACGCTCTCGAGAGCAATATCTCTCCAGCTCGTCGCCGGCACTTTGCCGCTTTCATCCTAATTGCTGTGTGATTGTGCACTGATGAATTATAACGACGTTACAATAATGCGCCGTCATTTCTCACTCCCGGTTTGAGGGACGAGCGCCTGACTAATTCCGTCTCCTCAGGCCTGTGCTGCGGGGAGATCTTACCTTACGTCTTCAAATCAATCCAGCTTACGGTCCTGCCGCACACCGCTGTGGAATGCAAATGATGTTGGAACGTCAGCGATTACGTGTAATATTACTATTGTTTGGTTAACCCCTTAAACTCTCGTTTTCACTTGAATTTTCCTCAAAGTGGGTTCAGAGTAAGAGAAGCATTTTTTATTTTACCTATATAATCACTGCCAGTAGCGACGTTGTACTAAAGCTACTTCACTCTTATATTGAGACAATTGTTCAAACCCAGGGTGCCATGTTTTTTATGGCCGCAGCATTGCATGGAATAAAAATATCTAGATCATGTGCATCGTTTTACACACATTACCCTGTAACTCAGCAGGACATATTTGGGATCTTTAGAAACCTTGGGATCCGCACTAGAATTTAAAATAGGCCTGAAGTTCCTCAGGTTTGAATACAGCAGCTGCATTTGATGAACTCATATATGGGTTTAGAGAGTTGA